>JAZKJV010000014.1:0-230012 GCA_037367405.1 Ottelia alismoides | reverse complement strand
AAGTTACTAAGTTGTAATAATATTGTTGAGATAGTTGTCTTTCCCTGTGCTTTTATGTTTTACATTTTCTTCATGTATCTCGTGTGTAATTAACTCAGGGATTTTCCCCTATATAAGAGAGCCCGTGGGTCTCCGTTTATCATACGAACTTATTTTCCCACAACATGGTATCAGAGCAACGATCCTAGACCAGGGTTCTCGTATCCCACCCTAACCCTAACCCTACACCTCCGCCCCCCCGCTGCCGACCTCCTCAAGGCCTCCCACGCCTCCAGCCCCTCGCCGCCGACCCCCTCGAAGGCTCCCGCGCCTCCAGCCCTTGCCGCTGGCTCCCTCGAAGGCTCCCGCGCCTTGCGCAACTTCAACCTCTTGCCGCGCCACCGCCTCCCAGGCCTAGCGCCGCCGCCTCCCAAGCATCGCAAGGCCTCCCAGGCCTCCAGGCCATTTCTGCGAGCACCCAGGGGCATCTAGGCCTCTCGTCTCGTGCCGTTTTGTAGCCCTTGCGCGGTTGTGGATTCATTTCTGCCACCGCTGCAAGTCGACGCACCCAGCCTCGAATTTTTCTGTGTTTCGTGTGATTGGGCTATGCAATGCGAAGTCTGATTTGAGTCTCAAAGCGTGATTTTCTTCATCTAAATCACGTTCTAAGGCTCTAAGCTTCACAAAGAGACTATGAGGATGGTTGTATGAGTCTACGTATACAACCATTCCTCCTTATGTTTGTGTAGACATCATATAACCTGTCTACTCCTCAGCATATCCGTGGTTCTGATCATTGATATCATGTCCGACGTCAAGAGTGACGTATTTTCTTATTCATGGGCATTCAAGGGCCCTTCTCCCTTAGTAAAGATGGATGGGACCAACTACGAGTTATGGTCCATGCAGTTTCGTACTCTTATGCAATGTCATAATAAGGAGCACATTCTGACTGACGCAGAACCAACAGACAAGACTGGGATGAATGCATCGTGGAAGCAAGACGATGCATATGCTCGTATCTGGCTCTCTGGGACACTTACCACGGAGATTACCAACGATATTGTCAATCATCCCACGACCAAGGCTATGTGGGATAAAGGGATAATATATTAGCAGCCACCTATGGGCATGCAAAGAATGAGAGCAAGATCCTTCAACTACAGTTTGACATTTTTTCGACTAAACATAATGGTCGACCACTCCACACGCACTTCTCACATCTACGTGGCATGTTTGAGTGACTACACAACTTCATGCCCATTACCACCAGCATTGAGCATCAACAACAATATCGGAATGGTATTATGACTGGAGTTTTTCTATCGTCTCTTGACTCTGAGTACGATGCAACACGTACTCAACTCCTTACGGGTGAGACGATACCACCGATGGAGGAGGTCTACAAACGATTGAGCATGATTTCTACCACGCCTACCAGGCTACCACTACACCGCAGACGACTTCCTCAACCCTGGCAACTTCTCTTGGAAGAGGAGGTTCCTCCCATCTTCATGGCCGTGGACCGTGTGGTCGAGGTGGAGGTCGTGGTCAGCGTGGTCCTTGTTCCTATTGCCATCGTCCTGGTTATTCGGAGGATAAATGCTTTCAAAAGCATGACTGTCCAACGTCTGCACGTGTTGCTGAGCAGACTGATTCTTCTCCTACTACTGATGGATGCTTTGAGGATTTTGTCTCCAGGCTTCGAGAGATGATGGCCACCCCCATGACTCTGACTGCAGGTCCCTCTGATGCTGCAGCTAGTGCTAGAGCATCATCCAGTTCTACAGGTACCTCCCATGCATTTACCAGTTGTAGCAGTTCTGATGCGACAGACTGGATTATGGATTCTGAAGCGTCTCATCATATGTGTGGAGATCGAACGCAGTTTACCTCTTACAGATCTCTCCCTCATGGATGATCTGCAATCATTACCAATGGAGTTCGGCTACCCATTGTTGGTCAGGGAGAGATTGTGTTAGCTCCTTCTATGCATCTATAAAATGTTCTTTATGCTCCTGATTTCCAGATGAATCTTTTGTCTATTAGACAAATTACAAAGATTTACATTGTCGTGCCATTTTTGATCCTTTTCTCTTGTATTTCAGGACATACTGACTGGCAGGGTGATTGGTCATGGTCGTGAGGCCCGTGAGCATAGAGGATTGTGTAAGATTGCCATTTCATCATATGCTGGGGTGGCCTCTATTCCTTCTGGATCTGTTTCTCCTTTCTTGTGGCATCTTCGTTTTGGCCACCTTCCTCTTCAAAAGATGATTCATGTGCTCCCGCATATCTACTCGCACTGCCTTGGATTGTGAAGCCTGTCAACTTGGGAAACATCATCGCTCCTCGTTTCCGGGTCGTTCAAGTCGTCATAGTAGCCGGTCTTTCGAGTTGTTCCATTTTGACATTTGGGGTCCAAGTCGTGTTCCTGATCATCAGGGACATCGTTTTTGTATGGTCGCTGTCGATGATTACTCTAGACTTTGTTGGGTATTCTTGTTAAAACATAAGTCTGAAGCTGGTTCCATCATTAAAACTTTTCTTATTGAAATCCACAATATCTTCTCTGCTAATGTCAAATACATTAGAACCGATAATGCCTTGGATTTTTTCACTTTACATTTAGCATAGTTTCTCAGCTCCCATGGTATAATTCATCAGACTTCTTTCAATTATACATCCCAGCAAAATGGTGTGGCAGAATGTAAACATCATCACCTTCTAGATGTCACGAGAACTTTGTTGATTCAAAGTCGTACACCTCGCTCTTTCTGAGGGGATGCGGTTGTAACTGCATGCTACTTAGTGAACCGCATGCGATCCACTGTTCTTGGAGAGAAAATTCCTTTCTTGACCGCTTTTCCCGAGAAAGAATTATTCTCTCTCACTCCTTGAGTCTTCGGATCGGTGGCCTTTGTCCACAATTTCGCTCCTGGCCGTGACAAGCTTTCACCTAGAGCTGTCAAATGTGTCTTTGTTGGTTATTCTCGTACCCAAAAAGGGTATCAGTGTTATGATTCTGTTGGGAGAAAATACTATGTGAGTGCTGACGTCACATTTTTTGAGTCTATTATGTATTTTTCTCATACAGGTGACTGGTTGTCTGATACTAATGCTGGAGAGGATGTTGTGGTTCCTCCTCCTCCATCTACTCCGTTGTATATTCCTGGGGCTCCATCACCTCCATTATCGTCTCCATCACCACTACCGCCACCACCTCCTCCGCCTGCAAATAAGTCCATGTTTTTGCCACATGTCTATACTCGCAGGTCTTTTACTCGCACCTCTGCTCATGAGACATCCGCATCATCCATCACGCCACATGTATGTCATGAAAATACTATTTCTACTGATGGTACTGGAGCTTTGAATGACACATAGGAAGAATTGATTCCAGAGGATAGAGAAGCAGATGATCTGGAGATACCTATTGCCCTAAGGAAACCTCGGCGTCGATGTGTTGCGTATCCTCTTGCTGCGCATGTCTCTTTGGATCATCTTTCCGAGGACTACAGGAAGTTTGTAGTGGGACTATCTGCTATTACTATCCCACGTACATATCAGGAGACACTTCAGGACAACAAGTGGCGACTTGCAATAGAGGAAGAGATGACAGCTCTACGGTCGCGTGGTACTTGGAGCATTGTTACTACTCTGCCTGGTGCATCTGTTGTGAGATGCAAATGGATATTTACAGTGAAGCAACGAGCAGACGGTAGTGTGGACTGCTATAAAGCAAGACTTGTGGCCTGGGGGTTTACCCAAACCTATGGGGTGGACTATCAAGACACCTTCTCTCCAGTAGCAAGACACTCGACACTCCGCATTCTTTTATCGGTTGTTGTGTCCAAGGACTGACCTCTTTACCAACTTGATGTGAAGAATGCATTTCTATATGGCGATCTACAGGAGGAAGTGTATATGCAACATCCACCAGGGTTTGCTACTGAGGGGGGGGGGTCACAAAGGTGTGCAGACTCCATAAGGCGATTTATGGCTTGAAGCGGAGTCCGAGAGCTTGGTACCGAAGCTATCAGAATTAATAGAGCAACAAGTGTTTGTACGGTCTACTGCGGATCATTCTCTATTTGTCAAGAGAACACAAAGAGGTACGGTGGCTATTCTTGTTATGTTATCTTTACAGGAGATGATGAACATGGCATTCATACTACCAAGGAATTTCTAGCCCAAGAGTTTGTAACTAAGGACCTTGGCAATCTTCGTTACTTCCTCGGATTGGAGTTCGTTAGGAACAAGCGTGGTTTTGTAATGACTCAAAAGAAGTTTGTTATGGATTTTCTTTCTGAGACATGTATGACGGGATGCAAACCTGCTAATACTCCTATGGATGTTGTAGCGATATATTTGTGCTTTTATGAACTGTTTCTTAATTATCTTTCCACATATGTATGACCCATGCAATTTACCCATAGGCTCATCTCCTATATAAGAGAGCCTAGAGTTATGGAATAAACAGTGAAAAGGTTTTTCCCAACATGGTATCCTAGACCGAGGCTCCGAAACCCTAACCCTAGCCCCTCCTCCCTACTTCTCCTCTCGGCTCCTCCAAGCGCCGCCTCCAGCAGCATCGGTGCCTCTGCAGCATACAACCGCCTGCAACGACGTCAGCACCTCGCCTCCCTGCGGCCCCCAGCACACCTTCCGAGACCCCAACGCCCCTCCGCCTCCGCCTCCGCCTGCGGCGGCTGCGCAACCCCCTGCGGCTCCTCCCCTACGGTCAGCGCTGCCCACGCGGCTTCCCAGTTGTAGAGACTTATGTTATGATATTATGTACCATTTCTTATTTTCTGTTTAGTTTTTGGACTCTTATGTCCCCCAGTCTCGTCGGGCACCCCCTATCCCCCGGTCCTCCGTCGGCCTCCGTCGGTCTCGCTGGGCACCCCCCAGCCCAGCCAGGCCTTGCCGAGCCCTGCTACCGCTAGCCAGGCACCGCCGGGCTATCCCCCAACCCTCCGAAGCCCACCGCCGGACCTCTCCTCCGGCATCGTCGACCGCTGAGTCCCTACCAGCCGCTTCAACACTCGTCGGCCGATATTGTGACATGGATTTTAGTGCATAAAGTCTACATATGCACTCAAATCCTATCCGGTTGATGTAGACACCGTCTTTTGTCTACAAACCCTAGTTTTCATCTCTGGTTAAATGTCAGAAAGTAAAGTCAATATGCCCTCCATAGGTGCCTTCAAAGGTCCCGCGCCAATAGTCAAGATGGATGGGACAAACTATGAGCTCTGGACGATGCAGTTCATGAGTCATAAAGTCCAATGGTAAGAAGCATATACTTACCGAGGATGAGCCGACAGAGAAGATTGGGATCTATGCCTCTTGGGAGGTTGATGATTCTTATGCCAAAGTATGGCTGGCAGGCATACTGTCGATGGAGATTACCAATGATGTCCTCCATCAGCCCACTGCCAAGGCCATGTGGGATATTCTGGCCGCTACATATTCCCAAGTACGGAACGAGACCAAGATGTTACAGCTCCAGCATGATATATTCACGATGAAGCATAATGGGCGGCCACTTCACTCGTTGTACATGTCCCTGAGAGGGATGTTCAAGAAACTATATAGCACCATACCACTCACGATGACTCCAGAGCAGCAGAAGACCTTTTGGAATGCTACCATGGTTGGCGTACTACTTGTAGCGCTCGATCTTGAGTATGAGGAAGCCCGCTCTCAGATATTGGCCGATGATGTTATTCCTCCTATAGAGGACGTTTATCGGAGTCTCAGTCGCATATCAGTTTCTTCCAGTGCATCTACTCCACCTCCATCAGCGATGACAGTATCGCGTGGAAGAGGTGGTCAGTCTTCTGGTAGTGGACGTGGACCTCGGGGACGAGGAGGTTGCTTTCGCCAGCCGTGTTCATTCTGTCATCGCACATGCCACTCGGAGGATACATGCTACTCTAAGCATGGGTTCCCAACATCAGCGCGTGTAGCCGACCATGCCACGTCTCAGTCAGCATCCACTACAGATAACCAATTCGAAGAGCTTGTGGCACATCTACGTGATATTATGCCTCAATCATCTACTGATTCTCCAGGTGGATCTTCAGATGTTGCTGCTACAGCTTCTGCTAGTTCGTCTGCCGCTGCCAACACCTCAGGTAGTGCTACTGCCTTTACATCTTGTCATGATCTCTCCGATTGGATTATAGATTCTGGTGCCACCCATCATCTCTGCCGTGACAGAGAGAGACTTGAGTCATACATGGACATCCTACATGGTCGCTCAGTGCTGATAGCAGGTGGGACTCATTCCCCCATTGTTGGATAGGGGGAGATTACCTTATCACCTTCTATGCATCTACAGAATGTTCTACATGCTCTTGAGTTCTCCATGAATTTGTTATCTATTAGTCAGATTACGGAGGATTTGCACTGTCGTGCTATATTTGACCCATCATATCTTATTTTTCAGGACATACTAACGGGCAAAGTGATGGGTTGTGGCTCTGAGCAGAATGGTCTCTATCGTCTGGTCCGGAACTCTTATGCTGACATCTCTTCACATTCAGCCGGATCAGTCTCTCCGTACATCTGGCATCTTCGCATTGGTCATCTCTCGCTCCAGAAAATGCGACACCTCTTGCCTCAGATCTCTCCTAGTTCGTCATTTCATTGTGAAGCGTGTCAGTTGGGAAAGCATCATCGGTCTAGCTTTCCTAGTCGTCAGAGTCGGAGCAGTAGCTCCCCGTTTGAGTTGTTTCATATTGATATTTGGGGTCCGAATCGTGTACCTGATCATCAGGGACACATGTTTTATCTAGTTGTGGTGGATGACTTTTCTCGTGTATCTCGTGTCTTTCTTTTAAAGAATAAATCTGAAGCAGGGGATGCTATTAAAAATTTGATTAATGAAATGCAGAATGTTTTCTCTTCTACTATCAAATATGTTCGTACATATAATGCATTGGAATTCTAAACCCCTTCTCTCTCTCAGTTTCTTTTGTCTAAGGGTATTATCCAGCAAACCACCTGTGCTTACACATCTCAACAGAATGGTGTGGCAGAAAGAAAGTATCGCCACCTTCTTGACATTACTCGAACCCTTCTTATTCAGAGTTGTACGCCTATCACTTTCTGGGGGGATGCTGTCCTTACAGCCTGCTACCTGGTCAATCACATGCCATCATCTGTTCTTGATGAAAAAATTCATCTTTCCGTCATTTTTCCTGATAATGAATTATTCTCACTTACTCCTCGTGTCTTTGGTACTGTTGCATTTGTTCATCACCTATCTCGTGGACTTAACAAACTCTCTCCTAGAGCTGTCAAGTGTGTCTTTGTAGGTTACTCTCGGACTCAGAAGGGTTATCGTTGTTATGACCCCACTAACAAGAAATATTTTGTCAGTGTTGATGTTACATTTTTTGAGTCCGTTATGTACTTCTCCCCTGCAGGTGACAGGTTGGTCTCGTCCACTGCCAACGATGATATCTATGTTCATCCACCTCCTTGTTTGAGTTCACCTGAGTCCACTCCAGCTCCTGTTGCTACACCACCACCACCACTGCCACCTACACAACCACCTATTCCACCTTTACCTAAATTCTATACACGTCGGCCAGGTCCTGCTCAGACTACACGCCCGGCATCCATCACGCCTCAGGTATGTTTTTTTTTGAAGCTCTCGCCTCAGGTATGTTCAGATGGCATTACTAATGATGTGTCAGATATTGTACATGTGCAGGATTCTTCAGTGCAGGAGGAGGCTACACCATCTCGTACAACGGACGACGACCTTGATGTTCCCATTGCGATTCGGAAGTAGAAACGGACTTGCGTGTCTTATCCTTTTGCTTCCCAGGTGTCCTTTCACCGCCTTATAGGCGACTTTCAGAGGTTTGCTGCAGCTTTGTCTTCCGTGGATATACCACGGACCTATCAAGAAGCTATCAACATCGATTACTGGCGACTAGCTATGGAAGAAGAGATGTGTGCTTTACAGTCTCATGGTACATGGAGCTTGGTTAATGCTCCATCTGACGCATCTGTTGTTAGCTGCAAGTGGGTATTCGCAGTTAAATACCACGCAGATGACAATCTTGATCAGTAGAAGTTACGACTTGTTGCGAGAGGTTTCACACAAACCTATGGTGTGGACTATATGGATACATTTTCTCCAGTGGCTCGTCACTCTACTCTTTGCGTTCTTTTATCGGTTGCTGTGGTACGTGACTGGACTATATCTCAACTTGATGTCAAGAATGCCTTCTTGTGTGGAGATCTGCAGGAGGAAGTCTACATGCAACAACCACCAGGGTTCACTGCTGAGGGGGAGAAGCATATGGTGTGTAGACTTCATAAGGCGATTTATGGCCTTAAACAGAGTAGACTTCACAAAGCGATTTATGGCCTTAAACAGAGTCGAAGAGCATGGTTTCAGAAGCTTTCCCACCTAATTGAACGACATGGATTCAAAAGATCAAATGCGGAACACTCGTTGTTCATTCGGAAGACTTCTACAGGTACGGTTGTCATCATGGTCTATGTTGATGATATTCTTGTTACAGGAGATGACATTCAGGGAATAGAGAGGGCAAAGCATTCCTGGGTCACCCGTTTGTCACGAAGGATCTTGGTACCCTAAGATATTTTCTGGGGTTGGAATTTGCTAGGAATGCACAGGGTCTGGTGATGACCCAAAGGAAATACATTACAAATTTTCTGATTAAAACATGCATGGTTGGATGTAGAACATCGAGTACTCCTATGGATCCGAGCATGAAACTGTATGACAATGCGTCTGCAGAAGTGGACAAGAGGAGATATAGAGATATGGTGGGTAAGCTCTTTTACATCACCATAACTCGACCCTATATTGCTTTTGCAGTAAGTCGGGTGAGTCAATTTATGGAGCAACCAAGACAAGTTGATATGGATGCCATATACATGATACCGAGGTATCTAAAGTCTTCTCCAGGCTCAGGGTTGCCATTTCGAAAGAGCATAGATTTATCTGTTTCAGGGTGTGTAGACGCATATTATGCAGGGTGTCCTAAGGATCGAAAGTCTACTTCAGGATTCGTCGTTTTTGTTGGGAGCTCTCTGATTTCTTGGAAAAGCAAGAAACAATCTATTGTGGCAAGGTCTAGCGCTGAATCTGAATATAGGGCTATGGCGCAAGTGAGCACGGAGATGATGTGGGTTCGAGCTGTGTTAGAAGATCTACATATAGCTGTACCTTTACCCATGCAGCTTCAGTGTGACAATCATGCAGCATTGTTTATTGCCAACAATCTAGCATTTGATGAAAGAACAAAGCATATCGAAGTAGACTACCACTACACGAGAGATATGATCCAGAGAGGCTTGATATCTACATCTCACGTTAGCTCAGAGGATCAAACTGCTGACATATTTACCAAGCTGCTACTCAGAGGACCCTTTCAGAGATGTTCTTCCAAGCTGGGCATGATAGACATCTATGCTCCACCATGAGGGGGAGTGTAGAGACTTATGTTATGATATTATGTACCGTTTCTTATTTTCTGTTTAGTTTCTGGACTCTTATGTATTTTATAAGAGAGCCTAGGGTTCCTTGTAATAACAAGTTACTCATTTCCTCCAACACCAGTACCGCTCAGTGCGGCCCTCGACAACCCCACTTGTTGTTGGCTGTTAGAAAAGAAGTCATCTCCGTGTTCTATATGAGATCGGTTGCATGAATTTGCATATGCAATTGAATCTCTATATGTCAGGATAGACAACCCGGTGTTTCATCTTCTTAATTAGTCTTCTCGAGTCATCATGTCCGAAAAGAAGGTTGACATTCCCTCCATGGGCGCCTTTCGATGTCCTGCGCCCATAATAAAGATGGATGGGACCAACTATGAACTGTGGGCTATGCATTTCATGAGTATGATGAAGTCTACTGGTAAGAAACACATTCTTATCGAGGAGGAACCGACCGAGAAGACTGGAGTTAATGCCTCATGGGAGGCAGATGATGCTTATGCTAAGGTGTGGATGTCAGGTACCTTGGCACTGGAGATTGCCAATGACATACTTCATCAACCTACTGCCAAAGCAATGTGGGATATTCTTGCTGCTACCTATTCACATGCCAAGAACGACAAAGATACTGTAGCTCCAACATGATATCTTCACCACTAAGCAGAATGGACGTCCACTCCACTCCTTATATACATCATTGCGCAGGATGTTTGAGAAGCTGTATAGCTTCATGCCACTCAACTCTACTCCTGAGCAACAAAAGACTTATCGGAATGCCACCATGGTTGGTGTCTTTTTGGCAGCCCTTGATCCTGAGTATGAGGTTGCCCGTTCGCAGATTCTGGCAAACTCGACCATTCCTCCAATGGAGGAAGCTTTCTGTCTGCTAAGTCGGATCACTGTTCCATCTTCTCTCACCAGCCAGTTATCTTCTGCAATGGCTGCCTCTCGAGGTTTTGGGGGCTCCTATCATTCTCGTGGACGCTGACCTCGCGGCAGAGGTGGTCGTATACGTTAGTCCTGCACCTTTTGCCATCGCTCTGGGCATACCGAAGATACATGCTACTCCGATCTTGGATTTCCAGCTTCTGCGCGGGTGGCTGAGCAGATTGAGCCTCCTGCAGCTTTTATTATGGATCATCGGTTCGATGATCTTGTGGCCAGATTGAGAGGTATCATACCTCCAACCTCTCCTGCAGCGTCTTCCTCAGCTCCTCGCAGTCACTCCGATGTGGCAGCGTCGGCCTCCACCAGCAACTCAGGTAGTACCTATGCATTCACTAGCAGTTGTGGGTCGGATGTAGTCGAATGAATTATGGATTCTGGAGCCACATATCATCTGTGCGGTGACAGAAATCAGCTTACAGCATACATGCCTATTCCTCCAGGACGTACAATGGTTATTGTAGACCAGACTCATTCCCCAATTACAGGACAGGGGGATATCAACTTGACTCGCTCTATGCATTTACAGAATGTTCTACATGCACCTGATTTTTCTATGAACTTGTTGTCTATTAGCCAGATTACAAAAGATCTACATTGTAGAGCCATTTTTGACCCTTCCTCTCTCGTGTTTCAGGACATCCTTGCAGGCAAGGTGATTGGGTGTGTCCGTGAGCAGGGCGGTCTTTATTGCCTAATTCGAGTACCCTTTGCTGGTTACTCCTCTTCTGCCGGATCAGCCTCACCATACTTGTGGCATCTACGTTTTGGTCATCTCCCACTTCAGAAGCTGTGTCGTGTTCTGCCGCAGGTCTCGCCTCACACGTCCTTCCGGTGTGAGGCATGTCAGTTGGGAAAGCATCACCGCTCGACCTTTCCCAGTCGTCAGAGTCGGAGCAGTAACTCCATATTTGAGTTGTTTCATGTCGACATTTGGGGTCCCAGTCGTGTTCCAGATCACCAGGGACACATGTTTTATCTAGTTGCTGTTGATGATTTCTCACTTTTGTCATGGGTCTTCTTATTAAAGAATAAATTTGATGCTGGAAGTGTTATCATGAATTTCTTGTCTGAGATTAAAAATGTTTTTTGTGCTTCTGTGAAAATTGTGAGAACTGATAATGCCTTGGAATTTTGTACACATGCTCTATCCAAATACTTGTCAACCTGAGGTATCATTCACCAAACTTCACGTGCATACACGTCTCAACAAAATGGTATTGCATAACAAAAACACCGGCATTTGCTTGATGTCACGCGAACTCTCATTCAGAGTCGTGCTCCACACTCATTTTGGGGTGATGTTGTGCTTACGGCATGTTACCTTATCAATCGTATGCCCTCATCAGTCATGGGTGAGAAAATTCCTCTCTCCTGCATTTCCTGACAAAGACTTATTCTCACTCACCCCTCGTGTGTTTGGCTCCATTGCATTTGTCCATCAGTTGTCACCAGGTGTTGACAAGCTCTCTCCTAGAGCTGTCAAGTGTGTATTTGTTGGGTACTGCAAGACAAAAAAGGGTACAAGTGTTATGATCCGTTGCGTAGGAAGTACTACGTTAGTGCTGATTTCACCTTTTTTTGAGTCCGTGATGTACTTTTCTCCTACGGGTGATCGATTGACCCATTCAGACACTGATGACAACATATACATGCCACCACCACCTCTGCCACCACCACCACCACCACCACCACCTCTGCCACCACCACCACCACCACCATCGCCACCACCATCTCCACCTATATCAGTCCCAGTTCCACCATTACCACACCATTATACCCGTCGGCTTGCTCTTGCTCATGGTCAACGCTCATCATCAAGCACACATGAGGTATGTTCTGATAACACATTTTCTACTGATGGGTCGAATGGTATACCTGAGCAGGATTCTACAGATGGGACATATGTGGAGCATGCCGATTTGGACTTACCCATTGCTCTTCGGAAACAGAGGCGTAACTGTGCATCATATCCCATGGCATCAGTGGCGTTTTTTGATCGCTTGACTGGCGACTTCAGGTATTTTGCAGTTGCATTATCAGAGGTGGTGACTCCAAGAAACTATCAGGAGGCTATGATGGATAACCGGTGGCGGTTGGCTATGGAAGAAGAGATGGCTGCTCTCCGCTCGAGAGACACGTGGAGTCTTGTACTAGCTCCTCCAGATGCCTCTGTAGTTAGCTGTAAGTGAGTATTTACAGTCAAGCAAAATACAAATGGTAGCATAGAAAGATACAAGGCACATCTGGTTGCACGAGGGTTTACTCAGACATATGGCGTGGACTATCTTGACACATTCTCACCCGTCGCACGTCACTATACCTTCGGATTCTTCTCTCTGTGGCGGTGATTCGTGATTGGCCACTGTTTCAGTTAGATGTCAAGAATGCATTTCTTTATGGCGATCTACAAGAAGAAGTCTACATGCTACAACCTCCTGGGTTTGCTGTTGAGGGGGAGTGTTCACAGGTGTGTAGACTCCATAAAGCGATCTATGGCCTCAAGCAGAGTCCTAGAGCTTGGGTCCAGAAACTCTCAGATCTGTTTGAGAAGCATGGATACAAGCGTTCAAATGCAGATCATTCTCTTTTTGTACAGAGAACATTCGAAGGTACGGTTGCTATTATGATGTATGTTGATGATATTCTCATTACAGGAGATAACATACACGGAATTAAAAGGGCGAAAGAATTGTTGGGTCGTGAATTTGTTACCAAGGACCTTGGAAATCTGAGATACTTTCTGGGACTGGAGTTTGCCAGAAATCAATGGGGACTTGTGCTGACCCAAAGGAAATATGTCACTGATTTGCTAAGTGAGACATGAATGCTTGGATGTCATCGGCCACAACACCTATGGATCCAAGCATGAAACTATATGACGGTGATAGAGGTTGATAAGAGGAGGTACATATAGTTGGTAGGAAGGCTCCTTTATGTTACCATTACCAGACTCGATATCTCATTTGCTGTTAGTCGGGTGAGCCAATTCATGGAGCAACCACGTCAGGTACATATGGACGCTATACAAATGATACTCAGGTATCTTAAAACATCTCCTGGTGCAGGACTATTATTTAAAAAGGGGAAAGAGGTTACCATATCAGCATGCGTGGATGCAGACTATGCAGGGTGCCCAAAGGACATGAAGCCACAACTGGATTTGCCGTATACATTGGAGATTCTCTTGTCTCATGGAGGAGCAAGAAGCAAACCGTTGTAGCCCGATCTAGTGCTGAGTCAGAATATAGGGCAATGGCCTAGGCTACTACAGAAATGATGTGGACTCGAGCCGTGCTTACAGATTTACATATAGAGGTTCCTCTTCCTATGGCACTGGAATGTGACAATCAGGCTGCTATATTCATTGCAAATAATCCAGCATTTCATGAACGCACCAAGCACATTGAAGTTGATTGTCATTACATACGAGATATGATTCAGAAAGGTTTTATCTCTACATCTCATGTCAGCTCAGGCGATCAGACCACGGATATATTCACCAAGGCCCTACTCATAGGGCCCTTTCAGAAATGTTCGTCCAAGCTGAGCATGATCGACATCTATGCTCCATCTTGAGGGGGAGTGTAGCAATATATTTATGCTTTTATGTACTATTTCTTAATTATCTTTCGACTTATGTATGACCCATGTAATTTACCCTTAGGCTCATCTCCTATATAAGAGAGCCTAGGGTTATGGAATAAACAGTGAAAATGTTTTTCCCAACAGATGCAAGTATGAGATTGTATGACGAGGACACTGAAGAGGTTGACAGAAGAAGATATAGAGAGCTTGTTGGGAAGCTCTTATACGCCACTATCACTAGGCTAGATATTGCATTTGCAGTTAGCAAAGTCAGTCAGTTCATGGAGCAACCTAGGAAGGTCCACATGGACGCCGCTCATATGATCTTGAGATACTTGAAGAATTCTCCTGGTTCGGGTCTTGTATTCAGTAGGGGTACATCCCTTGAGGTGACAGCATGCACAGATGCAGATTACGCAGCTTGTCCAAGAGACAGAAAGTCCACTTCTGGATTTGCCATTTTCATTGGCAGCTCACTTGTTTCATGGAGAAGCAAGAACCAGACAGTGGTGGCTAGATCAAGTGCAGAGTCTAAATACAGGGTGATGGCCCAGGGAAGTGCTGAAATGACGTGGGTTAGTAGAACGAGTGGGTCAGTCCAGTACCCCATTTAGAATAGTGAGCCTAGTTGGGTGATTATTGTAAGCTTGAAGCCATCTATTGTGTTCATTTCTGAAAGTATATGTGTTCACAAATAACTATCAGAAGATGATACCGTTTAACTTATATACGATAAGGGGAAAATGCCAATTTTTTATGTGTGATAGAGGAGATGCCAACTGTTGAAAATTTCCTCTCAATGATGGGTAATCAGGAATACGGGCCCTATGTATGTGACTCAATCATATTTCTCTTTGTTTCCCTCAAAGATACCATGGTGTAATGTATACTACTCTTAGGTTGCATTTATTTATTTTTTGGTGATCAATGATGAGGTTTTTGGACATACACCTATATGGTAGAGGCCTTTTTTTCTTTATAAAAAGTATACCACTCTTATGTTGCATTTAGGTGCGAATTAGATGGGGGTTTGGCCCTAATCTCCCTCTTTCGAGTCTCCATGGTTAACCCTCAAGGAATGTTTTCTTAAATTAGATCAACCTAACCCCTTTAGTATATTATAATACCAATATGTATGATAATTTCCCCGAAATTCCATTCTTTAGTTCATCCATCCATACATCTTACCGAGGTGGCAGTTGTATTGCATTTTATTTCACTATGAGTAGATTTGTAGCCACACGAAGAAGGATTTTATTCTGCATTGAGGGTATCAAATACAAAGTTGATGTCACACAGAAACTAAAATGTGGAAACTCGTTCAAGGTCGTTTAGACATATGTAAAGAAGGCAACCTAGTGCTTTGGATTGATTGTATGAGAAGTTAGGAGAACCTTGCAAGATGGGGATGGAGGAGACCAAAGTATCACAAGAACAACTATTTTTTTGAGTTAGGGATAACTAGTTTTCTATATCATTTCCATTAGAAGTTCTTGAATCAATTACTCGATAAAATAAAGTGGGATCTTTCTTGATTTCACATTTGGCAGTGTTTGGTCGGTGGGTACATTGAGCGGTTGCTGCTAGGAATAGAGGGGATGCTATTTAACTTGGAATTTGGATTTGGAGTGGCAGATGGAATAATTAATAGTTTCTTAAAGTTGGATATCTTCTGATGTATCACATCAAAGTTCATATACCATTAAATTATCATTCTTGTCTTTTGAGTATCCACTTGTGGAATTTGTTAATCTTGCCGTGTGGAAGAACCATGTGGATAAACCATGCATTAAAAATTTAAACATGGCCTTAAAAGACTGTTACCATCGAAGTACTTTGTGTTGTACTCTCCATTTGTTACAATGCCACAGTCAAAGTTGTCATGATTTGATAGGGACGTAGTATTTCAGTAAGTTACTATATAAATGAGGTCCAGAATTTAAGAGACTTCCTTAAAGATGATTTGTGGCTTCTAATTTATTTAAATTTGGTTCTGCTAGTCACACATCATGTATGAATATGTCTGGATATGTTGTGATTGAAGTTCCCTGATTAAATATTTTTTTTGCATTTCTTTAAGTATTGGACATAATTTAGAGAGTAGATTTCATTGCAGTGAATAACATTTTCAGTGGCTAGTTAACGATGTTCGAATGCTGATTTCAGTAAAAGCACTGAATGAAATCAAGGCATCCCTTGGATGGAGGGTGGTATATGCCTGGGTTGGTGATGACCCATGCGGTGATGGTGACCTACCACCTTGGTCAGGCGTGACATGTTCTCAACAAGGTGAATACAGAGTAGTAACAGAATTGTAAGTTATCTAACTGTTAGATAATAAGGTTTTGTTCATTTTATACACTCAGTACTTATGTTATTTGCATTGAAAAAATGAAAGTTGTTTTTTTATGTGAGATTCCATATGTACTTCCTCTGCTATAAGATCGTACGTTTGGAAGTTAGCAGCAGTCTGAAAAGACACTATGGAAGCATTATTTCTTTGTACTTATTAACATTGTACCACCGTTGGAATTGTGACATTAACTATTCTTCAATCTTTTAAATAAGGCAAAGAAAACCTACTGGAAATGGGTATTATTGATGTTTAAAATTTTTTTAGGCCAAAAACATGGGGATGCACTCATTGGTGTTCGCCCCAACTTTTATTTAAAGGACGAAAAAATGGAGAAAGACAAAGGAAAACAGGAGCAATGACAAACACCTACAACTCCCACTCCTCAACCAGCCTCGCCGCATGTATCCCCACATTTTCCTTGTAGAATCTCTGCCTAAAAAAGAGGGCTGCATTCCTGCCCAACCACAGGGCCCACAGGATGGCAATGGGACTAAGGAGCTCCCGTCGCGCTCTGCTCCTGTTGGCAACCAATGAGCCGCAAAAGGAGGCCAGGTCTGCCGTGCACAACCAAGCCATCCTTTCCTCCCCCCAAACCAGCACCGTTTTAGGACATTTGAAGAACAGGTGCTCAAGGGACTCAACCGCCTCCTCGCACAAGAGGCACCTATCAGAGACGGAACCCAGAAGTCTAGCACACCGGTCCCTAGTCATCAACCTTTGCCAATGGAACAACCACCGGAAGAAGCCAATCCGCTCAGAGAGGCCTAGACTCCAAAAAAAGCACAATCTTGAATCAAAACCTCCGAGCGTGACGGGGGGGGGGGGGCTGCAAATCGCCCCAAACACCTTCATAACCGTGAATGGGCTCATACGCCATCCCCAATGATCGCTTCCCATCGATGGACGTCCCATCTCCTTGATAGAATCCAGCATCGAGTGAAAATCCTCGAGCCTCTGGTCCGAGAAATTAGAAAAGGTGGGGAACCAGTTACCATCCGACCAGCAAGAAGCAACCACCGCATTCTTATCAGCCGCTAGAGCATACGGGCGAGGGAATCGCGTGCACAATGCCCCCCGTCCAATCATCAGTCCAGAAGGCGAAGGATTCGCCATTGCCAAGCATCGGCCTAAACAGAGAGACATGCCAGGGAGAAGACCTCCATCATCCCCTTCCATAATGGCGTGGGAGATCCCACACGAGTACCAAGGCTTGGCGGCGCACCGCCGACACCGTAAATCTTGCGCAGAACGTTGCTACAGAAATCCTCCCCAGGCCCCCAAATTTTGCTTGCCCATTTAAGAAGCAAAGCCTCGTTCATTTAATCCAGCCTCCGGACCCCCAACCCCCCCTCCTTCTTAGGGAGCGCAATTACATCCCACTCAACAAGGTGCATCCCCCATGAGTTCTCCCCATGCTTGGCCCATAAGAACCTACGCATTAGCTTCTCAAGCCGGCTACGGATCTCCTTCCGCAAGCGGCGATTGGACAAGAAGTAAACAGAGATGGAGGAAAGAACCGCCTTTAAGAGGACCAAACACCCCCCCTCTGGAAAGGATGGTTGACTTCCAGCCCGCCAGCCTCGCCTCCAGCTTCTGAACAACCTTGAGCCAATCCCGCAACTTCGTTCTTCCTACTGTCAGGGGCATCCCAAGATAATCAATTGGAAGGGAGCCGCAATCCGATCCTAACGCTTGACCACAAGCATCCGCCTCCTCCACAGAAAGGCCGAACGGGATGACCTTTGATTTCTCTGCATTCTTGTAAAGACCGGACAATTCACTGAAAAGATCCAGGGCCGCGGACATGCCGTAGGCCTCCGAAGCGCCCCCCTCAATGAAAAAGATAGTATCGTCAGCGTATTACAAAAGCGGGATCAAAGAGCCATCCCTGGAGTAACTAGCCGAGAATCCGTAATCAACCGCACGGTATATAATGTGCACCAGGACATCCGCAACAATGACAAACAACAAAGGAGCAAGGGGGCAGCCTTGTCGCATGCCCCTACGCGGCTGGAAGAACCCACCCTCCGGGCGACCATTCACCATGACTGAGAAAGAAGACGTCACACAACGTTTCATCCAAGATATCCACAGCTCCGGGAAACCTCTCCTCCGCAGGACCGACCAAAGGAACTTCCAATCTTAACTATCATAAGCCTTTGCAAAGTCTACTTTCCATAAAACACCTTGCTTATCCCTTCTCTTCCAGTCCGCAATGATTTTCGACGCAAGAGTAAGACAGTCCGAGATTTGCCTACCCTGTATAAAAGCAGACTGGATCGGGGATACAATAGTCTCAAGAACCCGACTGAGTCGCACGGTGAACACCTTTGCCACAATCAGGTAGAGTGCGCTAGAGAGAGCAATGGGGCGGAAGTCCTCGATACGTTCCGCTGGTGTGGACTTAGGAAGGAGAACGAGCAGGGACTTATTGATCCTCTCAAAGCTGGCATTGCCCTCACAGAACTCGGATATGACCTCCTGAACCTCGTTGCCCACGAGATCCCAAAAATCTCTGTAGAAAGCCACCAGGAAGCCATCAGGACCCGGAGCCGCCGTCGCAATCGGAGATTCTTATCCGGGATTGTGCTTTTCTTTGGTCTCCCAGGCTTCCTGAGAGAATTGGTTTCTTACTTTGGTTGCTCAGGAGACAGAGGCTGATGACGAGGGACCGATGCGCCAGACTTTTAGGTACCATCTCTGACAGGTGCCTGCTATGCAATGAGGCAATTGAATCTGTTGAACACCTCTTCTTCTTTTGTCCCATGGTGACTCAAATTTGGCAGGGGGCTGGCTTGGAATGGTCCTGGACGAACGATCTCCAGACCCTCTGGAATGCGCTTCTTGCAAATAAGGATAGGCCGGCGAGGGAGATTATTTATCCGATGGCCATACTGTGAGCGATTTGGCGGGGTAGGAATGATTTGCTGTTCTCAGGCCAAAGATTCTATAAGGAGAACGTGGGGATTTATGCAAAGCATTTGGTGGAGGAATGGGCATTGTATTGGGTCTGATGTAGCGGTGTGTGGTTGTACTTCCCCTCCTTTTTTTCTTTGGCATTTGAATAAAGCTTTGGGGCGTGCACCGTCGAGTGTCTCCCCCTCGTTTATGGATTTAAAAAAAAAGGACCCGGAGCCCCATCCACGTTTAATCTCCAAACCGCATCCTTAACCTCCTCCAAAGAGACACCCTGCGTCAGCTCAGCACACATCGAGGGCGGCAAAGGTGAAGCCTCGATCCCCGTCCACCTCCAAAACCTAGGTATTGTCCTCGCCGAGAATTCCCTAAAGTGATCGACAATCGCTTTCCCCATTTCTCTGTCACCATCGCCGAGAATACAGGGCATTGATGTTTAAAATTGAAATCTCATTTGGTTATCCCCTTTTGTTTTGCCAATTTAGCTGTATGGCATATATGTAATAAAGTTGAGTATTATTAGTTATACATTCATCGAGTTCAAATACTTTTTAGTGAAATACATGCAGCTACCTGGGCCGCAAAAACCAGGTTTTAAAAAAAAATTATACATTCATCGAACTATTTTAGTACATGTTAGGCCTGCACATACCTTGATATATACTTACACTCTAGTGAGCTTGTTAGCTCATCCTCTATTTGTTACCTACTTTTGGCAAGTAGATAGCCAGGAAGGGGATACTCCCAATTTACATCTACTAGGATGTACTCCGCGCTTCGCCGCGTGATGCAGCGTGACCCCAAATTATAGGGCCGTATTTATTTAATTAGTTAATCGTCAATTTTATTTACGTTTTTAGGTTGTCGAAATTGTCTAATTAAATAATTGAGATCGCTTGTGATCTCAACGTTTATTTCGTAGATTTTAATTTGAAATTGGGTCAATTAATTAGTTAGAGTCAATTTAGGCAAGTCGGTTGTCAATTTTAATTAGTTTACTATTTTTGTAAACCCATCTCTCCTATATAAAGAGAGGGTAGTCCCATGTTTTTATTGAGTCAAGTATTAATCAAAATTGAGATTTTATCTCTCTCTCCTTCCTCCTCTCTCTCCACGCAATCCTCGTGGTTCTCCTCCTTCAACCCCTCGTTACCGACGAGTTCTTCTTCTCAACCCTTCCAATTTCTTCTTCTCAACCCTCCTATTTCTTCTACCAAAAATCCACCAAAAATTATTTTATTATCAACGTCGACGTCGGAATCGTTTTGCATCAATTGGTATCAGAGCCAGAGCATGGCATCTAGGTCGTCCTCACGATCTAACGATTCGTCCAGGCGCTTGCATCGACATCATCGTTCGTCCGAACAAACACGCCGAACCATCTCCACCATCGACGCCTCCTACAAGGAGACGGGGCACATGGTACGTGATTTGCAGAACAACTTCAACTCGCTGTTTCGAGATCTAATGGCCAACTTTGAGGCCTACCGCGACGCCCAATCGAAGCCGCCACCCGTTGAAGCCGCTGCCGCGAAGTTTGACGAAGAAACCCGCCCCGTGGAGGAGGAAATGCTCGCTGTCCAGCACCTTCCAGAACCGATTCCGCCACCGGAATCGATCCCGTCGCCCCCTCCGACCAACCCGGCACAACCCCACCCATCCCAGGTACCCCCCTACCCTCACCGCCCGGCCGTTCCCCCCAAACACCACCTCTCCACCTCACGCCTACGCCGCCCAGCACCCACCCATCTCTCCCCGCGGCCCACCTCCACACCCTGCGACCCAGCCGGATTCCGCTGTCCACCGCCCCGCTACCACCATCCCGCTGCCTTATCCTATCCGCCTTTCCCCTACCCCTTTCTCCCCGTAGCCTAACCTATCCCCTACCGCCGCCTTCCTCCCTTCTCATCCCTCTCCCTCTCGCCGTCGCCCCCCCAGGACCCTCCGTCTTCTCCCGCTACTCCCCAGCGTTACCTTCACCATCTCCTTCCCTCCCCTCTGGCGCCGCCTACCCTCCTGCTTCGACCCCACGCACACGCGGCTCCGCCGACATCAGCCACACCCTCCCCGGCACTCCTCACGCCCCCCGCGCGAATCCTTGCAGCCACCCTCCTCAGCGGATAGCAGCCACACAACCAACATCGTCGGCACCGCGCCTTCCCCGCTCCTCTACCGCATCCTCCCCGCCGCCTTTTGTTGAGAAAGGAAGGATCCCTATCGAGATTTGAGGTAGCCGAATCCCTGGAAAAATGGGATTGGAAAACAAAAGGGGAAAATTGCAGAAATAAATCCACTAAGTTCTCTATTTACAGAAAGGTACAGAGCATCATGAAAAGAGAGAAAAATAAAGAGGTGCGAAAATTGCGCCAACACCCCTAGCGGCGGAAATGTTTAAAAAAGAGGACTGTAATGGGGAAATCAAGGGTTCCTCCTTATCCAAATAGGACTAGGGCCTTGGGTTTTCCCTATATAAGGACCCCATGGCTCATTTTTTAGACACATCTCCTCTTCTCCTCTCTTTGTGCTATTACTTCCCTATGGATGCCCCGAGGGCCATGTTTTTCATGCCCCATCAATTCTTCGATCACCACGAGGAAGAAACCACAATCAAGAAGACACCGCCATCCGCGCCGCACATGTTCTTCAACCACGACGACCGCGGCATCTACACCCGCGTATGGACTCCGCCGTTCGCCCCACACCAGTTCTTCCAGAAGACAGCAGAACCTGCAGATTCGATCTCCAAGCCTACATCGAGCAATTCGTCGGGAGACGATTTTTTTAAAGCGGCAGAGAGTTGATGCAGCGTGACCCCAAATTATAGGACCGTATTTATTTAATTAGTTAATCGTCAATTTTATTTACGTTTTTAGGTTGTCGAAATTGTCTAATTAAATAATTGAGATCGCTTGTGATCTCAACGTTTATTTCGTAGATTTTAATTTGAAATTGGGTCAATTAATTAGTTAGAGTCAATTTAGGCAAGTCGGTTGTCAATTTTAATTAGTTTACTATTTTTGTAAACCCATCTCTCCTATATAAAGAGAGGGTAGTCCCATGTTTTTATTGAGTCAAGTATTAATCAAAATTGAGATTTTATCTCTCTCTCTCTCTCCTTCCTCCTCTCTCTCCACGCAATCTTCGTGGTTCTCCTCCTTCAACCCCTCGTTACCGACGAGTTCTTCTTCTCAACCCTTCCAATTTCTTCTTCTCAACCCTCCTATTTCTTCTACCAAAAATCCACCAAAAATTATTTTATTATCAACGTCGACGCCGGAATCGTTTTGCATCACCGCGGAATAAGACCAAGTTAGATATGATTTAAAAAATACCAAGTTTTATTATTTCCTTTTAAATATTAAAAATTAATTAAAAAAGTTTACATGTTATGAAGAGATTTGGTTTATATTTTTTGCGGAAAAAAATAAATGCCCTATATTTATGCTTCTATCTCTACCAAGGCAGATACCCTATAACTTCATAGTGAAAATAGGGTGCCAACTTATAGCTTAAAAATGAAGCTATTTCTTTGAAATCCAACTATCGTTATTTCTTAACTATCCATAGCATGCCATATGGATAGTGAAAATAGGCTTCACACCGTCGCCACTTTAAGCTCTCGGCCTTCGCCATGGCAACAATGAAGTGTGTTGTGGTCTCCAAAAAACGTGTCATCAAGTTACGCGCCTCCTTCCTCTCTCTTGTTGCCACCGCAAACCTCCTCCTCCCTCACAAACCACCCCATTGAGGTCACTTTCGTGGACAAATCCTCCAACGTCGTTGGTTGACGGTGGATGAAAGCATAAAGAGTAGCACACAACTCTCTCCTTTCCGATTACCCACAAAATAGAATTCTGAGCTTTATCTCGGTCATCCTCCTTCCTCAAGATGTGATGGGAAGTAGAGGTTTAAGATGGACGATAGAGGAAGATGCTAACGTTGTTGTAGGGAAAGGCCTTCAAGGTAGAGAAAGCAAACAAGAGGAGCATAGGACGTGGAAGAAGGTTCTGAACGGGGGATATACATAGCTCCTCTCGTCGGGAGTAGAAAGAGAGAGATAGGAATAGAGAGAAAGAGATAAGATGCGTCACACTCTTTATCAAGGCATGCTATGAAAACTCCAACCATTGTGGAGTTCCTATACGACTTTTATTGCTCTAGAGATGTCGTAATAGGCATATAGCTATGAAGCTTCTCGAACATGCCACAAAGAGAAGAGTAGTACACGTGCAGAGGACGACCATTCTGCTTGGCGTTGTAGATATCAAACTGTAGCTGAAGAATCTTGACCTCATTCTTCGCTTGAGCATAGGTGCCAAAGTGTCCCATATCGCCTTGGTGGTCGGCTGGTTCAACATATCATTGGCTATCTCTGTGGTGAGGGTCCCACATAGCTAAACACATGCGTACACGTCATCTTGCTTCTAAGAAGCATTTGCCCCAGTCTTATCCATTGGCTCTGGATCTGTTAGAATATGCTCATTATTGTTGCACTGCATGACGGTGAGAAACTGCATGGACCACAACTCATAGTTGGTCCCATCCATCTTAGTGATGGGAGCCGGGCCCTTGAAGGCTCCAGACGAGAGAATGTCAGCGATGTTCTCTACCATGATGATAAGACGACCAAAGACGAAACTCAACTGGGGAGTAGATCGATGTGAACAAGTCTACACGAACATACAGAGGATTGGTTGCATGGGTAGACTTATAAATCATCCTCATCAATCCTCGCGCTTGCTAGGGTCAAAAAAACGCGATTTCTATGACTTAAATCACATCGTCAAAATCAGACCACCGATTGGACCTCAGAGGTTCGCAATAGCACATTGGAGGGGCATCGGTGGCCTAGGGGGTCCGCGGTTGCGGCCTGGTCCATGGCCTGAAGTGCTGGTGGTGCCCAGGCAACGGCAACCTGAGGTGTCCAGGCAACGACTTAGAGTGCTGGAGATGCCCAAGCGGCTACCAGGAGGGCTGGAGGCGTTGGATTAGTTGGCTGTCGAAGAAAACGACCGCGCATCGGCATTGGCGCCGCGGAGAGAGGATACGCAGCAGCTGTAGAAGCACAGAGAGAGGGTACCGGGGGTGGGGGGGGTAGGGGTAGGGTAGGATATGTGAACTCTGGTCTAGGAGCGTCTCTTCGATTCCATGTTGAAGGGAATGAGAATGAATTGATTAAATGAGAGCCCCTAGGGTTCTTTTATATAGTAGAGGAGCCTATTGGGCAAATTACAAGAAGAGGACAAAAGAAATGGAATATAAGTAAAAACAATAATAATGATAACTAGTATCTCAACAATACATGTAATACATATTTTTTTAAATTTGGTTTTTAACAATAAGAACCAGTGCACCCATCATATTATGTTTGCAAACCATGCAGTTGAGGGCTCTCCTACTTTCACATTTGTCAGACGTGAGCATTGAACATCAACGGAACCTACGAGAACTAATTTATTGTCTCGTTAAGTAAGATACGATCTGACCAGCTACAAATATAATCCAACCCAATGGGTAAGGGATTCGCTCCACAGTTAATAGAGTTCGATGGTGAGATTCTTAGGGTGATAGTCCACATTCCTTTTTTTAATAGAAAAGAGAGGGTGAAGTCTCAAGATGGGACCCACTTCAAATCATAAATGTTAAAAACCAAAGATACGATCTGACCAGCTACAAATATAATCCAACCCAATGGGTAAGGGATTCGCTCCACAGTTAATAGAGTTCGATGGTGAGATTCTTAGGGTGATAGTCCACATTCCTTTTTTAATAGAAAAGAGAGGGTGAAGTCTCAAGATGGGACCCACTTCAAAGCATAAATGTTAAAAACCAAAATTTGGTTTTTAACATTTATGCTTTGAAGTGGGTCCCATCTTGAGACTTTTTTGGTTTTTAACATTTATGCTTTGAAGTGGGTCCCATCTTGAGACTTCACCCTCTCTTTTCTATTAAAAAAAGGAATGTGGACTATCACCCTAAGAATCTCACCATCGAACTCTATTAACTGTGGAGCGAATCCCTTACCCATTGGGTTGGATTATATTTGTAGCTGGTCAGATCGTATCTTACTTAACGAGACAATAAATTAGTTCCTCGTAGGTTCCGTTGATGTTTAATGCTCACGTCTGACAAATGTGAAAGTAGGAGAGCCCTCAACTGCATGGTTTGCAAACATAATATGATGGGTGCACTGGTTCTTAATGGCATGTTTTAAACGCCTATCTAGAGTTTTGTCTACCCCATGGGGAGTTCTTGACACCTGGACCTTGACAACAAGTGCAAAGAGATGTTTGTGGTCAAGATCGCCTGAACCCGCCAAATTGATGGGGTAAGGTTTTTATCCACAAGAGAAATCGAGTTGGGTGCTCAAACAAGGGCTATAAGGAAAATCTATTACAAAAGTCTTAAGAAATTGCTTTAGTTGCGAAGGTCAATGAACCCAACGCTGAAGGTATAACAAGCCACAACAAGCCAAAGATCTGGCAGGATGTGTCAAGAGTCGGCCCAGAGATGATTTTGAGGAGCATTGACATGGCGACAGAGTTGGCTGAGGAAAAGGAAATCTTAGACGACTTGGCTTCCTTCTTGGGGATAGAACTCGTAACTGGGTAGACATCAGTGTCCTTGTAAAGATTCTTCCATGGCATATTCAAGGCTTGGGAAGCCAAAAAGGGGGGGGGGCATCAAGTTCTCCTTTGGCAAGTAGCTTAACTGGCTTGTGGATATTATTTTCTTCAAGTTCACAATTGGAAACTTTGGATGCCCATCTTTGGTGCTCTGCTCTCTCAAGAGGGCATGACTTACTCAGTTTAGAATGATAGATTCGATAAGGGGTTCTGGTGGTACTCTTATTCGCTAGAACGTCAACTTCATACGGCTAGGTTTTGAAGAGAGGGTATTATTTCCTTAATTTGGTTCTTGTTGGGAGAAGATAATGAATTGTTTATTCTAGAGAATCCTAGGCTCTCTTATATAGAGAAGGCCTCTGGGTAAATTACATAAGATGGAAACAAGAAAATAAAAATAGCAGAAAGGGTACATAGAATATAGAGAAATCTCTACACTTCCCCTCCAGATGGAGCATGTATGTCAATCATGCTCAACTTGGAAGAACACTTCTGGAATGGCCCTCTTAGCAATGGGTTGGTAAAAATGTCGGCAGTCTGCTCTCCTGAACTGACATGGGAAGTAGAAATCAAGTCCTTTTGACTCATATCTCTAGTATAGTAACAGTCTACCTCAATATGCTTTGTTCTTTCATGGAATGCATGATTATTAGCAATGAATAACATTGTTTGATTATCACATTGTAACTGCATGGGTAGATGTAGATCTATATGAAAATCTTCTAACACAGCTCGAACCCACATCATCTCTGTACATGCTTGTGCCGTGGCCCTATACTCAGATTCTTCACTAGATCTAGCCACCACTGTTTGTTTCTTGTTTTTCCAAGAAACTAAAGAACTACCAACAAACACTGTAAAACCTGAAGTAGACTTCCGATCCTTAGGGCATCCTGCATAGTCTGCATCAGCACATGCAGAAACAGAAATGTTTCTTTCTTTCTTGAATAGCAGCTCTGCATCTGGAGAAGACTTTAGATCTCAATATCATGCATATGGCATCCATATGTACTTGTCTGGACTGTTCCATGAACTGACTCATTCGACTCACCGCAAAAGAGATATCAGGTCTAGTGATAGTAATATGGAGAAGCTTTCCCGCCATTTCTCTATATCTTCTCCTGTCAAACTCATCTGTATCATCGTCATATAACTTTATGCTGGGATTCATAGGAGTAGTCGAGGGTCGACAACCGATCATGCCCGTCTCAACAACATGTCATTAATGTACTCCCTTTGGGTCATTGCAAGACCCTGTGCATTCCAACAAAATCCAACCCTAGAAAATATCGTAGGGTGCCAAGATCTTTAGTAATGAACTGATGGCCCAGAACTGCTTTTGCCATCTTTATCCCGTGCATATCATCTCCCGTAACAAGTATATCATCAACATAAAACAGATAACAGTACCTCTGTGAGTCTTCTGCACAAACAAAGAATGATCTGCATTTGATCTTTTGAACCCTTGGCTTTCAATTAGGTTAGAAAGCTTCTGAAACCATGCCTGCGGGATTTGCTTAAGGCCATATATTGCCTTGTGAAGTCTACACACCATCTGACTCTTCCCATCAGCAACAAACCCCGGAGGCTGCTGCATGTAGACTTCTTCCTGTAGATCTCTATACAAAAGGCATTCTTAACATCAAGCTGAAACAAAGGCCAATCACGTACCATAACAACTGAAAGGAGGACACGTAGAGTTGAGTGACGTGCGACTGGAGAGAATGTGTCCCTAAATCCACATCGTATGTTTGAGTGAACCCCCACATCACGAGCCTTGCCCTGTAATGGTTAAGGGGCCATCTGCATGATATTTGACAGTGAATACCCATTTGCAGCTGACCACAGATGCTCCTGGGGGAGCAGAGACCAAGCTCTAGGTACCCCGCGACCGCAGAGCAACCATTTCTTCCTCCATGTCTGAACGTCGACAGCTATCCTTCAAGGCGTCCTGGTAATTCGTGGTATGTCCATGGTAGATAGGTCAACAACAAACCTCTGGAACTCCCCTATGAGATGGTGAAAGGAAACCTGTGAAGCAAGAAGATATGAAGCGCATGTACGCTTCTGCTTCCGTAAGGCAATAGGCACATTCAAATCATTAGAAACGATACTCGTCGGCATGTTACTCTCCTGTAAAGATCCCTGCACCATCACATCTTCAGACCCGTCGTTAGTAATATTATCTGGACAAATCATAGGTGCGCTGGATGATTGATGAGTACCATGAGCAGGGACATGCTGACAGGTATAGAATTTCGGTAAAGGTGAAACTGGTGGTTGTGGTGGTGGTGGTGAAACAACAGGAACTGGTATGATAGAGGATAAACTCAGAGGAGGAGGTGGCACATAAACCTCATCATCAGATGTAGATGAAGCCAATCTATCACATGTAGGAGAGAAATACATCACATAATCAAAAAAGGTGACATCAACACTGACGTAATACTTCCTGCTCAAAGGATCATAACATCGGTAATCCTTTTGAGTCTGAGAGTACCTAACAAAAACACATTTGACAACCCTAGGTGAGAGCTTGTCAAGACCCGAAGTCAGTTGGTGGACGAAAGCAACAGAGCCAAAGTCACGAGGAGTGAGTGAGAACAACTCCTTGTCAGGAAAAACAGTGGAAAGAGGAACTTTCTCACTAAGACTGAGGCTGGCATACAATTCACCAGATAACATGCCGTAAGGACTACATTACCCGGAATGTGGAGCATGACTTTGAATAAGGAAAGTCCGAGTGATATCAAGAAGATGACGATGCTTTCTCTCTGCAATGCCATTCTGTTGAGACGTATAAGGACAAGTTGTTTGATGGATAATACCTCTAGATGAGAAGAAATGTGAAGGAGCACGAGTGCAAATTCCAAAGCGTTATCCGTTCTCACAAATTTTACAGCAGAAGAAACATTCTGCACTTCATTTATAAGATTTTGATCGCATCCCCTGCTTCAGATTTATTCTTCAACAAAAACACCCATGACAACCGAGAAAAGTCATCAACAACAACTAGGTAAAACCTATGTCCCAGATGATCAGGGACACGACTCAAACCCCAAATGTCAATATGAAATAATTAAAAAGGGGAGCTACTGCTCCGACACTGACGACAAGGGAAAACATATATGTGATGCTTTCCCAACTGACACGCTTCACACTGAAAAGAAGAGCCTAGTGAAATCTGCGACAAGGTACGACACATCTTCTGAAGATAGAGGTGGCCAAAGCGAAGGTGCCTTGTAAAGGGAGAGACTGATCCACTCAACTGAGATGAGATACTGTCATAGGGAATTCGGAACAGGTGATAAAGACTATCTTGCTCACGACCACAACCAATCACCCTGCCCATAAGAATGTCCTGAAAAACAAGAGACGATGGATCAAAAATAGCATGACAGTGCAAATCCTTTGTAATATGACTAATAGATAATAAATTCATCAAAAAATCTGGTGCATGCAACACATTCTGTAGGCACATAGAGAGCGTCATATTGATTTCCCCCTATCCGATGATGGGGGAATGGGTCCCACCTGCTATCATTACAATCCTCCCTGGTAGAATCACTATGTTGGATGTAAGTTTATCTTTGTCTCTGCAAAGATGATGTGTCGCATCGGAGTCCATAATCCATTCTGAAACGTCAGATCCATGATAGAAAGTAAGAGCATAAGCACGAGTTGAGGTGCTAGCAGTGGCTGACGTACTGCCAGAGGCTGAAGTAACTATATCAGAGTTGCCTCCCGGAGATGCTGTAGAGACAGGAGGCATGATATCTCGCAATCTGGCAACAAGTTCCTTAAACCTCTGATCGGAAGCAGATGTCAGTGGAGATGCAACTTGCTCGGCTATTTGCGCTGATGCTGGAAAATCATGCTTAGAGTAGCATGTATCCTTCGTATGACCTGGACGATGACAAAATGTGCAGGGCTGACGGATGCGGCTGCCTCTACCACAAGGCCCACGACCACGAAACAAAGAAGAGGCTCCTCTGCCTCGGGAGGCCGCCATCACCAAAGGAGGCTGAGTAGTAGTAGTAGGCATGACTGTAATCCGGCTAAGCCTGCGGTACACTTCCTCCATTGGAGGAATAATAGCATCCGCAAGAATATGCGAGTGAGCATCATCATATTCAGGATCAAGTGTTGTTAGTAAGACCCCCACCATGGTAGCATTTCGAAAGGTCTTCTGTTGCTCGGGAGTCGCCGTAAGGGGAATAATGCTGTAGAGCTTCTCAAACATCCCACACAAATATGTATACAATGAATGAAGCGGTCGTTTGTTCTGCTTGATAGTAAATATGTCATGCTGGAGTTGAAGGATCTTGGTCTCGTTCCGCACTTGCGAGTACGTGGCAGCAAGGATGACCCATATCACCTTAGTAGTGGGTTGACGGAGTACATCATTAGCAATCTCTATTGTCGGAGTACCTGGAAGCCAGACTTTGACGTACGAATCATCGGCCTCCCATGAGGCATGAACCCTAGTTTTCTCCGTCGGCTCTTCTTCTATAAGAAGGTGCTTCTTACCATTTTTCTTCATGAGACTCATGAACTACATTGCTCAGAGCTCCCATCCATCTTGACAATGAATGCTGGACCTTTAAAAGCGCCTGTGGAGGGTATGTCGACCTTGTTTTCTGACATCTTGCCGGAGAAAAAGAACTAGGGTTTTGTAGACCAAGTAATGAACGTTTGCAACAAACATCGAAGGATTTGAGTGCATAGGTAGACTTATTCATTCAAACCCATAGCCTAAGAGACTGCGAGAGAAGAGGGAAGGGGGGGGGGGTTGGGCGGTGGCGGCGAGAGAGTGGAGTGGGCAACGACAGCGCGGGGGGGGGGGGACGACGACAAGAGAGGGGAGGGGAGGTGGGGCGACAACGACGAGAGAGGGGGGGCGACGGCGAGAGAGGGAAGGGGAGGTGGTGGGCGGCTAGGGTTTAGGTTGGTTCTGATACCGTGCTGGGAGAAGAGAATGAATTGTTTATTCCAGAGAACCCTAGGCTCTCTTATATAGAGAAAGCCTATGGGTAAATTATATAAGATGGAAACATGAAATAAAAATAGCAGAAAGGGTACATAGAATATAGAAATATCTCTACAGTTCTCATAAGGAAATCTGATTAGTGTTTGATGGTTCTTACTACATTCTACGCCGCAATTTTGAGTATGCTAGTGTAGGGTTGTGGGAGGAGCTTCGGCTAGTATGACTTAGGTCCCTTTGGAAGCGTTGGAATCCATTGGCTTTTCCATCAAAGAAAATCAGTTTTCCATACAAGTAGGTAGTTCTCTCTTTCATTTGCAATTGGTGTCTATGTCCCAATTTGATGTTTTTGTCATAAATCTCATGTAGACTCAACTAGAATTAAATGCCTTGTGGTTGGACACCAATTTCTTCGGAAAACGTCCTTGTTGATTAACTCTGATGCTGCATAATTCTCAACGAATATGTTCTCTTGATTACCAAGATGCTATTTGTGTGATGTATACAATCCCAATTTGTCATCGTATTATATATATGCATGCTAGCTTGTGCATAAATATTACATTGCTTTTCATGAGAAGTGGTAGTGGAGGAAAAATAGAATATGAGGTCTTTTCAGCTTGTCGGAGGTTCTATTTGGATGTCTAGCTACCAGAAATGAAGTTTACCTTTTCAGCTTATTTTGGTGGACAGTTACTGAAATGCCATTTTATTATGGTGTTGTTTTTTTGTAATTTTCAGAGAAGTATATGCAGTGTCAATTGTTGGCCCCTTTCCTACAGCTGTTACTAATCTACTTGATCTAACAAGGCTGTAAGTTCCCAGACTTTGTTCCAAATAACTTGAATTTCAGCATCATATTCTCACACACCTGAATAATTTGTCTTCTTGTTCCTTGGCTTCTGTAATTCCAGCTGAAATATTGCGTTTGGGCTATTTTTTTCGCTTATTTTAGATATTTAATAAAAAAGCATTAACTTTGCAAATATAAAGGAATATGGTCACATTGGAAAAGGTAGATGACAAATATCGAATCGCTCGTTATGCTTCTGAAAGTTACGAACTGAACGATCTCAAACCCACCAGAATTGCAATTGGCAAAAAGCACAAGAAGTTTTTTTTGAAGTCAAAAGCGGGGGTAACATGCAGCGATGTCTGCCTCAGAATTTTATTTAAGTTATATAAAAATTACAATACGTTACAGGGTCCAGTTTCCAAGCAGGCTCTTACAGTGGGAGCAAACATTCTCACAGTAAAAATGATGACCCATAAAGAGAACAGCATTACGTGCCAACCAAATGGCCCAATTCATCGCCACCGGGTATAGGACTTCCTCTCTGGGCTGATCACGTGAAAAAGCACAAGTTGTGCACATTTGAAATCTTCCAATGTGATGTGGGGAGATGAGAGCGGATGCTAGACATGGATAGCATCCCATAATTGATGACATACAATCAACGAGGTCTCCTTGCAATTGTGGATCTAGTCTGTGGTAGATGATGGAGGTCCGACACCTTAAATTATCCCAGATGACTTATCTATTGGAGGGTCAATCCATCTGATGTAAAGATAGATTCCTCTTTGGGTTTGAATCTCCAGAGGGGAGTGATCTGAACGTTAGGGATTACACGAGATGCGTCTTTTTTCTTCTTTCTTTATATAGTGGATGAGAAAAAAATTGCTACGAAACAACCACGGCTTTTCTTATAGTTACTAGGATTGTTTTCATGGATTAATTGCCTTCGATTTAATTTAGACCGTCCTCAGACTTTAAATCTAAGGTCATATTGTTTGTTGAGATAACATAGGGATCATGCTTTTATTTCATTTTTCACGTCCCGTTTAGTTGTTACTTTTATGTTCTTGGGTATTTGTACAATCTTTGCACTACACCTCTTATGTTAGGAAGTGTGGGCCCTCTTACTAAATAAGTTCTCTTCTCCCAGTATGGTGTTCCAGCAATGTAGACCAAGGGCCTAATACGTAATATATTGTAACCCCTTATTTCTCCACTTTGAGTCATTGTGTGCTGTGTTGTCGACATAGTCATAAATGCCAATCTGTTGGCATTCCACCAGCCCCGAGAAACAAAATAGCATTGACGTGTAGTCGATATTTTGCTTGTCATTTCAAAATGGGGAAATGCACCTGCAATTTTATTTTTTTAAATTGAGGTTTCCAATGTGCTTTACTCAATAAATAAGATAAAAATAGACACTTGTTTGCTAAAATAAAGGTCTAAAATACAATTTTTGTAGTAGTGTTATCATCATAATCACCTCACATGCTGATATACAATGCTAAATAAGGCATGCAATAATACACTCTCACAAACTCAAAATTCCTAATATAGCAATATAATAGTAAGAATATTTGCCACATAAATAGGTTGAAGAGAAATTTGTCACTCTAAGAATGATTACAAGTAAAGATAACTTTATTATAATAAAAAATCTAAAAAATTGAAACCTATATTGAACACATGGACCTATGGAGGAAAACAAAGAGCCCAATGTTATGAATTTTATTCATGAGGCATGGTTTCTTATATGGCATGAAACCTTAGGTCATAGTATACACGTGTTTTGTCACCGGTGTTTTGTCATAAGGAGGTGGTGATCATATGTATACACGTAATGATGCTTGCATGGTCGTGGGGGCCACAACACCGGTGCCACAAGAGATCAGGTATGTGGGGGCATAACATCAATGACGCAATTTACATACTCTAGCACATGAGGTTAGGTCTTGTTTACTTCTTCGTCGGTTGGGTCGTCCTCATAACCTTGCATGTCTCCTTCGTCCTCCTCGAGACCAAAGGAGTCCTCATGGAGGAGATGGTCATGGAAGAGCCATTGGTTCGGTGGAGGTTCATTACAGACGTCCCATCTCTTTCCACCACTAGCCAAGTTCAAAGATTGTGTGAATTTAAGGTGGAACTTTGTCTTAAATCCTTTATCCTATTTTAGGATTTAAACCTATTGGGATTTGGATCCTATTTTATCGGATATGTGTTGAATTCTTTTATCCTATTTTAGGAATTGGATACTATTTGTATTTGGGATTTAAACCTATTGTTTTGGGATTAGGAGGATCCCTTCATAGAGGGTACTATATAAAGTCATATAGGGCTGGAGTTTTGGAGAAAACCAAAGATCATCATCTTCTCAAGATGCATTGTATTTCTGAAAGAGGTAGTATAACCACCAATAAGTCTCGTAGGATTCTTGTATTCTTCACATCATAGTCTATTTGATCTAGTTATCCTTGGTTTTTCACCACTGCAGTGGCGGGATTTTTTCCATGTAAATCTGGGCCTCATCGTAGATTGCTTATTGTGTTCTGCAAATGTGTTTCATCTACACTTTAAAATATTTTAAATTATATCCTGGTTAGAATACTATGTTGAACTTATTATAGGACCATAAGTTTGTCTTAAATTGTGAGATTCTACCTGGTATATTGCTGCTTTATATATAGCATACACTTGCAAGGGTGAATGTGAGGTGGCCAGTTTTACAACCCTGGTTTTGTTTCTCCAATTTGGTGACAGTTGGGTTGCTAATCTCAGTTGGTCCATACTCTTTGTAGGATGTAATCATCCATGCATAATCTATTTTGGATAGATTATTATAATATGTGAGAATAGATCTGGCATTATACTATTTCTTCTTGTGTATTTCATTTTATTGTGAATTGTTGGAGTGGTTATACACGTTTGGCATCTCAAACTTAGCTGATAAACTTGCTTGACCTGACAGGGATCTTCACAACAACAAGCTAACAGGACCAATTCCTCCCCAGATTGGGCGCTTGAAGCATCTTAAATTACTGTATAACCAACTGATCTCTTTTATTGAAACACTTTTTCAAGTTTAACATTTTCAACTACATTTCTGTTTCCTTTATAAAATTTCCGGTACTTGGAATGACATCCATATCCATGGCAGTGATACTTTATGCCTAGATTTAGCTGCTGTTTATTTGCTTATTATTTTACTTAGATAGGTAAGATTTGAACCAGTCTTTTGAGGGGTAGGCGCTCATTCAACAACGAGGCAAATTATCATCCTTTAGTTCCTGTTAGCTATTTCATCATGTTACCTTCTATTTTTACCATCCGTTTCTTGCTAAATAATGTAATAATTTAATTAAAATTTTTGTATAATGTGTTATATAATGATTTTTGATATAGTAAAGTACATAATTTTACATATTAACTTCCCTTAAATCCTCAAATGTAAGATTATAGTAGCAATACATTATTTAAACATCTAGGAACTAGTAGAACTTTATTAGTTTGAAATTATACGACTTTAATCAATTTCGACATTATTTTTTGATTTCATCGGCATACCCTTTTAGGCATTAGCAAAATGGCATCGATACGACAACAACAACAACAACAAAGGCTTGTCCCATACTAAGTAGGGTCAACTACATGGATTCTTTGCCTCCATTCGGATCTATTTTGGGTCATTTTCAGGCTTAAATCCAAATAACTAATATCCCTTTGAATAGTCTCCTTCGAACATTTCTTAGGCCTCCTCACCCACTTTTAGGGAATGTTTGGTTGTTGGGTTGGACTACTCCGGGTTGGGGTACCCTTCCTTCCAACCCTCTTATTCCTCCTCACAATTTACTATTCACAGGGATATAGTTTACTATTCACAGGGGTACCCCAACCCAACACAACCCAGTCCAACTCAGCAACCAAACAAGCCCTTAACATGCTCAACATCCCAAATCTTGCATCTTCTAGTTGGTGCATTGATATCGTCACTTAAATCCTTAAGATAAAGAAAGCTTCGGTCTGCTTAATAGAATATGAATCATTTTTCTTCTCTTTATTCCGATATGGTATCAGAGGACACATAACCCTAACTCTAATTACCTTCTCTTAATCCCTTGCGACATTACCTCCACCATCACAAACCCCTCCTCGCAACCCTATCATGAGCAGAGTTGGACACCTTTAGCAACACATTGAGCATTCCATCGACGACGCTACTGGGGCCTCCGAATGCCTTGGTGAAGTTTGGTTAGATAATTGTCTCCATTCGATCTAATCCTTAAAGATAATTGAAATCTATACTCAGCCGTGGGTGGTCCGATGAAATCAAGGTTACATTAAAATCTATACTCATCAGCCATGCCACCCCTGAAAAGGCAACTCTTGCAGTGCGGAGATCCTCCCAAAGCTCTGGTCTGTTGACCTAAAGCTGGGACTGTAGACACAAGAAAACACAATTCTTGTGCCCCACCACACACACTCTAAAAGCATAGAAAGAACATGTCTACCTTTAGCTCATACACCAAGTTAAAAACTGAATCCTTCCACACGATGATTAGTCCTCATGTTGTTTTGACCACGTCCAAAGCTCTAAGTTTCGAAAGAGAACCAATTCCCAGAGTTCTAAGAAAGAAGGTAGTACAAGATGTGGTTTTTGATTCCTGCAGCATTGCCACATCACAATCCCATTCAATCAGAAGAGCTTCAATCGAGCTTCTTTTCTCTGGGTCACCCAGACCCCTCGCGTTCCAACTTAGAACTTTTATTGGAAAATGCTAGAACTTCTCGATGTATGGACCACACATGCAGCTAACACCACTTGGGACTTAAAAATCGAGATAGCCGTACAATTTCTGTTGGACATTTTTGCACATTGTCCGATTGGGTCTGAGATAAATGGGGTAAGATCCAGTTGGGTCCTCTTTAGCGGACCCCCTAATAAAGACTTTTGTCGGGTTGGGCAAGATGGTACCCAATTAGATGTTGTGTTCTCAAGTAACGATAGAAAGACCCGAAGCCCTAAAAGGAAGGGCTTAGTCGACATGGTGGCGCCTCTGGTGATTTCTTGGATGGGGTTGCTAATATAACGAGAGACATGTGTCCTGCCTCTTTTTTTTCCTAAAACTTCCAAAGACGGTGATTATGTGAGATTCAGTACCGATTCTTCCATGATTTGCATAGCAGGAGAAGGTTGTGTCTTTGACTTAGCCTCGTCCACTAGAGGAGGCAGTGGCTGGGAAGCACCTATACCAAAAAATTGAAAACTACTTGACCCACCTTAAGCATGCACTTGGATTCGGTGGGGATGTTGGCCAGACCTTTGATAATCACTAAGGTCGAGAAAGTGTCCGAGCCCGGTGATGAATCCGCGAAATTCATGATCCACTTTCATACATGGACTCTTGATTGTTTTAGAAATATCATCCTCCAATAAATTCTCATGATATATCTTGAGAGAAGTCTGCTCAATTGGAGGATACTGCTGAGAACTCGGGATCTTGTACTCAACACACTTTGACTCAGGCATGTAGTGCTCGGTTGAGTATAGCCCATCTGTATGGCAGGTGTTGGTTGGAGCCTCATAAGGTAGAGTCAGTATGCAGACGGTTTGTGTCGGCTCTTCGAATGGGTGATATGAAGGTTGGTCAATGTAGGGTTGATCAGTCAGGTCAATCAAGTCATGAAGATCGTATGATGCATGCCTCTCCATTCGGTTTATTTGGTCGACCATGTTGTACCCTAAGGTCAAGTCGGGATGTGCATATTAGGCCAATTGTTGTCCAGTCCCAACCCGAGGTGATAGTGAGGTATGTGGGGGCAACCGTTTCTGCTAATCATTCATCTCAGCAGTGGCTTTCTCTTTGATTTGTTCCTTAATTTCAACAAGCAAACGAGAATATGGTGAGTCAATCCAGGATGGATGTGGGTCATGGGTGTAAGAATGTGGGGTAGGTAAGAAGGACAAAGAAGTGGGGAAGTCAGTTAGAGTTCTGATTTCACGGTCGGGGTGTGGGTATGAGGAGGAATAAGAGGGTGGAGATGACCGGGATGCGGTAGAGGAAGAGTAATCTGGATATGATGACCAGTATTCCGACATCTTTGAAGAGAGATAGGAGAATGAAGCGGATTGAGGAAGAAGGTGTGAAAGTGCACCGAATAACACACAAATAGATAAACACAAGAACAAACCCTGGGTTCACCTATTCAACAAGTGATGGTCACAAGAGTCCGATCGTTTATCTTTTCAATTTTAATTATGTGATTAATCAAGATATACGTTCAGTTACGCAAGGCTTAAAAGTAGGTTTTGGATACTATCCTAGGGATGCGTCTTCACCTCTTAACGATCACAATAGCACAATCATAATGAGGGTTTTTCTCTCCCAAAAACAAGTGTTAATTGTAGTCAATTTTTTTGGTCAACTCTGATTAACAGTCCCAATTTTAAGTTTAGTTATCACTTGATTAATCCACCAAACGAGGCACGCCTAACGATCAGTCCTGATTTTCTTTTAACCTAAGTTTCAAAAATCAAGGGAGTCGAGAAAAACCGATGCAAATAGTGAAATCAACGATGCATACCCAGTTCAGAAGACTTATAGTGATCCTCGCGCTCTACATGCTGGATACAAGGCAGAATTGAAATTTTATACTATATGAATGCAAACGAGAAAACCATCCCTAGACAAGCAATTCTATTAGCGAGTGATGAACGATTTGTAATAGCTCTGCGGTTTAAGTGTGTCTTGTTAAATGTGATATGTGGTCCTAAAGATTACGAGCACAAGCAATAAAAATATTATAAAAAATGGTCTAAGAGCCACGAGTGCAAGTCCTATTCTTCGTCGATCAACCACACGAACACGAACGGTCAAATGTCCAGTCCTGATACAAGTGCAAGCTCTCAAAAAAGAGCCGTTGTAAATGAGAAAATTACCTAAATTATTACAATACAATAGTTATACTAACGCTCTCAAAAATAAATTAATTTTCCTTTATCTTCAGCAGTCGGCGTGCGTCACGTCTGTCGACCTCCGATGTACTCCATTCCACCGGGCCTTCGCAAGGAAAAATCAATTTATATTAGAGAGATATAAAGCAAAATATATACAAAAATTAGCAGAGAAATAATTAAGAAAAAAGCGGAATATATACAATGCGGCTCGGTGGTCAGAGTACCTGAGTGAGAGAAAACCTAAATCTAATTTTTTAAATTAATTCCTAAGCTGTTTGCCTCCTCGGTAACGATGCCATATGACGAGTCCGCTAAATACGTGATATAATTTGTACTCGTTGTAATACATGCACTTAGCGAATCGTGCAGAACCGAGAGAAGATCTCTGTGAAGAGTGTATCGGCTTTTAATTTATATCCAGGGCAAGTCCGGGGTCGAACACAAGGAAGCAAAGGAACAACTTTAGGTTAATTCAAAAACTTAGATCTCGGTTTCCAATGCGGGTTTTTTGTATTTTTTATGCAAAAATAAATGCGAATGCAATATGCGGGTGAATTAAGTTAACAAGAAAGCACCTGACTTAGACAAATTAATTTTAATAGGAAATAAGTCCAATTTGGCTAAATTTTATTTTTCTCTAGAAACTTAATCCAATGATGAATGTAGAACACATTTTTTGGAAGTAGTTAAAATACAACAATGGAAAATGCCCACTTTTTACGGGTTTTTATGCCATTTTTATCACAAATAGAATGCAAAAATGATGAAAAATTGATTGGAATATAAACATGATGCAATGAGGCTACCGTATTTTTTTGGAACTTTATGAGAATTTATGAATTTTTTTATTGATTTTTAAAAGAAAACAGAGCGACAGTGAGTGATTAATACTTAATTAATCCACATTATCAATTCATCCAGTGAGCACATTATTTCCAAAAGGTATTTAAACAAGCAGTCCAGGAGACTTGGAATTTTGCAAAACTAATATGTGTGGATTTAATTAAAATCAATTACTAGAATCACTCTGTAATTTATTTAAGGCACAAGACAACTCCAATTTGGATGAAATTTGGATAGAAAATAAAACACATGTCAATGCATCATTTTTATTTTTTAAAGAATTTTTGGAGCAATCATGAGTCAATTACGAATTTAAGATCTCAGATTGGATAAAATATGGACTTTTTCACTTGAACAAATTTAATTAGTTAACCAAAACTTAGAAAAATCCAAATAAATACCCAGATGATTGATAATTAGTTGCTCAACATAATGATACTTTTCATTAAATAAAATGATGCAATAAATATATTTAAATTAATATGCAAATATAGGGGTTTCTATACAGAAGAGAAATTAAAAATGCAATGCAAACTATGCACATGGACCCTTTTGGGATTATATAAACTTAAAGGGGAAAACATGCAATTGTTACAAAAAATAATAAAAAAATTGGATAATTGAAGAACTCTTCATTCCTTACGGTTAGGGCATCGACATGCTTGGGGCGGGTGGCGGCGACGGTGGCGATCTACGAGGAAGGAGCCGCGAGCAAGCTCTTGCGTCGAAGGAGGAAGATCGGCAGGCTGGCGTCTGGAGCTATGTGGTAGCGGAAGGCGAGGATTGAAGAGGTCACCGCTGTGTCGATGACGACTGGAGGACGGGAACCCGCTGTAAGTGGAGGATGGCGGCGCGATCAACGCAAGGTGGCAGAGCCGCAGGTGGGGAGGATGGCAACCCACGACTGGCGAGGGAGGAAGGCTTGCGGGCTGGAGGTTGATGTGGGCTGCCACACGTGGAGGCGCGGACCTAGAGCGGGCAGAGGGCTGCGCGACCGGCCAGGCCTTACGGTGGTGGCACGCGCAACAGGTGCGAAGAGGGTGTAGGCCGCTGAAGATCTGCGAGCTGCGGGCCGCTGCGGTGGTCGACGGAGGAGGGCCGCCGCTAGCAGCGGTGCAACTGTTGGCGATGGAGGAGCTGATGGCCTGGAGGTGGCAGCCAGGCCGCTGCTTTTTTTTGTTTTTTTTGACTTTTTTTATTTTTCCTGATGTGATTTTTATTTTTTTATTTTCAAACAGGGAATGAAACAAGGATGAGAAAATGATGGTGGTGATATAAAAATTATATGATAATGAGACAATAAGGAAACAAAATATTAGATAAAAGAAAATAACAGGAGAAATGGGAGGAAATACTTACCTGAATCTTCGTCGGAAGACGAAGCGGCTACGGTGAACTCTTGTAGTGGCCTCGAGCATGTGATGGAGCATGCGCGGCTACGCAGCGGCCTGCTCCGCGGATCAGGCCTGAAAGGAGATCATCGCTTCGTATCATGTTGGAACGCTGCCACCGATTGACCTCGATGAGCTCTCTCCTTTTTCTCTAGGAATTGCAGATGGGGGAAAATGAGGGTGTGGATATGAATATAAAGAAGAAGAATGAGAAGTTGGAGAAAAATGAAGGTGGATGAGATGGAGTGGAATGGGAGGTTATTGAAAAAATGGCAGAGTTGAATACAGTTGCATGTGAGGTTAGAACATATGGAGTTGAATGGAAGTTATTTTAAAAAATATAAAATAAATAATGGAAAAAACTAAAGCAGGCTACTAAAATATAATAAAATAAAGAGAAGAAAAAGAATGGAGAATTTACAAAAGAAGACAAACATGTACACGTTTTTTTACTTTTCTAATTTTAATTTTTTTTGTATTTTTAATAAAATATATTTATACTATAATAATAGAATATAATACTAGAAATAAAATACAACACAACATTGTTTTTTTTTGGGATTTTTTAGTAATTAAGAAAAGGAAAATAAAAAACGAGAAAAGAAGAATATGTATATTATATACAATGTACGCCTAGGTCCCTAAACTCAAATTTTGCAAACGAGCTCCGATTTTAATGTGACCACTTTCACTAGATAGATAATTTTCTGATTAAACTTTAAAAGTGAGTTGAATTTGGAGTTCAAACGGAGCGGGAATTTGATCGGGAAGCTGGACTTTCAGGCTTTTTCTCTTTGGGATTTAGGAGTATTTATATGAGACGAATTTTATTTTATATTTTTATATTTTTTTATTTATTTTTATAAACAAGCTGGAAAAAGAATTAGCCGAAAAGGAATTGAAATGAATTTATTAAAAATACATGAAGTTTTCGGCTAATTATAGGTTAAAAACTCCTTTATTTTGCAGCTTTTTTGTTATTAATTTATTTTGTACAATTTCATGTACAATAATTAGTGTATTTTATTTACAAGAGTCATTTTATGAATGTATTGGTTTTATGGACATTTATTTAAGAATTTACTCAAGAATTTTGCTAAGATCAATATATTGAGATGATGAATCGCAGATTCATCACCCCGGTACCTGCCATCCGCGAGGATTCTCATCACGACGCCAAGGCCCATTAAAGCTAGCTTCAAGGCTTCAACAATGCGAGATAGTTAGGGCATTCCCTGAATACGCACAACTCTGTATAGTTCGCGTCGACTTCTCCATCCATGAAACACGAAGCGTGCCAAACAAGTCCTCTCTTCTGATCTGATTGCAACATGATGACAACCTCTTCCTTTAATAGACCCTTAGCACAAAAGATGACATCTGTCATGAACAAACACTATAGAGCTCGCAGAGAGGTTGTGACCGAAACGACGCCAATCTCTTTCGACCCAACAGGTTCTATGAGTATTTCCTTCTTCTCATGGGTTGGCTTCCGATTTCATTAGCTGGCCACTGACAAGAAGGACCAAGTTATAACACAAACAGAGGGTCTCGTAGTACCAACTGGCTCTCCTGTAAGGGAAAACATTCAGAACACCCGACCTTCCGATGAAAGACCTTTCCATATGTCAAACAATAGGTTGAAGCAAGCACAACGATGATCTATGGTCGTATCGATCACAATGAAAGCTCCACTGGCCTCGCTTGCGATGAGAGACAAACAACCAACCATCATCCTCCTCCTCCAATACACCTTTGGTGACCTTCTCACGCCTCCCTCCATCGATGCATGTGGCCATTCTCCACTCTTTTCACGCCTTTGGGAATCTCCCACTCAAAACTATTCTCCACTCTTTTCACGCCTTTGGGAATCTCCCACTCAAAACTCTCTCTCCGACGTGTCCCACCCTCCATCAAATGATTGGCAACAGTCAATACATCTCTAGACAAAAAATATGGTGTTCTAAGGTATAAGAGGTAGATTGCAGTATAAACCCTTATTTCTTTAAGTTTAGCTAGATAATATTTCCTTTGTGAAAGGGGGAGACCTCCTGAGTGCTTGGTGATGTCAATACCAATATAGTATCGAATATAGTGAAGGTGTTTAGTGAGAAACACTTTTGTTGGTATACTTCGGTATATTTTATACTTGTAAAATCATCGATGGTGAACTATGATCCATATATACAAATATAACACCCCCTTTAGATTATCCCCTACAAAAGGCATCAATAAGCATAATTCCTCCCAAAGTCAAGGGTGCCAATCTCAACAAAAAGCTTATAAAACTAGGTTTTATGGCTTTGCTTAAGATTGTAGACATCTTTCTTCAATTTGCAAATGTAATTCCCTTGACTATGTAAGTAGGTCACTGGGATACATAGAATTCTTTCTGAAGATCACAATAAAGAAAACATTCTACGCTTAACGTCTAGAATTCTTTTTGAAGATCATTATAAAGAAATCATTCTAGACATAACTTCGATAAATATGACTATTTTTATTAGTAGCAACATAAATTGGTATGTATAGGCCCATCCTAGTACTAGGAGAAAAGGCGTCATAATAATCAACTACGTAAGCCTGAGTAAATCCTTTGGCAATTGTAGAAAACGATAATGCGGGAGCGTAATCAGAGATAATAATGATAAAGAACATGAAGAACATCGGGATTTACGTGAAACCCTACTCCATAAGGAGCGGGATGAGACTACAAGAAAACCACCTCAAAGGGTTGATTTGTATATTGAAGTCTCTCAATGAATACAAGAGGTGTCGAGTTTCTTACATAGCTTTACAGTATGACCAAGTCTCAATAATAGATGATGTAGGGTAAAACCTGATTGATGTGGTAGTTAGACCCATCAAATGGTTGATTTGTATATTGAAGTCTCTCAATGAATACAAGAGGTGTCGAGTTTCTTACATAGCTTTACAGTATGACCAAGTCTCAATAATAGATGATGTAGGGTAAAACCTGATTGATGTAGGGTAAAACCTGGTTGATGTGGTACTTGTAAAATCATCGATGGTGAACTATATGATCCATATATACAAATATAACACCCCCTTTAGATTATCCCCTACAAAAGGCATCAATAAGCATAAATCCTCCCAAAGTCAAGGGTGCCAATCTCAACAATAAGCTTATAAAACTAGGTTTTATAGCTTTGCTTACGATTGTAGACATCTTTCTTCAATTTGCAAATGTAATTCCCTTGACTATGTAAGTAGGTCACTGGGATACATAGAATTCTTTCTGAAGATCACAATAAAGAAAACATTCTACGCTTAACGTCTAGAATTCTTTTTGAAGATCATTATAAAGAAATCATTCTAGACATAACTTCAATAAATATGACTATTTTTATTAGTAGCAACATAAATTGGTATGTATAGGCCCATCCTAGTACTAGGAGAAAAGGCGTCATAATAATCAACTACGTAAGCCTGAGTAAATCCTTTGGCAATTGTAGAAAGCGATAATGCGGGAGCGTAATCAGAGATAATAATGATAAAGAACATGAAGAACATCGGGATTTACGTGAAATCCTACTCCATAAGGAGCGGGATGAGACCACAAGAAAACCACCTCAAAGGGTTGATTTGTATATTGAAGTCTCTCAATGAATACAAGAGGTGTCGAGTTTCTTACATAGCTTTACAGTATGACTTGGATGTAGGGTAAAACCTGATTGATGTGGTAGTTAGACCCATCAAAGGGTTGATTTGTATATTGAAGTCTCTCAATGAATACAAGAGGTGTCGAGTTTCTTACATAGCTTTACAGTATGACCAAGTCTCAATAATAGATGATGTAGGGTAAAATCTGATTGATGTAGGGTAAAACCTGGTTGATGTGGTACTTGTAAAATCATCAATGGTGAACTATATGATCCATATATACAAATATAACACCCCCTTTAGATTATCCCCTACAAAAGGCATCAATAAGCATAAATCCTCCCAAAGTCAAGGGTGCCAATCTCAACAATAAGCTTATAAAACTAGGTTTTATGGCTTTGCTTAAGATTGCAGACATCTTTCTTCAATTTGCAAATGTAATTCCCTTGACTATGTAAGTAGGTCACTGGGATACATAGAATTCTTTCTGAAGATCACAATAAAGAAAACATTCTACGCTTAACGTCTAGAATTCTTTTTGAAGATCATTATAAAGAAATCATTCTAGACATAACTTCGATAAATATGACTATTTTTATTAGTAGCAACATAAATTGGTATGTATAGGCCCATCCTAGTACTAGGAGAAAAGGCGTCATAATAATCAACTACGTAAGCCTGAGTAAATCCTTTGGCAATTGTAGAAAGCGATAATGCGGGAGCGTAATCAGAGATAATAATGATAAAGAACATGAAGAACATCGGGATTTACGTGAAACCCTACTCCATAAGGAGCGGGATGAGACCACAAGAAAACCACCTCAAAGGGTTGATTTGTATATTGAAGTCTCTCAATGAATACAAGAGGTGTCGAGTTTCTTACATAGCTTTACAGTATGACCAAGTCTCAATAATAGATGATGTAGGGTAAAACCTGATTGATGTGGTAGTTAGACCCTAGAGGGATCCAATTACCCGGCTATGGGCGCATACTTTAACACTCCTCTCAAGTTAGAGCATGCAATGCTCAACTTGGACAATAGAAACAACGTCTCACTCACTGAAAACACTATGGGCATTTTCAACTCAACGCACTCTGTCGGTGGCCTGCTGAGGACATTGCTTCTCATGTCTCGCCGGTGACGAGGAACTGGAGGATTGGAGTATGAACGACATGCGCGCTATGTATTGCGTCTATTAGAGTTATGGGAAGGCAATATCAATATCGTGTCGACACGAAATTTCGACGGTATATCGGCGATATATCGCACATATCGACGCACTTTTGTGAAGGAAATGCCTGAAATGGAGGATATATCACCATATCAATACCAATAGCGGTCTCGTCTCGATATCGATATATCCACGATATATCTCCGATATATCGCGATATTTCCTTCCTTGTCGGAGAACTCTGACCAGCATCATGTTGGAATTCAATGAAGCATGTGGAAAAATTGTCCTATCTCTCCGAAGGGCGAAGCGGTGTGGGAACATCCAAGGTTTTAAATGTTGTTAATGACACCATATTGATATGGCGTCGATACGATATCTTGACAATATATCGACGATATATCACCAAAATATCGCCCATAGTGACACATATTTTTGAAGGCAGGATCGGAAAAGGAGTGGGTATCCCCATATTGATACCGATATCGGGTCCCATATCGATATCGATATATCCACGATATATCGTGATGTCTCAAATCTCGAGAACATGCATACATAGATCTCATAACTGGGTCACTCTCATAGGGACTTTAGAAGGATCTCCTACTAGAGTCCACGAACTGCAAAGAAAGTCACGGGGATATCAGGTATCAGAGTTCATGGTTGATAGAGAACGCCATAGGAATATCCGTATTAGAGAACTTCACGGTCACTGGAGATGAAGGTTGAACTGAGTTTTTCTCTGGAGAACTCAAAGATATTGGGTCACTCGGACATAAAGTGCCTCGAGTACAACTCTGAAACAATTTGAATAGTAGAGTTTAAATCTAAATAGGAGAACTCTACACAATACTCCCCCTTTCTCCCACACTTCTTGAAAAATATGATGCTCAACTGAGTTGGGAGAAGAAATGAAGTGGGGGAAAACAAAACCATAATCTCATCATCTTTTTCCTTTTCCTTAATAAGTCGTATTTCCTTTGTTCAAATTTTCTTTCTCCCTTTTTTATGGGCCCCTCTTTTTTTCTTTGGCATTTTCCTTTGTTTTTTACATGCCTCTCTTCTTTTATTACAAATCAGGATGACACAAAGGTCCCAATATAAGGCATCTGTTCCTTTTAAAAAAATGCAAAAGTAGCAACGACATGGTCAATTTGGGTCCAATAATAAACAAACTACGGGATCCCTCTTTTTTTTATTTGGGGTTCCCATCAGCACATGTTCTGGGAAGACTGACTATTTTAACATCAGCATCGATCTGCATCAGGGTTTAGCTTTGAGTCCATTCCTTTTCACTTTGCTTATGGATGAGTGACTAGTCACGGTCAGGATGAGGTACCTTGGTGTATGTTGTTTGCCGATGACATTGTGTTGATTGATGAGACAAGAGATGGAGTAAATGAGAAGCTGGAGGTTTGGAAACATATCTTATAGACTAAAGGATTTTGTATAAGTTGGGCTAAGACTCATTACATGGAGTGCACATTTGATGGAAACAACGATGAAGGACTCGAGGTGAAGATTGTAGACGATAACATTCATAAGAAAGATTCTTTTAGGTACTTAGGATCTATTTTGCAACAAGATGGGGAAATGATGGCGATCTTACTCAGAATAAATGCAGTTTGGCTAAAGTGGAGAGATGGTTCTATTATTTTTTGTGATAAGAAAATTCCTTTAAAAGTTAAAGAAAAGTCACAGAGAAACCACGAGACATTATACATGAAAATATTAGATTCAGAATGATGCGATCATATGGAAAGTTGGTGTAGCGCCGATAGAGGATAAGATGAAAGAAAATCGTTGTCATTTGCAAAGGATGTCGGTTGATGCACCAGTTAGAAGATGCGGGATTTGGGATGTTGAGCTGGTTAAGAGAGGGAGGAAGGCTGAAGAAGTGTTGGAATGAGACTATTCGAAGGGATCTTAGTAATTTGGTTAAGCCCGAGATCGTCTCCAAATAGATCTGAATCAAACAACAACAACAAAGCCATTTCCCACATTAAGTCGGGTCGGCTACAAGGATTCTGATGCATCTGTCGGTCAGTATGAAATGCATGGTACTTTCTACAATATATACTTTCATATTCAATGGATCACGCTTACAGTAAAAATTATGTTGTAATCGTTGTAATCATTGCCATCATAATCATCATCAATGATGTCTACTTTCATATTTAAGAGTCAGCACATACCATAGTTTGCAATGTTCGTTTCTATATAAATATTTTGCTTCTTATCTAGGGACTATTTTTGAATCACTGCTCACCAAAGTCTTTGAAGTGATAAAAACTAAGATGTTGATTAGGATTTTGTATTTTTTTCAGAACGGTTTATTTTATTATTGCCTATCTTGAGCTGAGAAATGGAAATTCTGAAATCAGTTCTGATCAAAAGAGTTTAAACTTTCACTTTAGTTAATGCTGAAATGTACTTGAAAACTGGAAATTGAATGACGACAAATGCTTTGACCTTGGAACATTGGAAATTTGGATCCTTTGAAATTTGCTTTATATACTATGCTATGATTAATGGTTAAGAAGATCAACAATTTGTGATAGTTTATGATCTGTAAGTTATCTCAACGGCCACACAAATCTTACAGGTAATAATACATTAATTGCCAAAAATCCTCCTATAACGTTGAGATAGAAAAACATTCTAGTATTCTAGTCTTGTTTTTGCCCAACTGGTTAATATGCATCAAAACTGAGTAATCTTGTGTCTGCTAGGAATTTGAGATGGAATAAGCTACAAGACGTGATTCCTCCTGAAATCGGTGAATTAAAGAAACTGACTCATCTGTAAGTCATTAGGATTTGGGTTGTTACCATGTTGGATTTCTAGCAACTTTATTGATAACTTTTTGGTTTTCTGCAGGCATTTGAGCTTTAATAACTTTAGAGGAGAGATTCCCAAGGAGCTTGCTGATCTTCCTGAACTTTGTTATCTACACCTTCATGAAAATCGTTTCACAGGAAGAATTCCTCCAGAATTGGGCGATCTTCCTTACCTTCGACATCTGTATGTTTTTCTGTACTAAATTTTGTTCCAATTATAGGCTTTTATTTGATACTTCATTTACTGCTAGGTTTCCACAGAGTTTTCTTCTCTTTTGTGTAAAGATAAAAGATGAAGTTAGCAATCAACACTTAGGATGAAAGCAGACGAACACAGATACAGATATAGGTGTTCCCATATCTTGTCGATTTTAAAGTACAGATATATTGGGAATGTTGAAAATCACAAATTATATCCCTAGATCTTAGGACGAATATGTAACAGATTATCCTCCAGATAGTAAAAAATCTCTCAACACTTGTAGTCACAAAGAATGCTTTTGCAAAGTTGAAATCAATGCCTGACTAAATCAATATTGCATAAATTACAAATGCAACACACTAAAAGAGAATAAAGTACCACCTATATGAAATAATTTATATACTATATAGTTACATAACATAAAGGTATGAACTTTTCCTCCTAAATTTAAAATATCTCTAAAATATGATATATTATGTGTAACAGCATAAGATGTTTACATTTACATACAAATTCCTTAATTGACGGACGCGATTGAAAAAAGGAAGTCATCATGCACCACTTGGACTGAGAACCTACCATTATCAAGTACTCTTTCTCACCTCTTGGAGGTCTAACTAGTACCCTCTTTCTCACCTCTTGGAGGTCTAACTTTGTCCTCTTAGAAAATTTCCATGAACTCTCCTAGCCTTAAAATACCATCAATGACCTTCCATCTTGAGGTCTCGACCTTCTATTGGCATCCCCCCCGGCCAACTCGGTCGTCTCATCTCCTGGGAACTAATAACTCCTTCCCTTGATTTCCTTTGGAATCTCATTGCCTTGCTTGCGAAAACATTTCTTTTCTTTCCGTAGTGTTCATCTCTCTCCTGGGAGAAGCCCTATGTCGTGCACACTTTTCTTGGGAGTGTAACTATTACCCCCTTTAAAATCCCACCCATCCATGGTTTACAGAACTGAGAATCAAGTAGATCTTAGCTATGGAGGGAGTGGCAGGTCTATGCTTGGGATCTGATAGCATTTTCATACTGAACTGAGGAGAGAAATTGCCCCAGTGTAAAATCAACTAAGTGTGGAAGAAGTGTGAATCGTGTGACTCAATCTTGTAAGGTGAATTCCAAACATTTTTTATTTATATTTATAATCCTAAAAATGCATAGAGTGGAAAGCGTCGAAGTGTCGAACTCAGAGGGGTGCAAAGCTACGATGGCTTTATAAGGGGGTTCTCATGCTAAAATGGTTGGCTCATAGGTCTTTGTGTTGTTGGTGTTTTTGTTCTTTAATAATAGCTGAAATTGAAGGATGGTGATACCATATAGCTAGCAAGCCCACTCTAAAACAACAACGCCTTTTCCCACATTAAGTAGGGTCGGCTACATGGATTGTTTGCCTTCATATCTATCTTAGGTCATTCTTGAGCTTAGATCCAAAAAACTAAGAACCCTTCGAATAGTCTCATTCCCCACCCTTCTTGGGTCTTCCTCGCCCTCTTGTAGCCAGTTTAACATCCCAAAACCTGCATCTCCCAACTGATGCATCAGTCGACCTCTGCAAATGGCCAAACCACCTTAAGCAATTTTCTCGCATCTTATCCTCGATCGGAGCTACACCAACTTTCCTTTTAATTGCATCATTCTGAATCCGTCTTTATGTGTATGTTCACACATCAACCTTAACATCTTCATTTATGCTACTACCATTCTCTGCATATGTCTATGGTTCACAGGTCAACATTCAGATCCATAGAGCATATCAGATCTCATGGTTGCTTTATAAAACTTTCCTTTGATTTTCAAAGGAATTTCTTATCTATTGTCAGCCTACGAATGTTGTTTCGATCCCTTTGGTGATGCCAGAAGTCGTTTCGATATACGATTTTATCTGGTTTCCATTTTATTTATTATCTTTGATCTGGAAGTCACCTTTTTTTTCCTTGGGCAGCATCTGTCAACAAGATTGATCTGTTTGGATTTTGGTCCGTGATGGCCTTTTTATTGATTTTGATGATAGAATTTCTCTATGAATGGAAAAGGGGTGCTTTGGATTGGGAGTAAGCACGAGGTGGTTTCAAAGGGGAGAAGGACAAAGGAAAGAGCGATGCCCACCTCCAATCAATTGATTCGTCATGGTAGAGGAGAAAAATGACGAACGGACCGTACTCGAGCTTTGAATCAATGCCCCCAGAAGCAAGGAGTATGCCTGCGTGTTCCGACGAGAACACCAAAAAAATTGGAGTCGGCTTTGCCGACCGAAATTTACTTTATAAATTCTAGCTTGCTAGTACAATTGCTGTATCCTCTTCACTTGCACATACTCATTGATTTTTGAAAGTCTCGAGAAATAGTCAAAGCATGGTTCCAAGCATATAGCTTCTATTCCGAAGAGGTCAGATACTATAGTATAGTGAAGCTAAGACCCGAAGCAGTAAGGCATAGGAGAGGATAAGAGGGAAAGGTGCCTGACAATGACTAGTTTCAAAATGAAGCAGTAGACATAGGTGGATGGAGGTGAGCCGATCGTAGGTTGGATGTCTGGTGACCCAGGGAGGAAAGTGACAAAACCCGACCCTGATGAAGGGTAAGAGTCCGGAGGTGCAAATTTTCATATAGGAAAGAAGCCTATTGCCATGCTGACCATCAAGAGACCCTTCTCCAATCTTTTGATAGAATGACCCAATAAAGGAAGGTTAATGTAGGCCATGCCTTTTTTTGTTTGAGAATTCCCAACCTAAAAAATGAACTGTTATATCTATCCTAATTTGATCATGAGCTGCAAGAAGGAGTTATGTACACGCCGAAGTCATTGAACTAGGATTTATAAGGTCAGTCCAGGTCCTCGATCAGCATGGTAGATTAATCGACGTAGTGGTTTGCAGGGAGGCAGTCTGCCTGTGCCAGTCAGGATCCTCAGAGGGGTCAGGTACCCACGAGACCGCTTCGATCTTCAAACTAGCGGATTGGAACCCGGTCTTTCACCTTTCCATGGTCACCCACACGGTCCTTGGGTAGTTAATATAAGCAAAAACTTCCAAAAGAGATGATTCCCCAGGGGGCTCGAACAGAGTCCGAGTCAGAAGGGAGGCTCGAGAACAAGGGAAGGAAGGTGGCTATTTAGACTGGAGAGAGAGTGCTCTCTATTGCTCGCCCCCTGCTCCATTTGAACAAGAAAATTGCTTAGCCGACCACAAGCCAGCGGGGAAGAAGTCTGAACCTTCGGTTCGAAGATCAAAGCTGGTAAGTAGCCAAGTGGATCAAGGCAGTGGATTGTGAATCCTCCACGTGCGGGTTCAATCCCTGCCATTCTCCCATTTTCCCATCCCATTAGAGGCTCCTCTCCACTCTAACCAACCTGCATTTATTCTGGGAGTAACATATCCATCAATTAATCCATCAAGTTGCAAAATAGATCCCAAGTATCTAAAAGAATCTTTCTTCGGAATGCTATCGTCACCAATCTTCATCTTGATTCCTTCACCCATTGCTTCCTTCAAAAGTATACTCCATATATCCAGTCTTAGCCCTACTTATATGAAGTTTTTTAGTCGCTAATGCATGTCTCAAGACCTCTAGCTTAGCGTTCACTCCATCTCTAGTCTCATCAATCAACACAATATCATTACCAAATAACATACACCGAGGTATCTCATCCTGAATGTGACTAGTCAACTCGTCTAAAATCAAAGTAAAAAGGAATGGACTCAAAGTTGAACCTTAATGTAGAACAATGTTTGTTAGAAAATAAGAATGTGGAAACGTAATCAGAGATAAATGATAAAAAATATAATGAAACTTCAGGATTTTACGTGGAACTTTACACCCTAAGGAGCGGGATGAAACCACGAAAGAATGCCTCGAAGGGATGACGTGTCAATTGCACTTTCTCGACAGTTGCAGGAGGATATGCAGCTTCTTATATTGCTCTCACTGAGTCTTCACATCCCACAGACGGTCGATGTAAGACTAAACGACTGGATGTAATAAATGGATCCCGGAAGGATCCAATTACCCGTCTACCACATAAGTGACGCATACTCAACATACTCCAATACTCCCCCTTAAGCTGGAGCATGCAATGCTTAGTTTGGACAAACAGAAAGAAATATCAAGCTCACACTACAAGACACTACGGAAAATATCAATTCAACGCAAACACAATTGTCGGTTGATGTCGAGGACGTTGCTTTTCATGCCGTGCAGGTGAGGAGGAACAAAAGCATGGAGTGTGGGTCAAACTGAATCTCTTCGTCGGAGAGCATGTGCTATGTACTGCGCTTGTCAGAGTCACTGCAATTGGAAATAAGTCTCTACTTGGTGAACTCTGACCCACCACATGTAGACAATTGCATCTTATAGACAACTGCTCCATCTCTAAACCCTTATATTTGTAACCTTTTGGGTTCCGTAACCCTTAACCCTTCGGGTTCTGTAACCTTTAACCCTTCGGGTTCCGTAACTCCTCAAAGGTATTTATGTATTTTTCCTCTTGTACTCTCTAGGGTTTTCTCTCTATATAAGAGACCCTAGCTCTATGGAATAGATATTCCATTCTTTCTCTCTTCTCCACATGGTATCAGAGCAACGATCCTAGACCGGGGTTCTGATCTAACATCCCCACCGCCACCTTCAAGCCTCGCAAAAGCCTGCGCGGGCCCTCTTCCCTGAATTAGGGCCCCGCGCAAGGTCCTCCAATCGCCTCCAGTGTAGCAGCCCTTCCGCTAACGCTACCCGGTGCTTTCAAGACCTCCAACGAAGGTCGTCAGCCCCACAGCTACCCTCCACGGGTACCGTAGGACTCTTTGGAAGATCCAAAACTCATCACAGATCGCTTCCAAGAATCCAGATATGCTGTCCATTGGGGGTTTTCTGTCCTTCGTCAATGGCAAACGTGAGTTTTAGGGCATTTGTTAGCTCTTATATGCATCCTTAATTGATCACAGGATCATCTTTCTATTTTAAGACCACCATGACGCCTTCTTCTACCGAGACAAAGCCCTTGGCCACAAATGTTATGACACAAGGCACCACTATCAAACTCAAGGGCACAGAAAATTACATGCTCTGGTCTCGATCTTTTATGGTGTTCATTGATGGTCAGAGGAAACTCTACATTTTGACTAAAGATCCTTTAGATGAAAAGGACAAAGAGTACGGCAACTGACAGACTGATAACTATTTGGTTATCAATTGGATGACCAACAGTGTTGAGGCTCATATTGCCTCAAATCTTCTTTACAAAAATACAGCAAAGGGAATGTGGGAGGATCTCGAGCAAACATACTCCCAAAAGAAGGCGAAGTCACGCCTTGCAGATATTTACAAGCGAACCGGGTTGACATCTCAGGGTGATTCTGCCCTCATCGAGTACTACATGCATCTATCCAGTCTGTATGAGGAGCTTGCAATATTCCAGTTCTCATGTTGCACCAAACAGATACAAGAGTGTTCTGACTGGCAGGTATACCGCTTCCTTGATGGCCTGCATTTTAGGTACTATGCAACGAAGGAGCAATTTCTTGTATCAGACACACTGCCAACAATGAAGGCCATCTTTGGCTGACTTGAGGAGCTCGAGACATCTGCTGCTCAGTCTCCTGTCTTACCTTCAACAGAGAACTTTGCACACATCGCCTCATCTGGGCGAGGAGGCAGATACGACTTGCGAGGAGGACGCAGTCGTGATCCAAGTCATGATCGTGGACGGGAATCTGGACGAGGCCTTGACTTTAGTCGTGGTCGTGGGCGAGACTCTACTACCCCATGCACTCACTGTGGTTGGTGGAACCACTCGGCTGAACGATGCTGGCAGAAGTTTGGCGTACCTTCTTATCATTGCCAATAATGCTTATGAGGATGCCTATGATGTGGAAGAAGCATCGCCTACCTCCAGTGGCAAGACTGTTCATCTTAATGATGCAGATTACTCCCGCCTAATGCATATCCTTTAGACTCCAGGGCCAACAACCACTAGTAACACTACAACTGCTGCTCTGGCCACTCCTTCAGGTACAGTAGCCAACTCTGCTATCACTTCTACTCCAGCTTGGATTATTGATTCCGACGCCTTTACTCATCTCACTGGAGAAGGTAGTCTGCTCACCCCTTCCATACCATCTACCTCTGTGAAGTCAGTTCGAGTCGCTAATGGGACTCAGTCACAGATTACTACTGTCGGAACTATGGAATTCTCTTCCAAACTCCGACTTTCGGGGATTCACTGTGCTCCTGATTTTCCTCTTAGCTTGTTGTCAGTTCACAAGCTTTGTGTTGAGCTTCATTGTCGTGCGATATTTGACGAGTCTTTTTATTTTTAGGACATTCGGACGAGGCAGATTTTTGGTGGGGTCATGAGAAGAACGACCTATATTACCTTGACATACCCTCAGACCCCAATTTTTGTTGGTGCTGCATCATTCTCCGAAGATCCGCTCCTATGGCATCGGCGCCTTGGACATCCCTCTGCCAAGGCCATCTCCATGATGTTTCCTGAACTCTCTGCTCTGAAGCCCTTTCAGTACGAGGCATGTGAGTTCGGGAAACACCATAGAACTTCGTTTCCTGTTCGTACTGAGTCTCGTAATACTGCTGCTTTTCATCTTGTTCATTGTGATGTTTGGGGACCTTGTCCGATCCGCACATTAAGTGGTCATCGCTACTTTATAGTTTTCGTTGATGATTATAGTCGATCTTCTTGGGTCTATCTAATAAAGGAACGTTCGGAGATTAATCAGATTGTTAGAAATTTCTTTCAATATGTTAAAACTTACTTTTCATGCATTGTTAAGATCATTCGTATCGACAATACTCTTGAGTTAACCCAACATGACTTGACCTCTTTCTTTGCATCCCAGGGAACTGTTCACCAAACATCATGTCCATATACCTCGCAACAGAATGGTATAACTGAGAGGAAACTCCGTCACTTGCTAACTGTAGCCAGATCTCTTCTTAGTCAAATGAGTGTTCCTAAACAATACTGGGGAGATGCTATCCTTACTGCAGTGTATCTCATCAACCGTGTTCCTTCATCAGTTCTCGAAGGGGCAACTCCATTTTCCTTACTTTATCCTACCGAGTCTCCTTTTCCTATACCTCTGCGAATTTTAGGTTGTATTGCCTTTGTTCATAACTTTCATGTAACTGATAAATTATCCTCTCGTGCCATCAAATGCGTCTTCCTGGGTACTCTCGTACTCAGAAAGGCTATCGCTGCTATGATCTTGTTGGACGTCGATACTATGTATCTGCTGATGTTACCTTCTTTGCGCAAACAAGTTATTTCACACAGACTGTATGCGACATTCCTCTGGACCTACCTCCTCCACCAATCGTCTATACTCGCCAGCGTACCTCTGTACCTTATACACCCATGTCTGTACCTTTGCCTGTCCCTTTTATGTAGGATGATATGACCACTTCGAGTGCTCCCGCCACTATTCTCCCATATGTACCTGGGGAGCTTCCTATAGCTCTACGCAAGCAAAAAAGAAAATGTACGTATCACCCCATGCCACATTTTACTTCTACAGATGGTTTATCTAGCTGTGGCAAGAGATTTGCAGATGCACTTACCTCCCGGGGTACGTGGGATCTTGTGCCGTGCCCCCCGGGAGTTCGCCCTGTGGCATGTCGATGGGTCTTCACGACCAAACAATCGCCTGATGGTTCTATTGATAGGTTGAAAGACAGACTTGTTGCCAAAGGTTTTACACAAACCTTTGGAGTTGATTATTTTGAGACCTTCTCGCCTGCTACCAGAATGGGGTCGATACATACCATTCTTTCTGTTGCTGCCAACAAGGCTTGGCCCATTTATCAACTTGATGTGAAGAACGCCTTTTTTATGGTGATCTTGTGGAGGAGGTCTCATGATGCAACCACCGGGGTATGTAGTCGAGGGGGAGCATGTATGTCGACTACGCAAGGCCATTTATGGCCTGAAGCAGAGCCCAAGGGCATGGTTTGACTGGCTCACTACGGAGATCAACACACTTTGTTTTCAGAGGACAACATCTGACTACTCTGTCTTTGTTAAACGACGGTCTACTAGCACGATCATCCTTGCTGTCTATGTTGATGATATGGTTATCACAGGAGATGGTGTAGATGGTATTCAGGAGACCAAGGCCTTCCTGCAGAAGGTCTTTGTCACGAAAGATTTCGCCCAACTTCGTTATTTTCTTGGCATCGAAGTAATACGCACTACAGAGGGGCTACATCTTTCACAGAGAAAGTATTGCCTCGATATTCTGACTGAGGCAGGACTTCTTGGATGCAAGCCATCTGGCATCCTTGCAGAAGTGAGAAAATATTCAGCATCTACTGATCCAGCATTTGAGGATGCAACACGATATAGAAGCTTAGTGGAAAAATTACTCTATCTCACTGTTACTAGGCCAGATATATCATATGCTGTGAGCAGAGACAATCAATATATGAAGAAGCCTCTTTACAGTCACTGGAAGGATGTTCTTTTGATCCTTCGATATTTGAAGGAATCTCCCGGACGTGGACTTTTCTATGGGGTGAATGGACACACTAATATCTCCGCCTATACTGATTCTGACTATGCTAGCTCTCCTGAGGACCGCCGATCTACTACAGGATATGCCATGTTTGTTGGGGATAACCTTGTCACTTGGCGAAGCAAGAAGCAGACATTGGTATCCAGATCTAGTGCGGAAGCAGAATAGAGGGCAATGGCTCAGTCCACATGTGAGATCACATGGCTTGTTTCTCTCCTAACAGAACTTGGCATGTCAGTCGCCACTCATGTACCCTTATACTGCGACAACAAGTCTGCCACGTACATCGCCACCAATCCAGTTTTCCATGAGCGGACAAAGCACATTGAAGTTGATTGCCATTTTATTCGTGATGCAGTACGAGAAGGACGAATCAACGCTCCACACATCTCCAATGAACTTCAACTTGCAAACATCCTCACAAAGGCTCTTCCAAGTTAGTACCTAATGTACTTAGTATCCAAGTTGGGCATGATTGACAGATATGCTCCAACTTGAGTGGGAGTGTTAGAATTATTATATTACAATTATATTTGTAACCTTTCGGGTTCCGTAATCCTTAACCCTTCGGGTTCCGTAACTCCTCAAGGGTATTTATGTATTTTTCCTCTTGTACTCTGTAGGGTTTTCTCTCTATATAAGAGACCCTCGCCCTATGGAATAGATATCCCATTTTGTCTCTCTTCTCCACATGGCTGAACTGAAAAAGTCGTGGAGACAATCTTCGTCGGAGTCCACGATTGCTGGAGATAGAGTCTGAAAAAGTCTCCTCATCGGAGAACCGTGTCTCTCCCATACTGGCTCAGAGAATGAGATTTCTACTTTGGAGTCCCTATGAAACAACATGAAAACCCTAGCCCACATGGCATGGGGAATGAGATCTCTACTCTGGAGTCCTTATAGATCACATGAAAACCCTGACCAAAACAGAAGATGTGGACCACACAAAATGATCGCAAACACGTATGAATAAAATGAAGACTCAAAACCAATCTGACATCGAGTCTGAATCTGAACTGTGGAGTCTGACAATCTGGCCTGGAATCTGACATCTAAATCTAGAATATGGAGAATATGACAATGTGGCAAGTCACTCTATCATAACTCGCTAAATGCGTATGATAAAAAGTACTCGTTGTAGTACGAGCACTTAACGAACTATAGAGAACTGAAAGAAGTATCTCTATAAAGAGTTTCTCAGCTTAAATTTATAAACATGGGAAGTTCATGGTCGAAATAAGGACATGAGCAATTTATGATTTATTATTAAGTGTTAAACATTTAAGATAGTGATCCAGAAGCTAATTGTATCGAACAGATGCAATACACAAAATGAGTGCAATTTTTAAAAGATTTTTTATGAAATTAGTTTAAATGAAGACAACAATGCACAGTGATACACGATATAATCGAAGCTCATGAATTTACCAATATTAAATTTAATCAAAGATAGCAATCCAAATTTAGAGGCGGATATGACTTAATTAATCAAGTTACTCAAAGCTTCATTTGGTGCATTTAATGAGAATGATTTTAAACAATTAATTAACGATGCATTAATAAGGACTAAAGAGATTAGTCAATATATTAATGATCAGGAACAATGAGTCAATCAATTTCAGGAATTCATAACTGTTAGGAGAAAAGTAGGGCTCTCTTATATAGGAGAAAAGCCCTGGGTTAATTACAGAGAAGTACGTAGAGAAAACATAAATAAGAAAACAGATAACTGGAGATATAATTATGTCAACACTCCCCCTCAAGCTGGAGCATATATATATCTATCATGCTCAGCTTTATGCAAAACATCCGAAATGGACCTCTAGCCAGTATCTTGGTGAAAATGTCTGCAGTTGATCTTCAGTAGAAACATGAGAGGTAGATATGAGGCCTTTCTGAATCATGTCTCTAGTGTAATGACAATTCACCTCTATGTGTTTGCTTTACTGTAAATATCCATTTGCAATCCACATCAGTGTCACCTGGAGGAGCAGAAACAATGCTCCAAGTACCATGCGATTGTAAAGCAGTCATCTCATCCTTCATTGCAAGATGGCACCTACTATCCTGTATGGCCTCCTGATATATTCGTGGGATAGAAACAACAGAGAGTCACCCACAACAAACTTCATGTACTCCTTTGAAAGATGGTCCAATGAAACACGCGCAACAAGAGGATAAGTTGTACATTGACGACGAGGCTTTCTCAAGGCAATAAATATTTCGAGGTCATCAGGCTCTCTGTTGGTATCAACTCATCCTGTGTAACATTCAACACACCAGTCCATCAGTAGAAACAATGTGCTCATTACATACCTGAGGCGTGCTGGATGATGTGGAGGGTGCATGAGCAGAGGGGTGAGTAGAAGACTTGCGAGTGTAAACTTGTGGTAGGAAATGTATCTGGGTGGTCTGAGGTGAAGGAGGCAGACATGGTTGAGGCGATGGAGATGGTTGTGGTGGTGGTGGCGGTGAAGGCTGAGACTCAACATTGGGTGCATATGGTGGAGAAGACGAAGGTGGAGGAACAACAACATCCTCATCAGAAGTAGCATTATACAACATGTCACATGTAGGAGAAAAGTACATTAAGGCTCAAAGAATGTGACATCAGCACTCACATAATATTTTCTTCTTACAGGATCAAAACATCTATACCCCTTTTGGGTACGAGAATAACCAACAAAAAACACATTTGACAGCTCTAGGTGAGAGCTTGTCACGACCAAGAGTGAAATTGTGGACAAAGGCCACGGATTCAAAAACTCTGGGAGTGAGAGAATAGATCCTTCTCGGGAAACACAATCGAGAAAGGGACCTTTTCTCCAAGCATAGTGGATGACATGGAGTTCATCAAGTAGCATGCAATGAGAACATTTCCCCATAAAGAATGTGCGGCACGACTTTGAATCAGAAGGGTCCATGTGACATTTAGATAGTGATGGTATTTGCGTTCAACAACACCATCCGATGAACAATACCAAGAGATCTTAGCAGTTCAGATAAATGTAAAGTGGAAAACTCCAAGGCATTATCGTACGATTAAATTTCACATTTGCAGAGAAGATATTTTTGACCTCAATAAGAAATGATTAAATATTAAGACCCGCTTCAGACTTATTTTTTGACAAGAATACCCAGGAAAGTCTCGAGTAATCATCCACATCAACCTTATAAAACGATGTCCTTGATGATCGGGAACACGACTTGGACCCTAAATGTCAAAATAAAACAACTCAAAAGACTGACTACTTCAATGACCCTGACAACTCGTGGAAGAAGACCGACGATGCTTTCCAAGCTGTCAGGCTTCACAGTCCAAGGTAGTACGAGTAGGTATCTGTGGTAGAACTTGACACATCTTCTGAAGAGGAAGGTGTCCAAAGCGAAGATGCCACATGAAAGGAGAAACAGATCCTGAAGGAATAGTAACAATCCCAGCATAAGGTGGTATGACAAGCTTGTACAATCCTCTTTGCGCACGACCACATCCAATCACCCTGCCTATTAGTATGTTCTGAAACACAAGAGAAGAGGGATCAAATATGACACGACAATGTAAATCCTTTGTAATTTGAATAATAGACAAAAGATTCATATGAAAGTCTGGAGCATATAAAATATTCTGCAGATGCATAGAAGGAGTTAGAACAATCTCCCCTTGACCAACAATGGGAAGAGGAACCTCATTGGCAATCACCACGGATCTACCAGGCGGGATAGACCTGTAAGAACTAAACTGTGCCCGATGTCCACACATAAGTGATGCTCCAGAATCCATAATCCAGTCAGTCATATCTGAACTATTACAACTGGTAAGTGCATAAGTAATACCTGATGAACTAGACGAAGCTCTGGCAGTAGCTGTTGCATCTGAAGAACCTGCAACTGGAGTACTCGGAGTGGACATCATCTCTCGAAGTCTAGAAACAATATCGTCCAAGCGTGCATCATGTGTAGGAGCAGATGTAGGCTCAGTCTGCTCAACAACCCTCACAGATGCAAGATATCCATGCTTTTGAAAGCATGTCTTCTCAAAATGACCAGAATGGTGGCGATGAGAACATGGGCCACGTTAACGTCCTCATCCTCGACCATGAGGTCCATGCCCACGAAACTGTGACGTCCCCCCTCTACCATAAGAAGCTGCCATAGCAGAGGGAGTCTGGGCCGTAGTAGTAGATGGAGTAGTAACCCTGCTCAATCGCTTGTAAACCTCTTCCATCGGAGGTATCATCTTTCCAGTCAGAAGTCGAGTACGTGTTACATCATACTCAGAGTCAAGAGATGACATAAAAACTCCTGTCATTGTGGCATTCCGATTTGCTTGCTGCTGCTTACTGCTGGTAGTAATGGGCATGAAGCTATGCAGTTGCTCAAACATGCCTCTAAGATGAGAGAACTGTGCATGGAGTGGTCGACCATTCTTTTTAGTCGAGAAAATGTGAAACTGCAGCTGAAGAATCTTGCTCTCATTCTTTGTCTGCCCGTATGTGTCTGCTAAGATACCCTACATAGCCTTTGCTGTGGGTTGATTTACAATATCGTTGGTAATCTCCGTGATGAATGTCTCGGAAAGCCAAATGCGAGCATAGGCATCATCTTGCTTCCAAGAAGCATTAACCCTGGTCTTGTCCACCAGTTCTGAATCCGTCAGAATGTGCTCCTTGTTATGGCACTTCATAAGGGTACGAAACTGCATGGACTACAACTCGTAGTTGATCCCATCTATCTTCACGATGGGAGTCGGGCATTTGTAGGCACTGGAAGAAGAGAAGACATCATCCTTGTTTTCTGACATTGTACCAAGAAGTCGAACCACAGACAACTGAGGAGTAGATCGATCGGAGAACGTGTACACAATCATATGGAGGAGTGGTTGTATGTGTAGACTCATACAACCGTCTTCATTGCTTCTTGTTGAGGTCTAGCTTCGTAAGACGTGATTTATATGAGAAAAATCACAATCTCCGAACCAAATCATACCTCCAGGCTGCAGGAAAGAGGCACAACGACGTCTCTCGGGCCGCAGGGGAACGACTGCGGCACGCAGGGGGGGCTGGGTGCCCCGGCAGCAATGCAGGCTAAAGGTTGGAGGTGTCCAGTGGCGGCCAGAGAGGCTGAGGTGGGCCTCAGCGACGGCTGGAGGTGTTGGGGTGGGCTCCGATAGTGGCTGGAGGGGCTCTCTTGTGTAGGAGAACGTCCCTGTGTTAATTACAGAGAAGTACATAGAGAAAACATAAATAAGAAAACATATAACTGGAGATACAATTATCTCAACAATAACGCAATTAATGCACGTGTGCCAAATTTCATTTAAATAAAGAGCCACTTGAATATCAATTAAGTTTTCTAACTATAGATGCTTGAATTAAATGTCAAAATAATAGATTACACACGCCAACATGTAGAAGATTTTAGCTTTCAAACGAGAACAAAATCACTTCATTTGGATCAATATAAAAAAGTTATTGAAGTTTCGATCCAGGTTACAATTGCAATAAAAATATATGAAGTTTTATCACGATCATTTCAAAAATGAACTCAAAAGCAAATACAAACTACCGCCAGGGTAATTATGCAACTTAACTAAGAAGGCAGGGACTTATCTGTAATTCTGATAAGTTAGAATGGTAATTCTGCAAAATTTCCTTGTCACGTGCATGTTGCACATGACTATGCTAGGCTCGGTTGGTCTGACATGGAACAAGTGGTGAATCGGTTGTGGCTTGAAATAGGGTTGGATTCTCGATGCTGAGGGTCGAAGCGGAGCTTCTTATAAGAAACATGGCGTCTTCTAATCCCTTCGATCTCTCCCAAAAGAAGTAATCCGACGGTTGCTGCTTCTCGTCTCGGAAGAATACCTCCGTGCACGACGACGCTGTTGGCTGTGCTCTGGCGAGGGTCTTTAAGCTCCTCCTGACGATGTTGGAAGCACTGAGGCTTAGTTGTTGGAGTTGAGTCGCCCGCGAAGCTTCTGCGATGATGGAGGAGGTCAATAGAGGTCTAGATTGTTGTGTCGAAGGCTTCACTTTAATGAAGTTCGAGATCGAAGGAAGGTTGTCGATTCCGGCAAATCAATGCCATTGGACAACCTACATGTGTTAGAACATAATCGAAGCCAAAAGGGGTTCAGAAGAGATAATCCGACAATGTGAAAAAAGCTCGAATTGAGATGGAGGAAAATAGCCCATATGGGTTCCACCTTCTGTGAAGCTGGAGGTGGAGCGAGGCGAATGAGATTAGTTATTCACAAAAGAATTTAGGAAAATGTTATTAAGATAAAGACAAAGAATGGGTACCCTTGACAAATCAACAACCACACTGATTACACTGGGATACCCGATACGACAAAACATACTTCACTTCCTTAGAAATCAAGATTGGATCTTTGAGGTTTAAAATCAGATGCCGCCTTATTTTTGAACTGTTTCCTCCTAACAGAGAACACTTCGGAATCTGAATAAGAAAGATCGTCATTGACTTGAAATTTAAATCTTCTAGAATAATGACATTCTTCCTCAAAAGTGATATCCATATCCATGTGGGAAGTCTCGTAATTCTTCATAATCGTGGGAAGACGAATCAAACTTTGAAATCCTGCAACAGACTTTTGGATTTTCCTTAGAAGAGAAAAACTAGACACACAAGGATGACCCAACTTACAAGAAATACGATAATCCATAAATTGAGCATCCTCAAGAAATGGTGTTGGCACCTCCATGTCTAATTCTTCTATCAATAAATAATCTTCCTCAATCGGCATCACTCTTTTCAGTGAACTCTTGATCGACTTGATCTTCCAAAATATCGAGTTAAAATCAAGACTTTCCTCCATGTAGGCTCTGTAAGAATCTAAGATTGAATAACCTTATATAAGCTAAGGACAAGACGGTTCAGTAAATAGTCGTCACATCTTAGGAACCTAAAGCACTAAAGGAGACTGACTGGTATTTTGTTCTTGTTAGAATTATTATATTACAAGTATGGTTGTAACCTTTCGGGTTCCATAACCCTTAACACATCGGGTTTCGTAACCTTTAACCCTTTGGGTTACCCCTCAGGGGTATTTATGTAATTTTCCTCTTGTACTCTCTAGGGTTTTCTCTCTATATAAGAGACCGCAACCCTATGAAATATATATCCTATTCGTCTCTCTTCTCCACATGGTATCAGAGCAACGGTCCTAGATTGAGGTTCTGACCTAAAATCCCCACCGTCGTTTTCAAGCCTCGCAAAATCCCGCGTGGGCCCTCTTCCCTAAATTAAGGCCCCGCGCAAGGCCCTCCCATCGCCTCCAGTGCAACAGCTCGACCCCAAAGGAGCATCTTCAGCGCCTAACGGTGCTGCCGGGGGGCACACAGCCTCCCGCTAGCGCTACCCTCCTACGAAGGTTGTCAGTCCCACTGCTACCCTCCACGGGTATCGTAAGACTCTTTGGAGATCCAAAACTCATTACGGACGTTGCCAAAAATCCAAATCTGCTGTCCATTGAGGGTTTTCCATCCTTCTTCAAGGGTAAACGTGATATGTGCATCCTTAGTTGATCAGGTACTTCTTTCTAGTTTAAGACCACCATGTCACCCTCTTCTACTGAGACAAAGCCCTTGGCCATGAATATTATGACACAAGGCACTACTATCAAACTCAAGGGCACAGAAAATTATGTGCTCTGGTCTCGATCTTTTATGGTGTTCATTTGTGGTAAGAGGAAACTCTACATTTTGACTAAAGATCCTTTAGATGAAAAGGACAAAGAGTACAACAACTGGAAGACTGAGAACTATTTGGTTATCAACTGGATGACCAATAATATTGAGTCTCACATTTCTTCAAATCTTCTTTACAAAAATATGGCCAAAGAAATGTCGGAAGATCTTGAACAAACATACTCCCAGAAGAAGACGAAGTCACGCCTTGCAGACATTTACAGGCGAATCTGGTCATCATCGCAGGGTGTTTCCACCCTCATCGAGTACTACAAACATCTCTTCAACATGTATGAGGAGCTTGCAATATTCTTGCCCTCATGTTGCACCAAATAGATACAAGAACGTTCTGACTGGCAGGTATACCGCTTCCTTGATGGCATGCATTCTAGATACCATGCAACGAAGGAGCAATTTCTTATATCAGACACTGCCAACAAGGGAGGCCATCATTGCTCGATTTGAGGAGCTTGAGACATCCGCTGCTTGGCCTCCCGTCTTACCTTCAACACAGAATTTTGCACACATCGCCTCATATGGGCGAGGAGGCAGATAGGGCTTGCGGGGAGAATGCGGTCGTGATCCAAGTCGTGTGGACGAGAATCTGGAAGAGGCCGTGACTTGATCATGGTCGTGGGCGAGATCCTACTGCCCTATGCACTTATTGTAGTAGGTGGAACCGCCCGACTGAACGATGCTGACAGAAGTTTGGCGTACCTTCTTATCACGCTAATAATGCTTATGAGGATGCCCATGATGTGGAAGAGGTATCGTCTACCTCCAGTGGCAAGACTGTTCATCTTAATGATGCATATTACTCCCGCCTAATGTAGATCCTTCAGACTCTAGGGCCTACCACCACTAGTAACACTACAACTGCTTCTCTGGCTACTCCTTCAGGTACAATAGCCAACTCTGCTATCACTCCTCTCCAGCTTAGATTATTGATTCCAATGCCTTCACTCATTTTACTGGAGAAGGTAGTCTGCTCACCTCTTCCATACCATATACCTCTGTGAAGTCAGTTCGAGTCGCTAATGGGACTCAATCACAAATTACTATTATCGGACTATGGAATTCTCTTCCAGCTCCGACTTTTGAGGGTTCACTGTGCTCCTGATTTTCCTCTTAGCTTTCTGTCAGTTCACAAGCTTTGTGTTGAGCTTCATTGTTGTGTGATATTTGATGAGTCTTGTTGTTATTTTCAGGACATTCGAACGGAGCAGATTTTTGGTGTTATCTTGACATATCCTCGGTCTCCAATTTTATTGGTGCTGCGTCCATCTCCGAAGATCCGCTCCTATGGCATTTGCGCCTTGGGCTTCCCTCTGCCAAGGCCATCTCCATGATATTTCCTGAACTCTCTGCACTGAAGCCCTTTCAGTGAGAGGTATGTGAGTTCGGGAAACACCATCGAGCTTCGTTTCCTGTTCATACTGAGTCTCGTAGTACTGCTGCTTTTCATCTTGTTCATTGTGATGTTTGGGGACCTTGTCTGATCGTCACATTAAGTGGTCATCATTATTTTATAGTTTCGTTGATGATTATAGTCGATCTTCTTGGGTATATCTAATAAAGGAGTGTTTAGAGATTAATCAAATTGTCAGAAATTTCTTTCAACATGTTAAAACTTACTTTTCTAGCATTGTTAAGATCATTCATACTGACAATGCCCTTGAGTTAACCCAACATGATCTGACCTCCTTTCCATCCCAAGGAACTATTCACCAAACATCATGTCCATATACCTCACAACAAAATGGTATAGCTTAGAGGAAACTCCGACACTTGCTAAATGTTGCCAGATCTCTTCTTAGTCAAATGAGTGTTCCTAAACAATATTGGGGAGATGCTATCCTTACTGCAGTGTATCTCATCAACCGTGTTCCTTCATCTGTTCTCAAAGGGGCAATTCCACTTTCCTTACTTTACCCTAGCGAGTCTTCTTTTACCATACCTCTGCGAATTTTTGTATGTATTGCCATGTTCATAACTTTCATGCAGCTGACAAATTATCCTCTTGTGCCATCAAATGCGTCTTTCTTGGGTGCCCTCGTACCCAGAAAGGTTATCACTGCTATAATCCTGTTGGACGTCGATACTGTGTTTGTTGATGTCACCTTCTTTGAGCAAACAAGTTATTTCACACTGACTGTGAGTGGCATTCCTCTGGACCTCTCTTCTCCGCCAATCATCTATACTCGTCAACGTACCTCTATACCTTCTACACCAGTGTCTGTACCTTTGCCTGTCCTTTTTATGCAGGATGATATGACCACTTCGAGTGCTCCCACCACTGCTGTCTCAGATGTACCTATAGCTCTACGCTTGTAAAAAAGATAATATACGTATCACCCCATGTCACATTTTATTTCTACAGATGGTTTTTCTAGCTGTCACAAGAGATTTGCAGATGCTCTGAATGCTATTTCTGTTCCAAGAGATCATTTTAATGCAATGTAGGACCATGGTTGGCGACAAGCCATGAATGAGGAGATGGATGCACTTACCTCCCAAGGCACGTGGGATCTTGTGCCATGCTCCCCGGGAGTTCACGTTGTGGCTTTCGATGGGTCTTCACGACCAAACAGTCACCTAATGATTCTATTGACAGGATGAAAGCCAGACTTGTTGCCAAAGGTTTCACACAAACCTTTGGAGTTGACTATTTTGAGATCCAGGCTGTTGCCAGAATGGAGTCGATATTGATGCGGATTGGATTTTCGCGGTGTCGAAATAATAATAATATATTTTTTGGTGGATTTTTTGGTAGAAGAAGAGAATGGTTGAGAAGAGAAATCGGAGGGTTGAGAGGAAGAAAACTCGTCGGTACGAGGGGTTTGGAGAAGATAACTCGCCGGGAATGCGAGGGGTTGAAGGAGAAGACCGCGGAGATCGCGTGGGGGAAGAAGAGAAGGAGAGGAGATAGAGATAACAATCTCAATTTTTACTTCATAATTGACTGTCTAAAACAATGAGCTACCCTCTCTTTATATAGGAGAGAGGGTTTACAAAAATAGTAAATAAATCAAACTAATTTTATCCTAATTGACCTCTAATTACTCTAATTAGACTCTAATTACTTAATTGACCCAAAATTGCAAAAATAACGTTGAGATCACAGGCGATCTCAATTATTTAATTGGACGATTACGACAACCAAAAAACGTAAATAAAATTAACGATTAACTAATTAAATAAATGTGACCCTATAATTTGGGGTCACGCTGCATCAACTCTCCACCGCTTTAAAAAATTCGGCTCCTGACGAATTGCGTGATGTAGGTGGATCGTTGGCGAAGTCATCCTTGAATTGGGCTTCAATTTCCCTTAAGGCGATCATTTTCCGCGTTACGTTTGTAATTTTTTTCAATTGGGGGGCGTCCCTGCAATTTTCGTACCCCCTCAATTTGTCTCACATTTCTATGGCTTTGGACCTTTCTGCAAATATGGATTTTGGGGAATTTTTCTTTGCAATTTTTCCCACTTGAATTCCAATCCCCCTTTTCCAGGGATTTGGGTCCCCTCAATCTCGGATGGCCTGTTAGGGCACGGGGCCCTTGCGGCGTTAAAGACGCGGGGGGGCCGATGAACGCGCGGAGGCGGCGCGGTGGCTCCTCGATGTCGCGATGGGGGGCGGCGGTCCTGCTGGCGGGTCGGTGCGGCTCGGCGGAGAGGCGGCGGTCGCCAGCGGTGCTTCTGCGGTCGCCAGCGGTCGCGAGGGAAGGGTCGCGCGGTGGTGGGCGGAGGGTGGGGTTTCTGGGGAGGATAGCGGGGAAGGGGAGGCGCTGGGACCGCGCGGGGGGGTCTGGGCGATAAGCACGGGGAAGGGGTTTCAGGGGTGGGGGCGTAAGGAAGTGTCGGAGGAGGAGGAGGGGGGGACTGGGGAGATCTGCGGGAGGAAGAGGGGGGAGTAGGCGATGGGGGCGTGGGGAAGTGGGGCGCAGGAGGCGATGGAGATGGGGGTGCGGGGTTGGGGTGATGGCGGCGGGGCCTGAGGGGCTGAGGCCGCACGGGGCTGGGGTGTGGGGAAGTACCTGGGCGGCCTGGGGAGCCGCTGGAGGGCTGAGGACTGCCATGGGGGCTGCCGTTGATGACGGGGACTGATCTGAAATATTCTGAACAGCAAGCGTTTCGCCCCTTTCGTCGATTTTTTCTTCCAAAACGATCTGAACAGCAGTCGTTTTGTCTTCTTTCGCGATGTTTTCCTCGTCCAAACTCGCGATAGCGGCTTCAACGGATGGCGGCTTCGATTGGGCGTCGCGGTAGGCCTCAAAGTTGGCCGTGAAGTCCCGAAACATTGAAGACATGGCTCGGAAGTTGTTCTGCAAATCACATAACATGCGCTTCGTTTCCCTGTCGTAGGCTTCATTGGCTTGCCGTCTTCGTTCGGATGAATGATGGTGTCGGTGCGGACGCCGGGACGGATCGTTAGATCGTGAAGACGATCTAAATGCCATGCTCTTGATGCGGATTGGTTTTCGGCGACGGCGGAAAATAAAATATTTGACGGTGGGTTTTGGCGGAGAAGAAAATGGAGGGATTGAGAGGAAGAAAACTCGCCGGGAATGCGAGAGGTTGAAGGAGAAGACCGCGGAGATCGCGTGGAGGGAGAAGAGGGATAAGATGGAGATACGAGATAAAATCTCAAATTTTCATTTCATAATTGACTGTCTAAAACAATGAGCTACCCCCTCTTTATATAGGAGAGAGGGTTTACAAAAATAGTAAATAAATCAAACTAATTTTATCCTAATTGACCTCTAATTACTCTAATTAGACTCTAATTACTTAATTGACCCAAAATTGCAAAAATAACGTTGAGATCACAGGCGATCTCAATTATTTAATTGGACGATTACGACAACCAAAAAACGTAAATAAAATTAACGATTAACTAATTAAATAAATGTGACCCTATAATTTGGGGTCACTCTGATACCAATTGATGCGGATTGGATTTTCGCGGCGTCGAAATAATAATAATATATTTTTTGGTGGATTTTTTGGTAGAAGAAGAGAATGGTTGAGAAGAGAAATCGGAGGGTTGAGAGGAAGAAAACTCGTCGGTACGAGGGGTTTGGAGAAGATAACTCGCCGGGAATGCGAGGGGTTGAAGGAGAAGACCGCGGAGATCGCGTGGGGGAAGAAGAGAAGGAGAGGAGATAGAGATAACAATCTCAATTTTTACTTCATAATTGACTGTCTAAAACAATGAGCTACCCTCTCTTTATATAGGAGAGAGGGTTTACAAAATAGTAAATAAATCAAACTAATTTTATCCTAATTGACCTCTAATTACTCTAAGTAGACTCTAATTACTTAATTGACCCAAAATTGCAAAAATAACGTTGAGATCACAGGCGATCTCAATTATTTAATTGGACGATTACGACAACCAAAAAACGTAAATAAAATTAACGATTAACTAATTAAATAAATGTGACCCTATAATTTGGGGTCACGCTGCATCAGATACATACCATTCTCTCTGTTGTTGCCAACAAGGCTTGGCCCATTTATCAACTTGATGTGAAGAAGACCTTTCTTTATGGTGATCTTGAGGAGGAGGTCTACATGATGCAACCGTCGGGGTATGTAGTCGAGGGGGAGCATGTATATCGACTACGCAAGGTCATTTATGGCCTGAAGCAGAGCCCAAGGATATGGTTTGACAGGCTTACTACGGAGATCAACACACTTGGTTTTAGGAGGACAACACCTGACTACTCTGTCTTTGCATAGTCTGCATCTGCACATGCTGAGATAGTAATAGTGCCCTTCTTTCTGAACATCAATCCTGCACCTGGAGATGACTTAAGATACCTTAGTATCATATGTATGACGTCCATGTGTACCTGGCGAGGTTGCTTTATAAACTGGCTAACTTTATTTACTGCAAATGTAATGTCTGGTCTGGTAATGGTAACATAAAGAAGCCTCCCTACCAGTTCTCTGTACCTCCTTTTGTCAACCTCCTCAGTATCATCATCATGCATCTTCATGCTTGGATCCATGGGTGTCGAAGCTGGTCGACATCCAAGCATACCCGTGTCACTTAGCAAGTCGGTGACATATTTTCTCTGAGTCATCACCAGTCCCTGTTCATTTCTGGCAAACTCCAATCCAAGGAAATATCTAAGTACTCCTAGATCCTTGGTAACGAATTCGAGGCCCAAAAATTCTTTTGCTATTTTTATCCCATGCATATCATCTCTTGTAATGAGTATATCGTCAACATACACTATAATGATAGTCGTACCTCTGGATGTTCTCTGTACAAAGAGAGAATGGTATGCATTTGACCTTTTGAACCCTTGCTTCTCAAACAGGTTTGATAGCTTCTGGAACCAAGTTTTGGGGCTCTGCTTTAGGCCATAAATTGCCTTATGAAGCCTTCATGTACACACTTCCCCTCAGCAGTAAATCCAGGTGGCTGCTGCATGTAAACTTCCTCCTGAAGATCAATATAAAAATGCATTTTTGACATCTAATTGAAATAGTGGCCAATCTCGAATCACAATAACAACTAAAAGAATCCGTAAGGTAGAGTGACGAGCAACATGAGAAAATGTGTCCAGATAATCTACCCCATACATCTGAGTAAAACCACGAGCAACCAATCGAGCTTTGTACCTATCAATATTGCCATCAGCATTATGCTTCACCATAAACACCCACTTACAACTCACAATAGAAGCCCCAGTAGGGGCTGAAACAAGACTCCATGTACCTCTCGACTTAAGGGCGGTCATTTCTTCCTCCATAGCCAGACGTCATTTACTATCAGCCAAGGCTTCTTGATAATTCCTTGGAATATGCACATCGGATAAAGCATCTAAAAACCTCCTGAAATCTCCTGCCAGACGGTTAAAGGTAACATGAGAAGCAATCGGATATGAAGCACAAGACCTCTTCTGGTTCCTTAGTGTAATGGGCAAGTCAAGACTTGCATCAGTGGTACTAACATCCGTGTCATCCCCTGCCTGTTCCTGCTCAGAAACACCGTCAGTCCCATCATTGGAAGTAATGCTGTCAGAACAAACCTGGGGCATGTGTGATGATTAACCATGATCATGAGCAGGAGCTTGCCGTCGACTGTAGTGGCGTGGTTGAGGAGGAACCAAAGACATGGGAGATGGTAGTGGTGGTGGCGGTGGTGAGAATGGTGGTGGTGATGGGGATGATGGTGGTGGAGATGTAGGAACTTGCTATGGTGTATACAAGGGTGGAGGAGGAATAAAGATTTCATCATTTTTATCTGATGGCACCAACCTGTCACCTGTAGGAGAGAAAAACATGACCGACTCAAAGAACATGACATCTTCACTGACATAATATCTGCGATGTAATGGATCATAGCAACGATACCCCTTTTGAGTCCTGGAATACCCGACAAAAAAACATTTGACAGCCCTAGGAGAGAGTTTGTCAACCCCTGGAGACAATTGATGAACAAATTCCACAGACCCAAAGACTCTGGAGTTAGAGAAAACAACTCCTTGTCAGGAAAGACGAGGGAGAAAGGTATCTTCTCCCCCATCACAGATGAGGGTATGCGGTTAATAAGATAACATGAAGTAAGAACCGCATCACCCCAGAATGAGTGCGGAGCACAACTTTGGATAAGAAGCGCACGGGTGACATCAAGAAGGTGGCGGTGTTTTCTTTCTGCGACACCATTTTGTTGAGATGTGTAAACACATGACGTCTGATGAAGAATGTTATGTGATGAAAGAAAATGAGATAAACTACGAGTACATAATTCAAGGGCATTATCAGTTCTCACAAGTCTTGATAGAAACAGAAAACACATTATGCACTTCTTTAATAAAATTCATAATAGTGATGCCCGCTTCATATTTATTCTTTAACAGAAAAACCCAAGACAAACGACTAAAATCATCCACAGCAACTAAATAAAACCTGTGTCTCTGATGATCTGGAACACGACTTGGACCCCAAATATCAATATGAAAAAACTCAGAAGGAGAGCTACTGCTCCAACTCCGACGACTAGGGAATACAGATCGGTGGTGCTTCCCTAACTGACACGCTTCACACTCGAACGACGACGGGGTCAAATCTGAGGGAGGACTTGTCGCAATTTCTGAAACGGGAGATGACCAAAGCGCATATGCCATAAATAAAGAGAGACAGGTCCAGTAGAATGGAATGATGCTCCAATGTAAGGTGTATGGACCACTCGATACAAACCACCCTACTCACGGCCATGTCCAATCATGTTGCCCGTGAGAATGTCCTGAAACACAAGAGATGATGGATCAAATATCGCTCGACAATGTAGATCCTCAGTAATTTGACTAAATTGATAGTAAATTCATCGAGAAATTAGGGGCATGGAGCACATTCTGCAACTGCATGGAAGGTGTTAAGGGCGATTTGTCCATCCTGTGATGGGAGAGTGGGTCCCATCTGCTATGACGACTGTCCTTCCTGGAGGAACTTGCCTGTAGGATGTGAGGTGGTGTCTATCTCCACACAAATGATGTGTAGCACCTGAATCTACAATCCATTCTGAGGTACGTGAATCCTGGTAAAATGCAGAAGTATAAGTACTACCTGAGGAACTGGCTTCTGCAGTAGCAGCAACGTTAAAGCTGCTCTCTGAAATTGGCGGAGTACTAGCTGGTGGCATGATATCACGTAGGTGAGATACTAGGTCATCATATCTTGGATCTGACGCTGGGGTAGAACCATGGTGCTGTATCTATTTTGCTGCACGGGCAGAAGCTGGGAACCCATGCTTAAAGTAGATTCTGTATGGCCAATCCGACGACAATAAGTGCACTGTAATCCACGACCACGGCCAACCCTACCACGTGGTCCTCGTCCACGAAGATGAGATGAATTGCCTCTTCCTCTAGGGCTGCCATAGCAGAAGAATTTTGCCCGGTAGTAGAAGGGCTCGAGATGCTGATTCGGCTCAATCGCCGAAAAGCCTCCTCCATGGGTGGAATGGTAGCATCTGCCAGAATATGAGAGGAAGCTGCCTCATACTAAGGCCTTAAATGTCGGTTTCGGTCACCATTTCGGTACCGACCAAAACAGATTTCGATGGAATTTCGGTGGAATTTCGACCGAAATTTCGGTCATTTCGGTCATTTTTTGTACTAAAAACCCCATATTTCGGTCATTTCGTTCATTTCGATCGAATTTCGATTTCGACTGGATATCGATATTCGACGGAAATTCGACCGAATTTCGTTGAAATTTGAGGCCATGTCATACTGTGAGTGAAGAGAGGCTAGAAAGACTCCCACTATCATCGCATTCCGACATGTCTTCAATTGTTCTGGAGTTGCCATGAGAGGCATAAAGCTGTGAAGCCTCTCAAACATTCCCCTCAACGCAGTGTAGTGAGCATGCAGGGGCCGACCGTTCTGCTTTATCGTGAAGATATCATGTTGTAGCTGTAGAATTTTTGTCTCATTCTTGGCTTGTGAATACGTAACGGCAAGAATGTCCCACATGGCTTTGGCAGTGGGTTGATGCAAGATATCATTAGCAATGTCTGGAATCAGAGTACTAGACAACCAGACCCGAGCATATGCGTCATCAACCTCCCATGAGGCATACGACCCTATTTTCTCCACGGCTCATCCTCGTTAAGAATGTGTTTCTTACCCATCGACTTCATTAGGCTCATGAACTGCATGACCCATAACTCATAGTTGGATCCATCCATCTTCACAATAGGTGCATGACCCTTGAAGGCGCTTGTAGTGAGGATCTCGATCTTACTTTCTGACATGTTGACCGGAGAAAACAAGGATTGTAGACTAGATAAGTTTTGGTCTACACTGGCATGATTAGGTTTAGTTGCACATGTAGACCTCTATGCAACCAAACCCATCAACTTTGAAGCTAGTGGAGAGCCCCTTTTTGAGATGACAACCGAACCCTAGGGTGAAGCCCTAGGGACCTTAAACAACAAGATGACAACACGTACGGAGGGCAGCGGAGCACTGCCTGGCGGCGCAAGGCCTGGCGGCGCACGGGCTGTGCACGTGAGCAGCGGGGGCAACACCGCGAGGGGCTGCGCGCTGTGTTGGTGGCGCGCGAGGGAACCGACGACAGTGGGGGGGGGGCTGCGCCCGAGGAGTGGCGGCGCGCGGAGGGTTGAAGGTGGAGGGCTAGGTTTAGGGTTTGGTACGAGAGCCTCGATCTAGGACCGCTGCTTTGATACCATATTGGGAAAAATAAGAGACCTGTTTATTCCCTGAGCAGTAGACTCTCTTATATAGGGAGAGATCTATGGGCAAATTACATAAGATAGACAAATAGAAAAAACAATAACTAAAAGCTACGGAGAATATAAACTAAAACTTCTACACCATAGGTCTGAGTAAATCCGCGAGCTACGAGTCTTGCCTTGTAACGATCAAGGCTCCCGTCCGCACGTGTTTAACAATAAACACCCATTTGCAACTGACAACTGAGGCTCCTGGAGGAGCAAATACCAAACTCCAGGTACCACGTGATTACAGGGCAACCATCTCTTCTTCCATAGCTAGGCGCCAACGACTATCCTTCAGAGCCTCATGGTAGCTCTGTGGAGTATCCACGACAGATAGAGCAATTGCAAATCTGTGAAAATCCCCTGTCAGACGGTGGAATGATACCTGGGACGCAATAGGATAAGAGGCACATGTACACTTTTGCTTCCTAATGCAATGGGTAAATCCAGGTCATGGCTAGCATCATTCACTTCTGGGCTATTTTCCTGTAAAGATCCCTGCACAGACATATCTCCAGACCCATCATTAGAAATCATGTTATCAGAACAAACTTGAGGTGTGCTGGATGACGAGCGATGTCCATGAGTAGATATAGGTCGACGGGAATAGAATTTTTGTAATGGAGGAATAATATGAGATTGGGTAGAATACGATAATGGTGGAGGAGGAGGCGACGGCGGTGGTGGTGGCAGAGGTGAGACAAGTATAAGTAGCTGAGAAGACGGAGATGTGGGAGGAGGTGGCATGTAAACCTCATCATCGGAATTTGACGAAGCCAATCTATCTTTCTGCAAGAGAGAAAAACATCACAGACTCAAAAAATGTGACATCATTACGGATATAACATTTCCTGCGGAAAGGATCATAACATCGATATCCCTTCTGGGTATTGGAGTCCAACACACACATTTGACAGCCCTAGGAGAGAGCTCGTCAAGACCTGGAGCCAACTAGTGTATGAATGCAACAGAACGAAAGACACGAGCGGTAAGTGAGAATAACTCCTTATCAGGAAAGACAATGGAGAAAGGAGTTTTCTCACCCAAGATAGTAGAGGGCATGCGGTTCACCAAATAACATGCCGTAAGAAACATCATCACCCCAATTTTTTTAAAACGAATAAGTAGTGTCCAAGTGATGTCAAGTAAATGGCGATGCTTTCATTCTGCAACACCATTTTGCTGAGAAGTGTAAGGACATGTTGTTTTATGAATAATGCCACATGATGAGAAGAAATGGAAGAGAGAACGCGTACAATATTCCAAAGCGTTATTTGTTCTAAGAAATTTCACAGAGGAAGAGAAAACATTCTGAACTTCATTGATGAAATTTTTGATCATATCCCCTGCTTCAGATTTATTTTTCAATAAGAAAACCCATGACAACGAGAGAAATCGTCAGCTGCAACAAGATAAAACATGCACCCCTGATGATCAGGAACACGACTCGGACTCCAAATGTCAACATGAAATAATTCAAACGGGGAGCTACGGCTCCGACTCTAACCACTTGGGAAAGACAATCGATGATGCTTCCCCAATTGACAAGCCTCGCATTCGAAGGAGGATCCATGTGAGATCTGTGGAAAAATATGACTCATCTTCTGGAGAGGGAGATGACCGAAATGTAGATGCCAGGTAAAAGGAGAGACTGGTCCTGCAGAAATAGAGGATGCGCCTACATAAGAAGTTTCGACCAGTCGATAGAGACCACTGCAAGCAATGTGAGCCCCGGGAGAACTATTTCTACAATAAATGTTATTGTAATGAATAAATTATCAATGAAAGTTATTGATTATTTTTCACTCCCTTTCTGAGATTAAATGAATGAATGCACTATAGGGTCCCTCTGTACAATAAGGGTTATGTACCATGGCCAACTTGATGATCATACAGCTGTTGATTCATTGGATGAATCATAGAGGCTGATGCTTGGATGAATATCTAAGAGGTTAGATAGAGGACTCATCAAGCATCGTCAAATGATTATTAAGTGATGATCTCCATCCTGAGTAGGAGATGACAATCCTCTCTCAGATGGCTGATATCTGACTGACCTCTTGATGCAGGTCCTCTGCATGGGAATAGTGATTCGGAGGTGTCAGGTTAGTTGAGTCAATGGGTTGACTTAACGAGATTGAGATAACCAAAGACCTACGTTGAATACCGTCACAACATAGGCATGCATCCTCTGACCAGAGACAGATGTGTTGCTATATGTCTGAGTGTGTACATTCGGCAGACCAATAGGTTGATGACCTAACCAAGGTTTATACACCGGCGAGCTGGTGTGCATGTAAGGACATATGAGTAATACGATCTCTCAAAGGGATCATACAGGTTCACTTGTGAACCGGGAGACATAAGCTCACTCATGAGGTATTGGGACTGAACAAATTCCATGCATGGTCGTCATGCTTTGGAAGCATGCCATGAATTTGAAGGAAAGATATATGCTTTGGGAAAGCATATGATCTATGCCAAATCTCAGTGACCAAGATTGAGAAACTTGATGATCTAACCCTGAAGATGACAGTGTAAAAGTGATCTTTATCTTCAGAATGATCATAGGTCTTCCAGTATGCAGGATGTACAGGTATTGGGAATATCTGAGGGTGATGTGATCATAAACGATTGTATAACCATGAGGCTTCCATTCCGAGGGAGTGATGAAACAGGTTTGGATTTTAGCGACTCCTCTCATTCCATGAACTGGACATTGATCTGAATGAGATCCAGATGCAATGAGAAGATTTGGTCTACGGTCTTGATTTGATCAGGCATCAGTGGGAGGTCCATGGGATCTGGATTTGAGATATGATCTCAACATCCAAGTCACTATACGTGGAACAATGCAATCGCCCTGTCCTTATCTCCAAGTATCTGCGGAGAAATCAAATTATTCTTGAAGGGTTCGAGAATAATTCCATAAGATCTAAGCAATGAAGAAATGATGATTAAATGTGATTTAATCATATTGATGTGTGAAGAAATTATCCAATATAATTAAATGTGATTTAATTATTATGGATAAGAATAATGTGGATAGAAATATCGAATTATTCATAATATATTATAAATGTGATTTATAATGTATTAGAGAGAGCTAATTATAATTTATATGTGTTGATTAATTCTTATGTGTATTGGATACACATTGTATAATTAATCGACAATGTAAAGTATATGTTGTTTTGGGTTGTGAATATGATTCACAATTATCCCATGGCAAGATTGCAATATTCTCAAATATAATTGTGAATTATTTTTGAAGAATAAAACCCAACAAAATTTGTTGCAAATAAATAGAGAGAGATTTCCATGGAGATATGCAATCTCATGAATTATCATGAGATTGCCCTCCATTAGGAAAGAGGTGGGCGGCACCCATGTCCTATTTGGAATGGGTGGCCGTCCACCATGTTATACATGGAGATGTAATCTCCATGTATATGTTCTCTCCTTATTTATTGGTTTAATTTAGGATTGATTTATATTTGATTTTGTCAAATATATTTTAATCCAAATTTGTTGTTTTTGACAACAACAAAACAACAATCTTGACCATTGGATTGACATAAATCAATCTCATCCATTGATTTTATGTCACATGGATTGAGATCCATGGATCCCAAAACCCTATAAATAGAAAGGCATACCATGCTCTCTATTTACATGCAATTTTGGAGCTCTCTCTCTCTCTCTCTTTCTTCATACACGACAACCCTTTCTCTCTCTAATTTTGGCGGCCGTCCACCATACCCTAGAGGAGAGATTCGTCGACGCTCTCGCTACCGCGTCGCCGCTTCGACGTTCTTCGGTTCTCCGTCTTCTTGTTGTGCTACGCTCACGAAGGAGACATTCGATCTCGTGCGACGAGATCAGGAGCAACCACGCTTGGATCGACTTCTTGGATTGCGAGGACAACGCGGTTCATCCCCGTGCTCGCAAGCGGTCTCATCGACGATCGGACTTGAGACAGGAGGTCTCTTTCTTTAGAGACTTGATCAACCACGCTTCAAGAGGTATTGCATTATACTTGTTGTGGTTATAGATGAAACGATCCGAGAATCGTTCTTGGATCATGTGGTTTCATCACATGAAAATTTTTAAATTCCGCTGCACCGAACAACTAGTACGACTAGTCATTCTTCGTCGTATCCGATACGACGATCACGCTTCCGTGATGCGCTTGAGGATAATTCCATATCCTTCAACCACCCTTGTTATAAAATATGAAGCGGAAGCAAAAACATGGAATAAAGATAAACATCAAAGAACAACGAGATTTTAACGTGGAACCCTACTCCGTGAGGAGCGGGATGAAACCACGGAAGAAGCCCTCAAAGGGGCGTGTTTTTCTATTCACTTTCTCAATGAGTACAGGAGGTCTGGGGCTCCTTATATAGCCTCTCCAGAGCCTCCAAGTCCCACCACTAGACGATGTGGGACTAAACACATATATGGGGTAAATGGATCTTCTCCAAGATCCATTTACCCTGTTACAACTCATGGGCGCATAACCAAATACTCTAACACTCCCCCTCAAGCTGGAGCATGCAATGCTTAGCTTGGACAAACAGAAAGAGACCCAACTCAACGCTACAGGACACTACGGACAATATCAACCCAACACGCACATTGCTGCAGTCGAGGATGTTGCTTCTCATGCCATGCAGGTGAGGAGGACTAACGTGCTGGAATGTGAGTCTTCTGAATCTCCTCGTCGGAGAGCATGTGCTCTGAACTGCGCCTGTCAGAGTCACTGCAACTGAAATGAGTCTCCTCGTCGGAGTACTCTGGCCCGCCACACTAATGTGGACAACTGCTCCATCTCTGAAAAGGGCCGAACTGAAAAGGTTGTGGCTGTGCAATCCTCGTCGGAGTCCACGGTCGCTGGAAAATGGAGTCTGGATAAGTCTCCTCGTCGGAGAACTGGGTCTCTCCCATCTGGCTCAGAGAATGATGCACTGCTCTGGTGTACCTATGATACCACATGAAAATCCTTGCCAACATGGCATAGGAAATGGTCCTCTACTATGGAGTCCCTATGGCTCACATTAAAACTCTGGCTGAACAACAAGAAGAATGATGGGGACCTCGAACTGATGATGGCAACATATGCTCATCTGAAAATGACCGCCAACTCGTGCGTGTCTGAACTGCAGACTCGAAACAATGATCGTCGAGTCTGAAACCGAACTGTAGAGTCTGGAAGTTTGGATAGTCTGGAAATCTGTATCTGGATATGAGGAATCTACAATTTGGAGAAGATATATGAGATGATCTGTGACTCTACACATACTCCCCCTTTCTCCCATACTTATCGGAAAACATGGACGTCGACCAAGTTGGGAGAAGACAACAATGATGGGGGTAAAGAAAACATCAAATAACCGATTTCATCATTTTTTTCGGCTTTTCCAAACATCATTTTTTTAAATAGCCGCAATTTTTTTTCAAACCGTTCATTTTTTTCAGCTTTTCATCATCATTTTTTTTTGAAGTCATTTTTTTAATTGCATGCGGCTTTTTTTTAATGCACGCGCCTTCTCTCCTTTTTTGTATTTTTTTACTTTGCAACCTTCCCCCTCTCTCCCTTTTTTTTACATAAGACCCAGTTGGGCCAAAAACAACGCAGCCTCCCCCTTTTAATACATGCGCCCAACTAGGCTCAATAGATTTTTTTTAAAAATTGCCGTAGCAGCTTTAGGGTTCCCCAATTTGGGAACGCTCCTTCGTAACCCGCCGCCCCCGACTTGATGGGGCGCTGTGCGCCGCATGCCGACTGGAGAGGAAACAGGAGCCTCGTCGGAGTTTGCAGCACGCCTGGGGGCTATGCGACGCCGCACGGGGCACTGCCTTGAGGAAGATAGCGCGGCCAAGAGGAGAGAAGGCGGGGCTTGAACGCCGCACGGGACGCGCCTGGAGGCCTTGCCGCAGTTGCTGCGGCTCCGCATGGAGAGGAGGTCGCCGCCTGGGGATTCACGGTCTGGAGGGCTGAAGAAGATGCACGCCTGCGCCGGGCGGTCTTGTGTGCCTCCCCGCCCGGAGCGCGTGAGATGGAGGTGCTGCGCCGGAATAAGAAAGATGCGCGAGCTGGAGAGTCACCGCCTGCGCGTGATGCGCCAAAAGGGTTTCTGTCTGAGTTCTGGTAAGATCTTCGCTGCTGGGGTTGAGATCACTGCCTGATGTCTTCGCCTGTGCGCAAGAATGGTCTGATGTCGAGCGCATTGCGCCTGGGCTGCCGCCTACACGCACAGGAGCCCTGTGATAAGGGCACCGCCGAGAGCAGGATCGTGACCTACCCTGTCACATCGCCGCCAGATGCCTTGGAAAGGTGTTGGATATTACGCAAGGTCTGGAGGAAGCACATGCTTGGATATGCGCTGCTGGAGGTCGCCGATATACTCTAGGGTTTCAGAAAATCCTAAGCGGCACCTTGAACATTAGTCTTGCAAATCTCCAAGAACCCCAAAAAATTTTTTGTCGATGCCGATCTTCAAAAAACAAGAACTGAACCTTATGATAATTGATTCTCGAATCAAAACAAAGAACAAATCCGCGAGAATCGAACGCGCTCTGATACCATGTTATAAAATATGAAGCGGAAGCAAAAACATGGAATAAAGATAAACATCAAAGAACAACGGGATTTTAACGTGGAACCCTACTCCGTGAGGAGCGGGATGAAACCACGGGAGAAGCCCTCAAAGGGGCGTGTTTTTCTATTCACTTTCTCAATGAGTACAGGAGGTCTGGGGCTCCTTATATAGCCTCTCCAGAGCCTCCAAGTCCCACCACTAGACGATGTGGGACTAAACACATATATGGGGTAAATGGATCTTCTCCAGGATCCATTTACCCTGTTACAACTCATGGGCGCATAACCAAATACTCTAACAACCCTACTCACGGCCACAACCAATCACTCTGCCCGTAAGAATGTCTTGAAAAACAAGAGATGATGGGTCAAATATAGCTCTGCAGTGCAAGTCTTTTGTAATCTGACTAATGGATAATAGATTCATAGAAAATCAGGGGCATGTAACACGTTCTGTAGACGCATTGAAGGCGTCAAGATAATCTCCCCCTATCCTGTGATCGGGGAATGATTCCCATCAGTTATCACCACAGTTCTTCCTGGGTGAACCTCTCTGTAGGTTGTAATCTGACCCTTGTTTCCGCATAAATGTTGTGTCGCCCCAGAGTCCATAATCCACTCTGTAATCTTAGATCCATAACTTGATGTAAAAGCATAAGTACTACTTGAGGTGCTAGCTGTATTAGAAGTACTGGCGGAGGCAAAAGCTGCAACATCTAAATGGCCTCCAGGAGATGATGAAGAGGGAAGCATAATATCTCGTAGTCTGGCCATGAGGTCATCAAACCTCTAATTTGGAGTAGAAGCAACGGGAGACTCGACCTGCTCTGCTACACGGGTTGATGTGGGGAAACCATGCTTGGAGTAGCATGTCTCTTCGGTATGACCTGGACGATGGAGAAACGTGCAGGGTGACGGATGCGGCCTCCTCTACCGCGAGGACCACGACCACGAAAGAAAGAAGCACCTCCTCCGCCTTGGGAGGCTGCCATCGCTGAAGAGTTCTGAGTAGGTGCTGAGGACAGAACAATGATCCTGCTGAGCCTACGGAAAGCTTCTTCCATAGGAGGAATGGTAGCGTCTGCAAGAATCTGGGAGCGAGCAACATCATATTTAGGATCCAGAGCTGCCGGAAAGGCACCAACCGTGGTAGCATTTTTGTATGTCTTCTGTTGCTCCGAGGTAGCCGTAAGAGGCATGAAGCTGTGAAGCTTCTCAAACATCCCACGCAAGGATGTATACAACGAATGGAGAGGCCGACCGTTCTGCTTGATCGTGAATATGCCTTGCTGAAGCTAAAGTATCTTGGTTTCGTTCCTCGCCTGAGAGTAAGTTGCTGTGAGGATATCCCACGTAGCCTTAGCAGTAGACTGGTGACACATCATTGGCGATCTCTATCGTCAGTGTCCCTGAAAGCCAGACTTTGGTATATGCATCATCTGGCTCCTAAGAGGCGTTCACCCCGATCTTCTCCACCGGTTCCTCCTCAGTAAGAATATGCTTCTTACCATTCGACTTCATGAAGCTCATGAACTGCATAGTCCAGAGCTCATAGTTCGTCCCATCCATCTTGACTGTAGGTGCTGGACCTCGAAAGGCGCCTGTGGCGGGCACATCAACTTTGTTTTTTGACATGTTCCTGGTGGAAGAATACTAGGGTTACATAGACCAATGAATTGGTGTCTACACAGACATGTATGGATTTGAATGCATATGTAGACATATGCACCCGAATCCATTATTCCTAGCCGAACTCCTGTGATGCGGCAAAAGGAGGGTAGCCGACGACTACAAAGGCCGACGACCGAGGATGGGATACTGCTGCCAGGGCCGCTAGGGCACCAACGAACCAGCAGGAGTGCTGCGGCAGCAACTGTGGTGCGGCTGGGCTGCTACGGCGGCAACGGCGGGACCGCTGGGTTGCTACATTGGCAGCGGCGGAGCCCTTGGGCTGAACGACAACAAAGGAGGGGGGGCTGAAGCTGACGGCGACGGTAGAAGGAGAGAGAGGGTCGGCTGGTGGGGTAGGGTTAAGGTACGGAGCACTGGTCTAGGACCGTGGCTCTGATACCATTTTGGGAAACATAGAAGACTTGTTTATTCCATAGAACCCTAGGCTCTCTTATATATAAGAGACCTGTGGGTAAATTACATAAGATAGACATAACGAAAATAAAATAAGCAACTACTACTCAGAGTACATAGAATTATCTCTACATTAGCCCTTTGCAAAATGCTTCCTCAGTTCTTTTTGGGATATGTTAGCACACCTAGGTTCTTAGTCGATAATATGTGATTTTTGTTTGATGATATAAACCTTTGCTAATGCACCTAGTACTACAGTGCATTTGACATGGTCGATTGGGAGGTCCTAAGTCACAGAACTTAGGTTATATTTTTTGTTAGTTGGGCTTTCCTTGTGAATACAGATGTATTCTTTGTGGTTTATTAATATTGTTGGTCATTTGTGGTGATTTTTTTGTTTGTGATGTTTGTGACCATAATATTCTTTTGTTTAGAAGTGTGATTATGTAGAATAGCTTATGGTTCTTGTTTAATTGGTTCCAATTGGCATATGTTCACATGGATTTTTTGTGAAGGGATGTTAGCAACAACCATTTGAGTGGGACGATAAGAGATCTCATTCGCAACACGGGAACTGGTTTTCCTTCATTGCGCAACCTGTGAGTTAAAGCCCATCATATACATCCAGTTCTGGATAACATTTTCTGCAACAAACTCATCTTAAATCATGACATCCAGGTACTTGAACAACAACCAGTTGACTGGCGGCATACCTGAACAGCTGGCAAACCTTACCAACTTGGAAATTCTGTAAGAGCCCAATTTGTTTTTTTTGATACTTCCAAGTTGTATCTCCCTTAATATAGACATAAATGCCATGGTCGTCTTCTCATCCAGGTATCTGTCATACAATCGGATGAGTGGAATAGTGCCTGCCAGAATTGCGTCCATACCTAGATTAACATATCTGTGAGCTATTAACTTGGGCATCAACACTACTGGAAGAAACATATAGACTACCGATATTCATTTGCTATCCTTATCATGACAGGTACTTGGATCACAACTCTTTCAGTGGTAGGATCCCTGATGCTTTCTATAAGCATCCATTCTTGAAGGAAATGTGAGCTTCTAGCCTATTCTAGAATGATATTCATTTGGCCCATCGTGAATCACTACTGTCTAATTTGGTTTGGATATGCAGGTATGTTGAGGACAACTTATTTAAACCTGGTACAAAGTCAAAAGGTGAACACAAGGTCCTGGATGTTATTGACACCGAATTCTTGTTTTAGATACAATTGATGTCTTCATGTAAGATGGACCTGCCAAGCTGACGCTTTGTTTGGTGTCACCAAATCTTCTTTTGGATGCATATGAATTGCTCCAGTTCTTTCTTCGGTAGATGTATAGATAAGACATCGAGAAACAATTGTGTTTCTTTTAAGTTTGTTATAGTGAGCACACATCATTTTTGGGATCTGATTTCTGCTACATCGGGCTAACCATCAAGTTAAAAAAAAACTGTCCTTGTTTGGTAAGAATCAGTTACAACTTGCACTGGATGTCTCGTTTGAGAAGGATTGTGATTCCCAGTAAAAATCTCAATGACTAATGTGAGTTTGATGATTCACAAATGTAGTGTCCTATTTATAAAGAGCCGAACGGGGTGCAAATTCTGGATGGATAGCTACATATCGTCGGTTACGACTTAATGATGTCTGCTGCATGTCAGGAGATTTAGCAATAGATGGATGTGTATCTCAGACATTACCGCGAAAGAGAAACAAGTGTGGAAGCTGCTAAAAAAGTGTTGCACTTTGCCTAGTAAGTCTGTCAGACCTTGTGGGACTTTCAAAAGGCTGCAAGGTGAGCAAAGGCTCAACAATGATGAAACCGATATGGCAATGTAATTTTATACGAGACAAAGTAATGTATGCATCTTGAATTGATTTTTTCCTCGAGTCGCAATCCTCGGTATACCACCTATGGTCACCACATCACCATGTCTACTAGGGATTCTAAAATGGGATTTGATGTGGCACTTTGTCGTTTTCGTGTGGATCTTATATCGATGTTCTACTTCGTTTGACTTATGACGATAAAGAGAGAGATGTTTGTATACATGCCTCATGCACGCCTTTATACATCTTCATGCATCAGACTTCACATGTTCAATGTCATTAATCATCTAAATTGAGTTAAAATTTCCAACAAACGCATGTAATAGATATGGAAAATAATAAATTAAACCGTAAATCAACACTCAAGATTATCATAAAAAGGATAGCGAAGAAAATTGACAAAAAAGAGAATTAATTTCCTATTATTTAACATATGACAATTAATTTAGAATCATAGAATAATAAAAGATAATGTATATATTTTATATTTTATGACCCAAAAGTCCACTTGTATGCCAAAAGGGAAAGTAATGAAAATGCACACAAACAATTATATATAGGAAAAACTTGAAATGGTGTCTAACCTTTCCACATTTATAATAGGACACCTCTTTTCAGCTGACCAATAAAGATCGACACCTCTCATTAAATTAATTTTGTCACGACAAAATCACTCATCTCATATGTATATGGTTGCTATTTTTAGTAATTGTTCTCTATCTTTCATTTTGAATCCCTTGTTTTACACGTAATCATTATCATGCTCTATTAATTATCAAATTAATCATTCAATACACATCGATGGGATGTGGTGGTTGCGCGTGGACGATGGTCGTGTAATGGCAATGGTAGTGGCGGTGAGTGATGACGACGAGGGTGCATGGAGCGATAGGAGATGGTTGCACACGAAGGATGTGTATTCTTAATCATTTTTTCATTTTCTTGGTATTCATCCATTGAAAAAAGTTCCATGTTAGTATGATTTTAGTTCATCCATTTTTTGACGTATCGATCCCACAAAATGTGTTTTTGATAAGATTTATCAATTGGCAATGAATGCATTTTTGAAGTATTCAACCTCGAATTCCATGTTTCTGGCAAGATTTCAATTCATGATTTTTTTAAGATTCCATGGTTCAGGTTTTTTTAAATTTGATCTTTTTCTGAAGAATATATGCTACAGAACACTTACTGATAATACGTTTTTTTACATCAGTTTTAAAGCAATAATCTTCATAATTTGCATGCATCCAATAATAAACAAAAGCATGTATTTTAATTACATTATTAGATATTTATACTAATTTAATCTTTCAAATTTGATTTATTGTTTAATGTGTATGTCTATGACGTAATCTTGATTTTTTTGTTCAGAATTCATCATTTCCTGTGACATTTAAGGGTCTGAATGATCAATTAATTTTGAATAAATCTAGATCGATCTATTGATCACATATCAAATTTCGTTTAGTCTCAATCGATCTAAACTTGATCGCATCGTAAAGTGTGCCATCAGAAAAGTCGTAACATAATTGGAAATCGTAAAAATAATCCAAGATGATAAAAAATGTCTCGACGAAATAAGACAAACGAAATGGACTGTCCATTGATTGGACGTCATTTGCTAACTTAAAATCACAAAATTTGGTCAAAAATCGAGATCGTATTTCGTCGATTTCTGTATTCATCTTAGATCAGAAAAGTATGTAATTTATATCATTTGATTATCATGAATAAATGATCAAAATGAGAAATTGATCATCAGAATTGGAGATTTGAAGTGCAAATTCGAAAGACTTTGATATTCCGAATGAATGAGAGATAATGGTATAAAAATAAAAATAATTTTTTATTTTGAATTTTAAACAAAGCAGCAATAGACATTTGGCTTTCCCTTTGCTCTTCCACGTGGCTTAATATTTCATTTCACATGGCATATCCTTCCTCCACATGTCAAATCCTAGAGCACCCTCCTCCTTATTTATACCTCCCAAGCCATCTTCTTCTAATTTTCCTTCAAGCTCCCCGGCCGAAGGAGCCAAGCCCTCAAACCCTTCCATTTTTTATCTTTATTTTACTGTAAATCTGCAGCAGGAGTTTTCCAGCAGCCATCTATTGCTCCCCTCCTCCTCCTCCTCCTCCTCCTTACCGGTCAACATCTGAAGAAGCTACAACTGCAGCCCTCTCTATTGTTGTTCCAAGGCAGTATCTTCCTATTATTGTTATGCTAAATTGCAGCTCCAAGATACTGCTGGAAGACTGATGAATATGCGATTTTTCATCTTTATTCATTTATTTTAGCTTAAAATCCTTTATAAAACACATGTACATAATACTAACTTCATATTCTTATAACATACATCTGTGTGTAAATATTGTATATTTGTATATTATTTTAACCTAAAATAAATAAATAAATAAAGGAAAAATAAAGAAAAGAAAAGAAGAATGTATATATGTAATAGATACAGGCTGACTCGAACCCCGATAGAAGGTCAAGACTTGACCTGATCGACCAAGAATAAAGTAGAGAAGATGTAGTTTTTAATCAGAAAATCCAAAAAAATGCGTGTCTTGTAAATACTTCTCACTTATTATGTAAATCTATAAAACTAACACTATTTTATTTGTATATAAATTAACCTTAAATAAAAAATTTTTCAAAACAAAACTTGTAAATAAAAATGTGGGCTAATAATAAAAATAATTGCACAAAGAAATCATATATATAATAAAAGTAACCACATCAGGAAAAAAGCCACTAAGAGATAATTTAAAGATTAATTCCGACTCCATATGAACTCAGATTGAACAAAACTAACTTCCATTGTATTCTAAATTAAATTATCTTTAAATTGGCTGTGATTTTATAATTTTTGGAATTACAGTTGAAAAGTCGATTTTCTGAGGTGGTTTGTGTAATTTTGCCATTTATTTGTACATATTGTATTTGTAAATATTTCTAAATTTTTTTATTAATTACTGAAAATAAAAATAAATTAAAAAAACTAATTTGCTTATTTACCCATGTAGATAATGTCATTATGTAGTTAATTTTCTTAACTATCACAAAAAATTAAAAAATTAACATTTAATTTTCCAATAAATAAAGGGACGAAAATACAGAAAAAATAGTTAATTTTTGCAATTATTTATCTTTTTTCTTTATCTCATTTCAAATGCTCTTCTCTCTTATCTTTTATCTTCATCCAAAAATTCAAAAATTCAATTGTCAATCCCATTCTATTTATTAATAAGGCTCTTCTCCATCTTTTCAACTTAATCAATCTTTGGTGAGAGGAGCCCGATCTCCGATAGTCTTCTTGTCGCAGAAGGGTGCTTAGCCTTCCGGTGACAGCAAGTCGACCTTCGTCAAGGTAATCAAGGTCTTTTCCGCTCCTAAGGTGAGATCAATTTTCTTGTTTTTCATCTAGATTAATCGTAGTTTTATTTTCTCGTAATTGTTCTTCGTTGTCATTTTGTTTTTCTAGTTCTTAAAAATCCATCACGAATTGATTCACCATCGATCTCGAATTTTCATCTCATTTTCTCGATCTCCCCACGTTCTTTCCTACCTCGCACACTCTTCCAACTCCGACCATGTACGGTGGTCGGAGATCCGATTGCATCCATCATTTTCCTCCGAATCGCACTCATACACATCACCTCCCGCGACGCCACCACCGGCCGCTCCTTCACCGCTTCTACGTCTTGAAGCCACAGCACTCCGCCCCTCCAGCTTGGAACCGTCGCAACCACCAGTGGCACCGCCCATTCAACCAAACCGCCGTCAACTCCACCCTCGGCCGAAGCCACCGCCTGTCGTCACACCTCCAGCGCCAAGGCGACGTCATCGCTCTGCAACGCCACCGCACGACCCCTTCGCACCGACAATCGCGAGTTGCTGCGCCTCCGCCTGGGGCAGACCTCCACCTGCTTGAACCTCCACCGACCGCACCTCCATCGCTTGGACCTTCATCCGCCACGCGAGGCTGCGAGCCACCACCATTCTCCACTACCGTCTGGGAGGGGAGCAGCCATCTCCATCACCGACCATACATGTGAGATCACCCCCGTTCTCCTCTGTTGCCTGGGAGGGGAGCATCCATCTCCATCACGGACCACATTGAGGAAGGCGGCACCCTCCGCGCTCGCTAGTTGGAAGAAAAGAGAGGGGCGGTGGTGTGACCTTCCATGCCCATCTTTTGAAGACCCAAGAGTAAGAACGAAGGGAACCCTAGTGTTCAATATTTGAAAAAAAAAATTAGAGAATTTCAATCATACCCTCGGATGTTCTGAAATTTACAAAGAAGTGCTGTCACTGAATCAACGCACGTGCGTTGCACATTATTCTTGGGTAAATTGCATATTTCCCCTTTTATTTTGTTGCTTTAATTTAAGTAATGTAAAAATAAGGACTATTTACACTTCCGTCCTTACTTTGCAGACCTTGACTTTGCTTGCTTTTCTTAGTGAAATAAATGTTTTCTTTGGTCAATAAATCTTCCAAAAATCATGCTACACTTCTGATGTGCTTATCCCTTTACCATAAATTTTTCATTACATTTTATCATCTTTTTTATTATTTAAAAATAAAAAACAGTCTCTTTTTCTTTTCCTGAAATTCAAAAAATCATAAAAATTTGAATATTTCTCTAAAAATTCCAAAAAAATAGATTAAACTTTCATTGTCTTTTAATTTCTGTCCAAATTTCATGCATTAATCTTGGTTAAAAACCCTAAAAAATTGAAAAACATAAAAAATCTTATAAAAATCACAGAAAATTCTATAAAAATAAAAAAATCGATTCCTTTTTGTAGATATTTTCCTCTATTTCATCATAAAAATAATTGCCAGGTTTGTCACTTAAAATATTCTTAAGTTGCAAATTACTCCAGGCTGTGCACTATTTCTTATTTTTGTCACTGTTTGATTTTTTAAAAAAATATAAAAATATCTGAAAATTTTAAATAATCTCCAAAAATTTTCAAAAACATTAAAAAAATATTTTCTCTGGATTTTCCTGATCATTTTTGATATAATTAAAAAATACAAAAAGAGTTTGGTGTGCGTCTTTCTTATCTTGTGCATATTATTCTTTATTTAAAAAAATTAGAAAATTAATATCACTAAAAATCTGAAAATCAGAAAATAGAAAAATAGGATTACAAAATTTAAAAAATTAAAAAGAGAAAAATACCACAAAAATCAAGGATAGTTTGCCTTTGAGATTCCAACTTTTCTCTTAATTGATTTTCATCGATTATTCGAACAATATTCTGGAATTGTAGCCTCCCTGAGTTCGATCGTGTCAGCTATACAGGTAAATAAGTAGCAAAAATTCTCTTGCTCACATTATTTATTCCTTGTAATTATTCTGTAACGAGAGAAGAAAAAAATATTGTTTGTTTGTCGTGGGATTTTTGGGGATAGCAACGACTACTTCTATTATTGATTATCAATCCTCAAGAATAACATGCCAACAAAATGGCGCCGTTGCCGGGGAGGCACGGGGGTAGTTAGGTTTCTCTTTTGACATGTTATTCTTGGTTGTTTATATCTCTTCACATTCACTCCATTGTTCATATCCACTGCATTCATTTCATTATTTATGCGCATATTTCTATAATTGGTTCTTACATATTCTTTTTTTCTTTTTCTTACGAGGGTCCACGGAGCGAAGGAGACGATCATAGGAGAGCTGCAACTCCCAAGCGAAGCGGAGGTGGCTTGATTCTTTACCAAGCCACATGATAGCGTGAGAGGAAGAGAAGAAGATTTGAAGGAGACCAAACAAAGAGAGAGAGATAGAAACTTAGTTTTCTTATTTATTTCTTGCAGTTGAACACTTGTAACAAGGACATTCATTGGTTGCAGGGTCTGTTTTATCAAGTGCCGGTGCACTTGGGGGACCTCACCACATTTGTTTTCATCGCCTTTATTTTCTTTATTTCACGAGGATTTTGTGAGCTACCTCTTGACTGCTTTAATTAATTTGCTTGAGCCAGATAATTAATTAGTTCCAAACACCCTAACAAGAATTTTTGTACATATAGAGTAGAGTATAATTTGAACTTAGTCAAATTAACTCGTTCTTGCCCTTTAATAGAAGTTATCATTTAAATTGGTTCACTTGCATCATATATGATAATTTATTTTCTATATTTAAATTCTGCATGGATCATTTTGCATGTAGAGTGCTGGCGACCAGGTACGCATCTCTAACCCTTGCATGCATCATCGTTTTTAATCACGCATTGGCATTTCCAATCTCCTTCCTCATTTTCACTCACATAAGATAAAAAGGAAATTGGACACTCGATAGGCGATTCTTTGAAAATATTCTAACCAAGTGACAACTGCCTAAAATATAGGACTGTTAAAGAAAATTCGATCCTAAAATAAGACACAAGGAAAAATCATTGTTTTGGGGAGAGTAACTCCCTCATTGTTTGGTTTGTATGTAGCGAGAGAGAGACCCGCACACTAGGATAGAACTACACTCGAACTCTTTTCAGACTACTATCTTGGGTTAGTTGTTCTCCAGTGAGGATCTCTCCGGTAGCTGGTAAATTGGTCCATGACGTCCTTTACAGATTGAATTGATCGGGTAGCTGGTAAACGATCCGCAATTCATACTAGCTGGGAAAGATCTAACTTTGGAATTAGGTCAGTCTCCTGAGAGCAATGGGTTCTTAATAGTTCGCTTTAACCGCTCTGATATATTGTATTATCACCAAACTCTAAAATTGACAAGATAATTGACCGAACCTTCACGGTCTTCACATTGAGTTGAGTTGGTGAACTGGGGGTTTGTATTGTATTTTCTTGCTAGTGATAAAGATCCTTCTGCACAATTTGCACCCTCATTCACTTTCACTCTTGCATTGACCTTCGTGTTCTCGCATCCTGCCTATTGATTTTGAAGATGTCGGACCGGAGTATTTCTCGTTTGGACTTTGCGAACTCATTCTATGCTCCGAGCCGTTCACCGTTTATTCGGGGAGACTTTCTTCACGAATATTCCTCTCTCTCCACTTCACCATTCACAACATCCATGAATCCATTATTTGAGATTGGCTTGAATCTCGAATTAATATCTGAGACTCCATCAATTCTGAGCACAACTCGAGTGGCATTTACATTTTCAGAGTCAGAAGCCGGACACTTAATGCCACCAAAGGGAAGGGGAACCATGTCGAAGCAAAGCGAGATCAACAGTACCATGTTAGCCTCCATTCAGTCAATTCAAGCCAATTAACAGAGCTGGCTAATTTCTAGGCCACACTGAGAGATATGATTCTCGAGATGAGACAAGAAAGAGAAGATAAAAAGGGGAGATAACAGAAACCCTGGAGGTGGGAATGGGGGAGAAGAACCTCACATAGAACCTGGGGCTAAGCCTACATTAAAAGATGCTTATAATCCAGGGGCAGGACAGACGAATTCTCGAATACAAATCCCTGTGGTTCATGGGCACTTTGAGCTTAAGCCTACTGTTTTACCTCTTCTCCCAATATTACATGGAAATATTAATGAAGAACCTCATATACACCTCAACAGTATGATCACATTTGTGGAACAGTACACTAGCCAAATTTCCCATTAGAGGTAGTGCAGATGACTATCTTTCCATTTAGTATGATGGAAAAAGCTTTGTATTGGTTAAATCACTTCGAGAAGGTTATCACTACTTGGGAAGAGTTCAGGTCTGCATTTCTAAACAAGTACTTTCCACTTGGATGCCTCAATCAAATGCGATCCTTGATTGCTAATTTCTCCCAGATGCCCCAAGAGCCTATTCACGAGGCGTGGGAAAGATTCAAAGATCTGAAAGAGAAATGCCCCCATCATGATATTCCAAAGACCAGCCTTGTGCAAAATTTCTTTGGAGGTTTTAGCATTGAGAATCAGAAGCTGGTAGATGCCGCTTGTGGGGGGAGCCACTTCAACAAGGACAAGGATGTCTTGTATCAAATTTTCGAGGAGATGGCGGAGAGTTCATCGGCTCCTTCTTCTTCACGTGCTTTTGAGAAGCACCCCGTCACCGCCCCTGTAGTACCCCACAAGGATGTCAACATGACGGCATCACATGAAGTGGATAGGGTGGACAGTTCTGATCTGACCATTATTGGAAATTACCTATCCTAAGTAGATATTATCGAGAAAAGATCCAAGGAGCTTGAGAAACTTCATGTGATCGAGCAGAGGATGAAGAATTTGGATAAGCTGGATGAGATAACAAAGCACCTAGAGCTTCTTGTGAGTACGAGCAGTGCAGTCCACAGTACTAGTGCAGCAACCGATACCTCTACTAGGGAGCTGACTTCTTCCACCCAGTAGAGTAGCAGAGGACCATCCACAGTTCAACATGTCTACTACGTTAAGACATCTGATCAAGCTCAGCAGCATGCACATCAGATAGTTCTATACAAGCAGGAAGTAGCCTACATTCCTGAGCAATGCACCTCCAATTGTCATTCAGGAGGTGAATGGTATCTGGTTCAACTGTGAGCGAAACCAGCCCCGTCCGTCAGGGCAAGGCCAGTTGGGTTGGGTGTTCACAGCAGGGTCAGAGACCTGCCCACCAGCTTCAAAGAGGCGGACATCAACAATACCAGCACCAACTGTTCCAACCTTACTTTTAGTCTCCACCACAGTTCTGAAATTGAAGACAAGGCTAGACACAACAACAGTCTATGTACTTTCCTCAGCCTAACCAGCAATAGACTGCATACTATGGACAATATCCTCTCCCTTCTCCTCCTCATTATCAGAATCCATATGGTTACCAATAATCTCCGTACTATCAGTCTCAGCGACAACCAGTCAATGAGCAACCTGAGGCCCCTTCAGTTAACCCAGCACTGGGCTAACTTGCATTCCTTATGAAGAACATGAATGAACTGACTCAGCGGATTGATGACCTGAACACCACTAAAACATTTATTCTAGCATAGGTCAAAGCCAACCCTGACAATTTCAGACACAAGGAGCAGGTAGCCAATAACCCACCTACCCCCGAGACATGTATGTCCCTTGATTTTACATGTTTATCTGATGCCATTTATCTCAGGAGCGATAGGAGTTTGCAGCCGCCTACACACCAGTTGGGGTTGGTAGATCGAACCGTTGATAGAGCATCATATTCTACATCATATCCTTCACCAGCAGTCGAGAGGACCAGTGTAGCAGCACCCAAGTCTAGAGTTTCATCGCCTTCACCACCACCTTCACCAGGCAGATGTAGATCACCATCTACAAGGGAGAATATACCGGTCGCAGATTCTTCCTCTTCACCAGCAGTAACATCCCGTCTGTTTTAGATTCTGCTTTTCCTCCACCTGATTTGGACAATACTGCACAAGCTGATTCTGGTTGTCCGTTTGTACATGAGGATTCTATTTTGAATAAAGGAAATGAATGTTTGCATGTTTATTCTGATTCAGTGCCATTTCCTTATGCTCTCAAATCAAAGAAAATTCAAAAAATTAAAAAAAGCCTTATCTGATCCTGGAGTGGTTGAGATCTTACATAAAATCTTTTTAAAGATGCCACTCCTTAAGGCCATGGAATACATGCCTACAGTGAAAAAAGGAATGAAAGAGGCATGTACACAAAAGCATTAACCAAGGAAGAATAGACGAAAGGAAACAAAGAAACACATCTTAACCATGACCATAGTTCATGCCATCAGTAACCTCCCGCCTAAAAAGACAGACAAAGGAGCACCTCACATCCGTTGCCATATCTTTGATCAAGAATTTGATCGTACCCTTCTTGATAGCGGTTCCTCCATCAATCTCATGTCTTCCTCCTTACTAATTGAATTTCGGTTAGGGTCTCTTAAAACAACCAGGATGATCCTTCAGTTTGCTGATAGATCGATTAAGAGGCCAAGAGGCATCTTAGAGGACGTTATTGTAACGGTGGAAGGAATGAAATTTCCTGTTGATTTTGTTGTCATGGATATGGACACACCTGCACCGTTACTCCATACTCTGATTATACTAGGTTGATCGTTCCTACGAACGGCCGAAGCAGCAGTTGATTATAGTACTGGAGAGATCATCTTTCACTCTCGCAGTGACAAGGTGAAAATTGAGACGATCTCTGATCCTAGACCATCACCGCCACCTGTAGCAGATGAGACTGAGAAAGCTATATCAAAGCCAGCTAATTGTGATTTTCTTGCTGACTTCAAAGAGATAGATCTTTTCACTGATTTTATAGATACCCAGGAGTTCCTTTCCCAAAAGGACTCTATGGAAAGCAAAGTCGACATGAGTTCCCTTGGTGGTCCAACTAAGCCATTTACTGATGGACAATTTGAGGATCAATATGAGTTTTTAGAGGCACCTTATGATAATCCTTTGATAAACTTTTCTGAGATTACTGATGATAGGCCTCATTATGAGAATTCTGAAGTATAGATATTTGAGTCATACGCTGAATTTCCTGATTTATGCACAGATGAGAGACATGTTTCTGAGATTATTGCCGAGATATCTGCACCATTAATTGAAAGAATGTTGAACACACTGATGAGCCCCTCCTTTCTGAGCAGTGATCATTTATTGCAGATATATCTGAGATTCTACTTGCTAAGTCGTTAGTAGACAAGGTAGACAATCCACGGAGTACAAATCATATACCATCTACCAGTGCAGTAGCAAAGGTTAGAGCCGATTCAGACCCCACCTGAGCTCAAGGTTTTACCCTCAATGTTGAAATATTCCTTCCTTGCAGGACCCCCCAAATGTTTCCGATCATCCTCAGCTCACAATTGACCACTGAACAAGAATCTTGCGTGATAGAGGTTCTAGAGAGAAACCACAAGACCATAGGTTGGAATATCTTGGATCTCCGTGGGATCAATCCAGCTTTGTGCTCGCATCATATCTACTTAGAGAATGACTGTAAACCCTCCCGTGAATGTCAACATCGTTTAAATCCAAATCTAAGGGAGGTGGTGATGAAGGAGATCAGAAGATGGTGTGATGCTGGCTTTATATATTCCATTTCCATGTGGGTTAGCCCTTTACATGTGGTTCCGAAGAAATCTGGGATTACTATCATAAAGAATGAACATGGTGAGGAGATTCTGACCCGAGTACCTACTTCATGGTGTGTCTGTGTAGATTACCGACGCCTGAACCCTGCTACCAAGAAGGATCACTTTCCACTGCCCTTTATTGATCATATTATTGAGAGGTTGGCGGGGAAAGATTTCTTTTGCTTCTTGGATGGGTACTCAGGATACAACAAAGTTGCTATCACTCTTGAGGATCAGGAGAAAACTACTTTCACTTGTCCGTTTGGCACCTACGCCTTTAGACAGATGCCATTTGGATTGTGTAATGCTCCCGCTACATTCCGAAGGTGTATGCTGGCCATTTTTGCTGACATTGTGGGTAGTTTCCTTGAGGACTTCATGGACGATTTCTCGATCTACAGGGATAGTTTTGACACATATCTTGCTCATTGAGATCGAGTTATTCAACGTTGTTGTGAGGTAAACCTAGTGCTCTCGTGGGAGAAGAGTCACTTTTGGTGACTAATGGTGGGCCATGTCATCTCCAAACATGGTATGGAGGTTGACCTGGCTAAGATTGATGTGATTTGCAAGTTAGAGCTACCACAGAATTTGAAGCAGTTGAGGTCACTTTTGGGACACGTAGGATTCTAGATGCAATTCATAAAGGACTTCAGCAAAATCGCTAGACCTTTGACCGAGCTTCTATGTAAGGAGACTGGATTTGTTGTTGATGAGAAAGTTCTCCTTGCATTCAATCAGATGAAAGAGATGGTTACTAGTGCTCCTATCTTACGACCACGTGATTGGTCTCTTCCTTTCGAGATCATGATGGATGTCTCAGATTTCACAGTTAGAGCTGTTTTAGGATAGAGAAGGGATGGGATACCATTTTCTATACACTATGCTAGCAAGAGTCTGGATAAAGCACAACAAAATTATACAGTTACAGAGAAAGAGAAGTTAACAATTGTGTTTGGGTTAGAGAAGTTCAGATCTTACCCCATCGGTTCCCAAGTTGTTGTATACAAAGATCACACTGCCATACGATACTTGCAGGCAAAGAAGGATGCCAAACCATGCCTTATCAAATGGATTCTTCTTCTCCAGGAATTTGATTTAGAGATTCGAGATAAACCTGGAGTGAAAAATGTTGTGGCAGATAACCTTTCCCGTATCATGGATGCAGAGACCTCTGAGTAAAACATGATCCCTATTTCCGAAACCTTTCCAGATGAGGCCATTTTATCTGTGGACTCACTCCCATGGTATGCTGATATTGTGAACATCTTTTCTCCAAGGAAGTTCCACAAGATTGGCTGAAGTACAAGGTAGACAGATTTATGTCAGAGATTCATTATCACCAGTGGGAGGATCTGTACCTATTTCGTGAAGGTGCATATTGTATTTGGAGAAGGTGCATTCCTCTAGAGGAACACACCAGTGTACTTGAGCATTGTCACAAATTAGAATCTGGTGGGCATTATTGGGGAAACGCACGTCAACAAAGGTTTTACAGAGTGGCCTATGTGGCCCACATTGTTTAAGGATGCTACAAAATATGTTCGAGGTTGTACCGACTTTCAGAAAATGAGAGGAACCATTGATTCCAAAGATACCATTACCATAAGATACATACATATTTATGATGTTTTTGATGCTTGGGAGATAGACTTCATGGGCCCATTTCCTGTCAGTCAGGGATTTCAGTACATCCTGCTCACCATGGATTATGTTAGTCAATGGGTGGAGGCTATCCCCACCCGAGCCGCATATAGTCTTAAAGTGTGTTCCTTGCTCAAGGACGACATTATTGCACAGTTCGGGATTCCCAAAATATTGATTTCAGATGGAGGAAGACATTTCATTAATAGAGAAGTAAAGAAGCTTGTGAAGGAGTATGCAAATGAGCACAAAGTTGTGTCTCCTTACCACCCTCAGACTAATGGCTTGGCAAAAATTTCGAATAGGGAGATAAAGACAATATTGAAAAAACTTGAATGTCTAGGTAGGAAAAACTGGTCCTAGATACTTGACTCAGTTCTATGGGCTTATCTGACGGCGTACAAGTCTCCTTTGGGTATGTCTCCTTACTGATTGGTGTATGGAAAGCCTTGCCACCTGCTAGTGGAATTAATTCACAAATCTTTATGGGCACTCCGTATATGCAATCTTGATTATGAGAAGGCAAGAAAGAATAAGAAATTAGATCCGAATAAATTACTCGAATTCTATGACTTTACACATGATAACTCACTCATGTATAAGGAGAAAGTCAAGCATTAACATGATAAACACATTCGAAGGAAGACTTTCTCTCCTGATCAGAAAGTTTGATTATTTGATGCTAAGTTGAAGCTGTTTCCAGGAAAATTGAAAAGCAAATGGTCAGGACCGTTCATTGTGATAACTGTATGTGACAATGGAAGTATTGTCATATATGGGTTGTCATCTGACGAACAACCATTTGTTGTGAACGACCAATTGCTGAAGCCATATCGAGATCATGATACGTTCCTGTATGTTGTAAATTCTATATCTTTGGTATCAGATGATGATCTTTTGATTCCATCTTCTACGTCTGATACATGAGCTGACTACCTCTTGTATATCCTTTCGTTTCCTCTTTCTTCTCCCGTTTTATCGTTCACCCCTTTTGTCTGTATATATATGCTATACTTAGGATGTAGTTTATCCTAAGTATGGGGGGGGGTGGGGTGAAGGATTTGTGTTGTTCATATTCGTCTTGTTCATCACTCCTATTGTTTCCTATACTTAGGGATACTCTACCCTAAGTATGGGGGGGGGGAAGTGATGTTGTACATATCGTGATTTTTGTGTCTTCCATTGAGTATGTATATTCTCTTCATTGGTTTTCACTTTTGTACACTCTACTATACTTAGGATTACTTGATCCTAAGTATAAGGGGATAACCAACTTCTCTTATATCTTTTCTTTGAGTCTTTGTAGAATAGGAATCTTTTTACTTTTCTATACTTAGCCCGCGTTTTGTCTTCCTTTGTCGCTCTCTAATCACTATGAGGACATACTTCACGCTAAGTATAGGGGATGTCATATATATTGTATATATACTTTAGACATAACTTGTACTTTTAAGATAATTATTTTGGGGGATATGTATATAATTTTGTATAATCCATGTGCGTAAAAAAACAACAAAAACAAACAAACAAACAAAAAACAAAAACAAAAAAATCTTGTAAATACTTGTATATATTCCACTAACCCTTGTCCTTAAAAACCTAAAAAATACAAAACCAAAAATTTATAAAATCTACATAATTAATAAAAAACTTTCTTTCACATCTGCATTTTTCTCCATAAAATCTATTATAAGTTCAAAATGAGAAAATTGTTTCAAAAAATTTGTTCTTTTCACATGTGCATCAATTTTTAAAAATGCTTTCTCTGCATTGTACATATTTTTTTGCATTTGCATGTGCACTTTTCAAGATAGTATTGACATTTTAACTAAGTCTGGAATAAAATTGAAGAATGGTGGAATGGCTGAAGAGGTGCTCCGATGAAGGAGGAGGAAGAAGCGTCAGGCTCCAGATCCACGTTGGATCTAGTTGAATGGAAGGAGGTGGAGCGAGTGATAGGCGAAGGGGAAGAAATGGAGGTGGTTAGGTGCATCTGATCGGTATACGGTGGAAGAAGTCGCTGGAGCACAACTCCAGCGAACATCAAAAGAAGGTTGTTGCGGCTAATTCAAGCTACGAAATGTTAATCTAAGTATAAATCAAGCGAATGAGTTAAAACTAAGTTAAAATGCGAGAAAAGTGACCTGGAGCGGCCAGAGACCACGAGATGGGGGACCTCGGCGCTGGCGGTCGACGACGAGAAAAAGGCGCGAATAAATCATCGCAATTCGGTGAAAGCCGAGGGCTGCAAAAATCCAAGAATAAGAGATAAAACAAGGTCTGACATGGGCTGGGCGTTGGGCAGAGAGTTGACCGTGGGTCAACCTTTGACGCCACCTTGTTGGTCCACGTGGACCAACCAGGAAAAACCAGCTTGAAATTATTTCTAAAATCAATTAAAAATAATAATCGCCTTTATCAATTTTAGATTATAAAATAAAAAATATGTATTATTTTATGAAGAATTTTATTATGATTTTTATTTATTTTTTTGATCTTATAATTACAATTTACTTTTTAGGGGCTATATACAGGTATATTCATCTATGAATTTGGATCTTTTATTTTTATTTTGAATTTTCGATTTTATTAATTTAGTTATGATTTTATATATTTATAACTTATTTTTAGATACATGAATAGATCTTTGTTTTATTTTTCTGATATACTGTATACACTAAAATAAATAATTATATTATTTGTATAGGTATACTTATATGTATTTTACCTATGTATTTTATACAAGTATTTTATTTTAATGTTTTATTTGTGTTTTTTTTCAGTTTTAATATTTACATATACTATAAATAATAATTACAAAATTATAAAAATATAAATTATAGAAATAATGAATAATAAATAAAATGAATATTTTAATCAGCATAACTATACCAAAAACCTTACTTTCACATCGTAACTCCAAAAAATGTGAAACCACCATCATTAAATAGCTTATTAAAAGTTATATACAATTAAAGGTGATTTTTATATATTTTTAGTATTTATTTGAGAGATATGGGTATGGGAAGTTGGGATTTTAGAAAATTATTCTGAGTATAACTTTTATATGTATATTAATTTTGTATTAAATCAATTTTTTATATTTAATTATCTACACTTCCATTACAAAGTTTATTTATTTGAGATATAAAAAGTGGAAAAAAATAGGTCCCAAAAATGAATAAAAATGAGTAAAATAAATAATAATTTTTGTTATATTTTGGCCATTATCTCCCCTACTTTATTCCTTGTTGAACTAGTCATCGAGATGCCTAGGTCTCAAGGTTTAGGATCATAAAATATCTACAATATTTTATTCTTTTTCATTTCTTTATTCTATAGTTTTGGCTTTAAAAATCATATTTTATACACCATTTACACACAAATGCATGAATGCTCAAATGCAAGAATTAAGGCTTTTTACATGCATTTACTAGGGTTTTTAAGGCCAAAATGATAGAATAAAGATGATGAAACAGAGATTCATCATCCCCCTATACTTGTCTTTGCTAGTTCCTAGCAAAAACTTAAGAAATAAATGCATAAAAGAAAAACAAAGAAAAGAAAAAGAAAGAACTTGGATTAAGTTTAATTCTTAAACTTGTCTTCACAAAATCAAAAGTTTGGAGCTTAAGTTAGACCCTTGGAATTTTAGTGCTTGCGTAACCTTAATGGGAATCAAATTTGTAATCCAATAGCCTTCGAGAATCCCAAAACCCTGCTCAAGTCTCCTCAATAGACATGTTAGAATACTTCAAATCATATGCAAACCCTTATGACTATGAATCTGACTCGTACAATGTAAGTGATAGTGGCTCTTCCCAATTGAAATGATAAAGAGACTGACTTCTCCAGCATGACAACCCAATGATTCCCTTGTCCAGTAACTCCTTCCTCGAGGAGCTGGTATTCCCTTCTATGTTCAAGTGACAACCAACTCAAGAGGAGGGGGTGAAGCGAAGAATGAACAGTAGCCGATGCAACTACCTATCCTAGGATGCAAAACCAATGTAGTCACGTTATCCAACTTCAGGCTCACATGATTTGACTTTGAAGCTCAAGCTTGCTTATTAACTATGCAAATATATACACTCCAACGGGAATTTTATTTTCAATCAGGCCTATCCACTTTTTTGGAGGTTTTTTCCTTTTTTTTGAAATACTATATACAACGGCATTTACGTAAGGAGTTCTTCCTCTTGAGACAATAGACTATCCCTCTTTTGAAGCATTATCGCAATCTACACTCTCCTATCTTCAAAATTCATCATCATTGGACGGGTTGGGGTGCACTTCCCTCCCTAGAGGAGGACAAATGTTTCCACTTATGTGCATCTCATACCAGCAAATCCAATCCCCTCACGACTCCAACTGAGTTGAGCCAAGTGAAAGGTGCAGGTGTCTAAGTTAGGTTATTATCAACAAGAGCCATGCATCTTAGGCAGTCAAGAATCCATTAAACCAAGTCTCGTAATTCTCAAAAAATTAAGTCAACTAGACCTGAAGTACCTCAATTCTAGTTCCTATAACATTCCTGTTATTAGGAAGATTTAAGGCCACAAGCTCCAATATTCTGATTTTACTTAGACTTGTTCAATTATTAAAGTCAATTTGAAAAATACGAATGCTATGAAAATGCTATGTACAAAATATTTTTGTGATGCAAATTTTCAAGATTTTGAACTTTTTATGGATTTTTGGAAAATATGATGCATATAATTATTTTATATTTTTCAAAAAGATTTTTTTGGATGTTTTGGTATTTTTAGTTTTGCAAATGTTTTTGGGAATTTTTGAAAACAAAAGATTTTAGATAATAAGTAGATACAAATATTTACACGGGGATGCATCTTATATTTACAAGACTTTAGGTTTTTAAGAATTTATGAGGTGTAAGTGATCAATTTTATAGATATTTATATATATATATACAGTTTAATAAATAATTTTAATGTGATGTATATATTTCCCAAACTTATTTGAAAATCATTTTACAAGTAATTTTGAAAAACAACAGTCCAAAATAATTTTTACAGAGAAATTTTACAAAATGTACACACATTTGAAAATTTGTTTGCAAAGGTTTTTCAAAGAGTATATATAGATTTTAAAAATATTTTTGCAGTTATTTTTCAAACCATTTGCAAATTGTTTTTCAAACATTTTTTAACACAAAGAAAATAAATTTTGCAAACAAAACAATTTTACACAAGTTGAAAATATTTAACAAAATATTTTCCAAATAGTTTTCAAAAGATTTTTCAAAAGGTTTTTCAAACTATTTTCAAGCATTTTGTAAAAATATTTCTTCTTGATTTATTAACCAGTAGATACAAAAATAATTTGAGGAATAATCAACATCTTTTTATTAAGTATTTTAATGAATTTTTTTATAGTATTTTTAGCCATAGTTATTAAGAAAAATATGAAAGTACGAGTTATGGATAAATATATATATATGCAATAAATATGACCCCCTGTACTTAGCTTGAGCTATGTCCTCATAGATTAGAGAGAAAAAGAAAATACATAATAATGAATCTCGGATTCATCACTCTAAATCTCATTAATTAAGCTCAAATCCCTCAAAATCATCAGCATTTCTGCATTTACTCTGCATAATTAGCATTCATGCATGTTTTTATAAGAATTGCATTTTATCCATAATTTTTGCACAAAATAAGAAGCCAAAAATCCAAGCCAAAAATGACATGTAAATAGCCTAACTTCCCAGATTTTTAACTCCTTCATGCTAGCTCCGAATAAACCAAAACTACCTCCACTGTGTACATATCACTAACAGAAATAAATGAAAAATACAAACAAATCACTAAACCAAATAAGTGGACCAAAAACCCAAACCCTAGTTTCAGGATTTTCAGACTAAAAGCCACATATCTTCCCCATCTAGTGTCCGATTTGATCCTACTCACTTTTGAACTAATGTACATTCAATTACCTTCAAAACAAGACCAAGTTCAAGTGAATCCGAGCTCGTATGTAAAAGTTGGGTTTTGGGCCTCTTTTGTACGTTTTGTATTTTAGCGGTTTTTGACCCGATATTTATGTACATATCTTCTTAATGAATAAAAATCCAAAAAAATTAGATTTAGGTGTCTTTATTTATCTTTGATTTCTCCATATTTCTTTCAGATTTTTTATCTGATTTAAAAATGACAAAAAAATTATAAAACCCAAAAATCAAGGTATTCTATGTACATGGGATACCCCAAAAATATCACTTTATGCATTTGATCGATTTTGGCTTTGATGTCTTCATGAAAGTTGTAGATCTCATCGAGACGAGAAATTTTTGTGAAGGAATTTTTTTGATCCGAGATCGTTTAATATTTCTTTCTGATTTTACAAAATATTTTACCTTCGATTTTTCTGGTGCTGACACGTGGCAGCCCCTGAGGTCGCCACGTGTCAGTGGTTTTTGGGCCTCTTTTTATTCATTTTCTTTATTAAAAAAATTTAAATTATCGCACGTGCATCGCACGTACCCCCAGGCACGTGCTCCGCACGTACCACACCCTCTTCTCCCCTCTGCCACGTGGCCGACTCTAGGCCATCCGATCATCGCCCGATCGGATGGCCCAGAGGTCACCTTCAACCTCACATCGCTGCCCCCCCTCAATTCTCGCAACCGCCGCCTCTCGCCTCCGCATACCCCGTGCCGGCCACGCCCCTAACAACCTCCGCAATCCTCGCCAACCCCCTCCTCCGCATATGGCGACCCTCCTCCTATTTAAAAGCATCGTCCCCACCCCGACTACTCATCCGTCGATAGCGACGACGCTCGTCGGTGACAACTCCAAGCGCCATCTTGCAACGAGGTCAGAGGGTCCTCTTCCCTCGTTGCATCCCACGACGAGCTCCACCGTCTCTGCCTCTGCTCCGGCCGTCTTCGATCGCCGTCGAGCCCAATTAGCACTTCGCCGCAACCTTCACCAACTCCGTCGTGCGTCGACCTTCTTCTCCGACAAACGTACTCCGCCTCGACATCATCTTCTCAAACTCTCCACAACTTCTACTTCGCACGCCACCGTCCACGACTTCACCATCATCATCTTCTCCGTCCAGCCTCCGCCCTCCGACAACGACCACTGTCATATCTGACTTAGACAACCGCCATCAACGCTCCATCACCTCAAACGAACGCCAACGACTCGGTCTTCTTCGACCTCCTCCACCGACTCCATCATTCTCCTCTGCTTCACCGACAACTCCACACCGATGACCATCAACGCCCCTCCTCCGTACGACAACTGAACGCCGGACTTGAGAACAACTCCACCGCAAGGAGTGGACCCTCCTCGCCGGTCCTCACCGCCAACAACCACCGGAGATCGGGCCCAAAAATCCCCGAAAAATCACATATTGTAGAGTTAATTGTGCTTGACATTGTGCCCAAAAATATTTGCATTTGCATGCATACTTTGTCCTGTAAAATCATCTTGCATATTTCAGTATTTGATTTTTAATAGGTATTAGATCTCACATTTTCAAGGTTTAGAATTTTTCTGAGATCCATCACCTAGTGATAGATCTTCGATAATTTTATTCCCTGAAAATAAATAGGTTTAGTATTTATAATAATTAAAAATTGAAATTCATTTTGTTTGCATTTAAAAATTCATAAAAAAATTATTTTGCATCCAAAAATCCCAAAAAAATATAGTGCATTAATTTCATCATAATTTACATTGTGGCCAAGTTTCCCATTTTTCGGACATCGTTTGAATATAGTTTACATTTTAGTCCCTAAAATATGCTGAAAGTGCATCTTGCTCCCCTTATTTGCATTAAAAATTCCAAAAAAAGACCGCCTCGAAAACCGTGTACGAATTTTGACAAACACAGTTCTAGGTTGTTCCTTTGCCTCCTTGTGATCGACCTTGGGACTTGCCCAAGTAAAATAAACATAAAACCACGTAATTAAACTTGACAAATAATTTTTGTGGTTATTTCTTGACCGATTCCGATCGCCGCCTACTGATGAATATGTAATTCATCACTTTAAAAGTTAAAAATAGGTGTTCCCGAGTAAATAGAGGCATATTTCCCTTTATAATGCATAAATAGCATTCATGCATGCATACATAATACATGCATTTTAGCACTCCATTAGCATTTAAGTAAGAAGCCAAAATCCCTTGTAAAATATCCACTTATCAAAATAACCTCTTCCTTATAATATGTACTCCTTAGTTAATAATATAGGGAAGAAAGTCAGAAATCCCCCTTGTAAAATAGCCAATAAAGCCCTAGAACTCCTGGACTATAAAATACCCATAGCTCCCTCATATAAGCTCCAAAATAGGTCTACTCACTTTTAGAATAATACACATTAAAAGACCTTTAAAATGAGACTAATTTCATCCAATTTGGAGCTCGTATGAAAAAGTTGGGTGTTTGGGCCTCTTTGTATACTACATGTATGTATATTTGTATCTTTGTATTTTTGTATCATATTTGACCTCATATCCGTCTTTGGTCAACATGAAACTTGTAGTCTCATCGAGACCTACAACTTTTATGTTTTGCGTTTTTCCAAATTCGGCCCCCTCTTCTCTCTATACATATTTTTCTTTCCAGCCATTCACAGCAGGCCACGTGGCACCATCTGGTTGCGCCACGCGGCCCGTCCCCCTTGCCCTAGCCGCCGCACCTCTCAGCCATTGGATGATCTTCCAGATCCAACGGCCACACCGCCTCCACGTACGCCTTTCATCTTAACCGCCAGATCAAGTCCCCCGCCTCATCCCAACCGCCCGTTCGCGCCTCTTCCTCAGCGCGCCACGTGGCGCTTGTTGCGCCCTTAGATGACACACTCCATCCCTCCATCCGCCGTGCATCTCAGCCCTTCAATCATCCTAAGATCTGATCTGCACCGCTCGTCAGCGCTCTCTTCTCCGCACGCCACGTGGTCGCTTCACCTCTAGCGCCATGTCGCCCCTCTCTCCCACCTCCAGCGCCCCTCTCTCCCACGTTCTCCGCCTTGCGGGAGGGGCAGCCCCTTCCTATTCTCAGTCGCGCCTCCACCACCATCGACGACCACCATCACCTCCACGTCCTTCCCCACTCGTCCCTTATCCTCGCCAGCCACTCAACTACCCACGTCGACCTCCAGCGACGTCCCACGAACCCCTTAAACTTCGCCCCATCACCAGGCCGGCCGTCCACCTTGACCCTTTAAATACTCGAGCACCGGCCATCGTCGCACCCATCCGCCACTCCTGAGAGATACCCCGAGCTCGGAGCGTCTGATTAGTGACAGTAATTGCACGATTCCTTGAGCGAAGACGGTCGTCTTCTCCGGCGAGATACTCGGCCACCGCCGTGTCGCAGCCCTCCGACGCGAGTCGCTGCTTGAGCTCAGGGACTTACCGCCCCTTCGAGCGACGATCTGGACCTCGATCTCGAGCTCCACACCCCAGGTAAACTCCTCCGTCTCCGTTCTATTCTCCTTCTGATTTTCCTTTTGATTTTTCGCTTTTTACTCGACGTCCACATCCATCCTTTCAGCTCGCTTCCACTCCGCCGAGCTCTGCGACGGACCTCTCTTCTTCGCGGTACCCTCTACGCCCGCTGACGAAGCACTTCGTCCTCCATCAGCTCCAGCTCCGCCACTTGGCCGGAGCACCATCACCTGCCATCTCCGTTTCTCCTTAGGCCTCGCCGACCACCCTCACACCTCCACGATTGCACGCACGAGCCTCGGCTATCCTTTTAACACTTGCAGGTACTTCTTCTTCACTGATCGGAACTTCACCGGAGTTCCTTTAGAGATTCGCCGCCACAGAGCTCCGACGGCCCTCTCCAGCTCCTGAGACCATCAACGCCTTCGCCACGTCGCCACGCTTCTTCTGGGATATCTCCGACACCTCCGAGAGCTTCACCGACACCTGTAGGGACGAGCGGAGCGAAGGCCAAGTCGCCGGAGCCCCGCCATCTCTTCCGCAGGCGGCGGAGGACCATTGGAGGAGAAGCCCTAGCTACCGTTCGATCCCCTCGATCAAACGGTCGACTTCGCACCATGTAGCCACTCAGCCGAGCCTCACAGGTGCCGTCGGATCCTTACAGATCTAACGGCGCCTAGCCTGCCACGTCATCGACATCTGGAGCAGCCAGGAGCCGTTGGATCTGTCGTGATCCAAAGATCAGCATTCAGCCACATCACCCCTTCCATCGCGATCTCGTGCCCGTTGGATCTATCCAGATCTGACGGCCTACCAGTGCACCACGCGTCTCTTTCCAGCAGCCGTTGGAGCACTCTTGATCCAACGGTCTTCATCCCGCCACGTAGAGGAGTCCGAGCCTCTTCTCCGACCCTAGGCTCGGACTACTCGAGGTGATACCGAGCCTCGCTCCAGACCTCCAGGAGCTTTCGAGCCGAGCCCCGAGCCTCCTAAGCTGCCCGAGCCGAGGCCGACCACGTGAGGAGCACGTGCGGCCTGGGTATTTTGTATAGAGGCCCTCGGGACTTTTTGAAATTACAAAAAGGTCCCTGTGAATCAGACCCCACGTGAGGAGCACGTGCCAGTGGAGAAATTGCATTGATACCCCCAACATTATAGGTAATTGCATTTAAGTCCCTGTCAGCATATTTCTTTTATGTAAATTTCTTTTCTTGTATTGCAAATACACCCCTGTCTTTGCACGCATCCCTAGGTCTCATTTTACATCATTTTTGAATTCCAAAAGTTGCATTTTGTTGAGCAACATGTCCTCTATCTATTGTGCCACTTTCACATTTTTGTATTTGCAGTAGATTTTTAAATGAATTAATTGGTTGATTTGTGTAATATTTTGCCCAATGATACCTTTTAAATTATAATTAATTTTCCGTGACTTCGAAAATTCTCAAAAATTCACATTAGATCTAGGATAGTGAAGTCAACCTTGTATAAAAATTTCATGTCATTTGCACGCATATCGAGGCCTGAATAAATTCCTTAGTGATTTTCTTAGTTTAATTTTAATAAATTCATTTCACATTGAAATTAAGGTTTGTCAATTTTCCTAGATTCCTTATCATTAGAACTGTCTAGGATAATTTGTGTTCCTGAAAAAGATGTGATTTGTTGTTTATTAGAAATAATTTAGTGAAAATCACCCTGCCTGCATCTTTAATTAACTATAAATTCATTTAGTGTCTAAAAACTCCAAAAAAATTAGGGTAGTTCATTTTCACCATATTCATCATCTGGCCAATTTTCATAAATTTTGGACTTCATTTGGTATCTTAAATTGATTTAACTTTAAATTGGCTTGATATTGCATGTGTCTGCATAGAAAATAAAAAAGAAAAAAATACTCCTTGAAAATCTAACACTTGGATATTTGCTCATAATTCACCTAAGGAGACAGATGCCTCCCTGAGTTCGACCTTGGACACTACCAAGTAAAAAAATTACCGCTTGAAATTGACTCAAATCTAATTTAAGCGGTTTTTGATTATTGACTCTAACTCATGTTCTGAAACTGAAATCTTTTCATTGAAAGCTGGAACTGAGTTATGTACATGACTCGGACTCTGAAACAGACTAGGACTCTGACTCGGACTAAAAGAAACATGCTGGGGCGAAATTGGTGGTGCGTCTTCCGCTTCTTCTGGACGGTCCTCCTCAGATGGAGGTGCGAGCTTCTCATCAGTTTCGCCGGACTCACTAATGATGCGGGAATGCTGCTTCGAGGACTCAGATGTCCTCTTCTTCTGACAGTGATGGTGGTGGTGGTTCTGCTCCTCTACCTCCAAGTTCTCCTCAGGTAGAGACTCGAAGGTTCCTTCCTTCTGTGCCCGTGGCCGATCAGGTATGGTCACGGTCCTTCCGCTCATGAGGGACATATGATTTACATTATCGTACAAAAGGATATCATGTTCAGATAAAGAATTATCTGAATAATATACCTGATCACGAGGTCAGTTCTGACCATGGAGTATGCTGTTCGGGTTGGCCTGAACCTGTGCGGGAATCGGGGTCTTTGGCGCCATCTGTTGGTCCTGGGTATGAGAGACACGATTGATATCGGTTCTCATATCCAAATAATCGTTCTGCATCTGTTGGACCCAATCAGACAGGGTCTGGATCGCCAAGGTGAGGGACTCCAATTCAGTGGGCTGGGCTGGCTGATGTGCAGACGAGGTTCTGTATTGGCCCTGCTGGCCATGCCGATATTGCTGCTGCTGATGGGACGGTGCTGGCCCCTGCTGATAGGTGCGCTGCTGCTGCTGGTACTGTTGAGGCTGGTACCCTTGTTCTTGCCTGGACTGAAAGCGCGGTGCAGGGACGGGCCTGGTTTCTTGGTTTGCTGGGGATGGGCGGTGAGGCTGACCCTTCCCCATTTCGGCCTGTCTGACAATCGGGTCACGGCTATACCAAAGCCCGTTGATCTCGTACACCTGTGGAGGCTCCTCGTATCCAGTCTCCACTTGTGGGGGTGCATGCTGGTCCTGCTGGGTGTAAGTTTGATCCCAGCCACTCTGAGGCCTCGATGCCTGTTCCTGTACAAGATGGACTCGATGTACAGGTACAGGTGGTGCAGAAGGGGCAAGTAGCTTTATCTTAGCTACCTTCTCAGAAAGTTCCTCCACTTGCTTCGGTAGACGCGAAAGAGACTCAAGTTCCGTGACTCTCTCGTGGATCTTCTCAACCATGGTTAGCTTGTCAGCAATCATCCCCATGCTGGGAATGAGGTCCTCGGTCAGATCTGCTACAGTCCTTCGGGTTGTCTCATTGGATAGGATTGAGGGAGACAACACATAGGCCCTTGTGGCCTGCGACCTGCCGGTCTCCGCCATCTGCTCCAGGATCTTCCATACAACATTCTCATTTTTGTTCAGATAGCTTCCTCCACAGGCGGCACTTACTAACCCCTGCATCTCTGGGGTTAGATCACAGAACAAGGTCTGTGGACTAAGATCGCCTTAGAAACGCCATGGCAGAGGCATTTTTGTACTAAGTCATTGAACCTATCCCAGGCATCATGGAAAGGTTCACTGGGTCCTTGGGAAAAGCTAGCGATCTTCGTTCTCATTTGGTTAGTTCTACTGGGGGGTAGAACTTTTTCAGAAAGAGGTCCTTGAACTGCATCCATGTAGTACATATCACCCCTAGGTTTTTCAGCCAATGTGCTGCCTTATCTCCTAAGGCAAATGGGGTGGCGTTCAATCTAATGTAATCTTGGCCAACATTGGGATGGCTAAGATTGTTGCAAACCAGCTCGAAGTCTCGAAGGAAAGTGTACGGTTCTTCGTTGATATTCCCATTGAACTTCGGTAGCAGGCTAAGGAAGTAGGGCTTCAGCTCAAATGCTTCTACGGGAACCACTGGTGCCAACCAATTCTCTATCTCGTTCTCCGCTGGGTTGTAGGCATCAACCATTGGTCGGTCGATACCTCCAGCTACAATGATTTGTCCCATCCTAGATGTGAGATCTGCATTTCTTTGTTCGGCGTCAGCAAGGCGATTAAGAATCTGTTGTAGTGGCTCCTCATCCGGTGGTTGTTGCTTAGGCGGCATCTCGTCCTCTATTCCTGGGTGTGAGATAAGATCGGTGTCAGAGGACAAATCAAGGAAAGGATTACCGAGGCGATGGTCTTCCTCGGTAAGCTCGGAGGAGAGGAAAGGGTTGGTTTGAGAGTAACCACCCTGGGTGTGAGGGATCCAGAACTCAAGAGGGTCATGAGTCCTGGGTGGCCCAAGGTGCGCTTGGGCCTGTGAAGATGATTTTCGTGGGGGGGGGGGCTCAGAGAAAGATTGGCAAATAATGTGTCTATATCCCCCCAGTCATTCATCTTGAAGTGGCGAGAAGAAGTGGGAGATTTAAGTGAAGGTAGGGTTTGACTCCTACCTGTAGCAACCAATTAAATCCAAGACCCTGGTTTCACACTCAACACAGTGAAGGGCTCAAAACCGAGTCCAATTTATCTTGTAAATTTCAAGTGTGATTTTCAAGCAAGATTGCAAGGATTACGCGGTCTATAGGGAAGTCGGCTCAGAGCCGGATGCGTCTTCCATGTTTAACCTGTCGCCTAAGATACTGTCGATCCTTCCTTTCTTCGCTCCTATCCGGAGTTGGGGACTCAAAGACGTGCCCCTATCTACCTGCAAGCAGGAGGAGGCTGACAAAGCTAGGCCTTGTCGCAAAGTACCGCTGGTTCGCCCTTATCTACCCGTGAACAGGCGGAGGCTACTTGGTACTGTCAATGAGCTAAAAGTATCCAACTCGTGATATTTGCTAGGATCAGTTGGCCCGTGATATGGAAGGCGGGGATTTGGGCTCTGCCTTAAGGTGTTCACACACACTCAAGTACCCTCACTCAGCCTGAAAACAAGGTCGGGGATTAGTCTCCCGCAAACAATTTTTTCAATTTTATTGATTTTTTGGGTCAATAATGTTTGCAGTCCCGGTTTTAAGTTAAGTTCTCACTTGTTAATCCAATCACACAGCACGCCTATCATCCAGTCCCAATTTCCGTTTAAGTTAAGTGTGAAAAACAGAGGGGGAAATCGAGAAAAGTCAATGCACAAAAAACAATGAGGCGTAGCTGAGTTGAGAAGACTTACATTGATCCCTTCGCTTTTATGCAGGATGCAAGATAGTATTGAAATTTTATACTATATGCAAATGCAGACGACAAAATCCGCTCCTAGACAGGCAGTTCTATTAGCGAGTGAAGAACATGTTTATTTTACTAGATCTGCGGTCTAGGTGCGTCTTTTAAGTGTATATGTGGTCCTAAAAATTACGAGCACAAGCAATCCCTAAAGTGGCTCGAGGAGCCGCTAGTGCAAGCCTAAATTACAATTCAAACACACAACACACGGGGACACAATTCCACTATTTTTACACACGCGAGAACCCAAATGGGAACCGCTGGAAATGATGCGAAAAATGTGGAAATAAATGAAAATTTACAATTTCTCTCAAATCACTCAAACAAATTAGAATGCGTGTTCCTCGAAGCGTCTTCGACTCCGGTGTCCCTCGCACAAAAACAAGTTGAGGTCAGATAAAGAACGACACAAAAATGCAAAAATTTAAAAGACAGAGAAATATTCATAAGAAAAACCGGGGGTCAGACTACCCGGGGATTGAAAATCAAACAATCAGACTTTCACTTCAAATTAACCTAAGCCGTGCCTCCCCGGCAACGACGCCATTTTGATGTAAACAGATGACCTACCCTTTTATTGTTGTCTAATAGACGAATACGTTGCAGTCGGATATATCCGCGTCGATAAAAAATAACCGCACAAATCGATGAATTGTCGAATGAAAATAAGCTGCGGTTTTATGTTTATTTAGCCTGGGCAAGCCCCAGGGTCGACTCAAGGAGGCAAAGGAACAACTCGGGATCAAATTAGATGTATTAGATTACGGTTTTCCAAGTGGGATTTTTTGGTATTTTTTATGCAATAAAAATGACAAATGCAGAATATGAATGAGCTAGGTTATTAAGAAAGTTAACAACTTAGCCAAATTTAATTTTAATATGAAATTAATCCAAAATGACCAAATTGTATTTTTTCTGTAAATCTAATTCAATGATTAATGTAAAATGGATTTTTTTAGATTTTTTGGGTTTAAAGTGCACAAATGAAAAATGCAAACTTTTTTGGTGTTTTTATGCAATTTTCATGCAAATGATATGTAAAAATTATGAAAAATTTAATGAAAGTTAAACATGATGAAATTAAGCTATGCTATTTTTTTTGGAATTTTCTGATACTTTTTGATTTTTTATGAATATTTTACTGAAAACAGAGCGACTGCGGGTCTTTAATTCCTAATTAATCCACGAAATCAAATCATCCAAACGCCTATTTATCTCAGATAGATATTGTAATAAGGAATCCAGGAACTTTGAAATTTCTCAAAATTGTTATTTGTGGAATTAATTAAAAATCAATTACTTAAATCGCTAAGGAATTTATTTTACGCACAAGACAACTCCTAATTGGACGAAATTTGGACATTAATCAAATAACACTTAGATGCATCACTTACAATTCTTTCACAATTTTTGGAGCAATAAATAGGCCTGTGCGAATTTCAGAGCATAAATGGGTAAAATACGACTGATTTTCAATCTCTGATTTTTAAGAAATAATCTAATAACCACAAAAATGCAAATAAATAGCCAGGAGATAAAGATTTAGTTTCTCTACAACATGCTATTTTTCATTGAATGAAATGATGCAAAAACATTATCCAAACTAATGACCAAAGTCAGGGGTGTCAATGCAAATAGAAATTGAAACACACAAACTCAAACTGTGCCTAAGGGCACTTCTGTTAATATTTAGCCATGCAAGGACATCAATGAAATTTTCACAAAATATAAAAAAATGACCTTTTCTTCTCCCCCACACAGGACACGGCTAGGGCACAAGGGGTAAGGACGGCGGGCCTTGGAGGAGATGGCGCAAGGGCGGTGCCGCGAACGTCGCGCGGGGGCGTTGGAGGTGTGAGGCCGTAGCGGAGCCGCAACCTGGAGCTGGGGGGTGTTCTCGCAGGCGCGACGAGGTGGCGTGCCACGCGATGGGACGCGGCGGTGAGGAGGGGCGGCGATGGTGACCTGCGGGGAGTCGGGGGTGCAGTGGCATGGCACGCCGCGCGCGAGGAGGAGCACGGCGGGGAGGGCCACGAGCTCGTGGTTGTGAGGCAGAGCAGTGTGGCTTGGCCGCACGCTGTACGGAGGAGGAGCTGTTGACAGTGGTCGGAGTGCTGTGCTGGGGAAGTCGGTTGGCGGCCGTGGATCGATGCCCAGCCGTACGCGCGGGCTGACGGGCGGCGTGGGCACGTGGGCGGAGGGCTGAAGGAGGAGGCGGCCGCGCGCCTCGATGGCGGTTCAACAAGGGCGAAGGTACTGACGACACGCAATTGGAGGGTGGCGTGGCGGCTGCAGTGCGGCGGTCTGGTGGTTGCCGCAGTTGTCGGCGGCCACGAGCTGGGGGACAGGGGAAGGAGCACCAGCGGCTGGGTGTGAGGCCGTGCGCAGCGCGGGGCACTGCAGAACGGCGGAGATTGCGGCCGTGCGGTGCATGATAGTGGATGTGTCGAGATCTCAAATCTCGCAGATGACGCACCGACATTCCTAGTGAATGGACAGCTGTTGAAGCACTTCGTCGAATCCAATGAGCAGTTAGTCCATGTTGAGGAGATTGTATTCATGCGCGAGGCAGATTCAACAGATACACCTCGGGCCGCGTATGAGACCTTGCAACAGTGAGCTCTAGCCATCGGCAACATCTCGAAAGATTCAGACCGACTCATCTGTATATATCATTCTTCTTGTACATCCTATCCTCTCTCCCACGCGACTCTAGTAACCCATCCCCGCCTCATTAGATCACTATCTTGGCCCATACTTAGGATAACCAGATCCTAAGTATAGGGGGGAGGGGTCACCTGAGTCGGTTCACTATACATTCTCCAGATCACATTGGTCCTCATACTCACTTCCGTCCTATACTTAGGCTGACCTGAGCCTAAGTATAGGGGGGACCGATGCCCGCATTGTATATTCATCCACTTCTCTTCGTGACCTCGTCCGCCCCACTTTTTGGCTTTCTTCTACACTTAGGCTGCCAGAGCCTAAGTATAGGGGGCCGGTCGATTTCTATACATTTTCATTTCTCTTTAGCTCTCTTACGCTTAGCACGAGCTATGTCTTTTTCCTTGCTCTTCGTGCTCTGAGGACATAGCACACGCTAAGTATAGGGGGGCATGTAAGGGGCGTGTATATATTACATATATACTTTACCCATAGCTCGTACTTTTGCGTATTTTCGCGTATTTTTGTATATATTATGCAATAAGTACGGGATGGGTAAAAATTGAAATTTTTTTTACTATGTATATTATTACAAACTAAAAATTGTTGTAAAAATTGTTGTATAATAGAAAATAAAATGAAAACGTCAAAAATAAAGGGTTCTTATTTACTCTTGCATATCATCCTTACATTTCAAAAAAAAGTCTTGCATTTCATACATAGCATGTCATCTACCTCTCATCTGCATATGCAAGGTGAAAAGGTAGTGGGTTCTGAACCGAGTTATGAGTAGATATTGAGGATGGACTTGATTTGACCTTAATCCACCTAATTTCAGAGGAACCTTATGGGAACTAGAGTTCAGGTTTCTCAGGTCAAGTGACTTAATTCTTTGAGTCCGCAAGTCTATGTTCACATGTCATCTTGATTAGTCTAAGTAGAATATCTCGTGCACACGCATGATTCTTTTAGACAGTGACCTAACTTGGACAAGCACAATGCACGTAGCTCTTCATTGATGAGGTGGTGAGGAAGTAGAATCCTTTAGCTTGGAGTAGCACACGGGTGGAAACATCTGTCCTCCTATAGGGAGGGTAGTGCATCTCAACCTAGTCTGGTGGTGTTGAAGTCTAAGGACAGGACGCTGTGGGTTGCAATAATGCTTCAAAAGAGGGACAGTCTACTGGCTCAAGAGGAAAAACTCCTGATGTACATGCTGCACCTTGTATATAGTTACCAAAAAAAGAAAAAAAGAAAAAAAAAGAAAAATGCAAGAACTCCCAAAAAAATAGATAGGCCAAAAAAAATTGCCTGTCGGAGTATGTATATTAGCAAGAAGTCTGCAGCTGGATGACTTGGCTACACTGGTCAGGCATCCCGGGATAGGTAGCTACACTGGCTACCGTCCATTCTTTTCTCCACCCCCTCCTCTTGAGCTGGTCGCACTTGAACTTAGAAGGAAATACCCCGCTCCTCGAGGAAAGAGTTACTGGACCGGGTTATTGAGTTACCTTGTTAGAGGAGGCTGGTTCCGAGTCATTTCTGATGTGGAGAGTTACATCTCACTTACACAGTACAAGTAAGAATCATAGTCATCAGAAATTTGCGTTTGAGGATTTGTTCTGACCTGACTATTGAGGAGTCTTGAATAGAAGACTTGTGGAACTTGAAGTCTGTTAGGTCTTAAGTTCAGGTCCAAATAAGTTTCCGCCACAATTAATTCAAAGGTCGAGTCAAGCTCCATTTTTAACTTTTGTTCATGACCTTGATATGGAACCCAAAATCATTTCACTCTTGCATTTCATTTAGTTGCTCGGGGACGAGCAAGGTTTAAGTATAGGGGGTTGATGAATCTGTAATTCATCACTTTTAAAGTTAAAAATAGAGCCTTGTTCCCGAGTAAATAGAGGCATATTTCCCTTTATAATTCATAAATAGCATTCTTGCATGCATACATAATACATGCATTTTAGCACTCCATTAGCATTTAAATAAGAAGCCAAAATCCCTTGTAAAATATACACTTATCAAAATAACCTCTTCCTTATAATATGTACTTCTTAGTTAATAATATAGGGAAGAAAGGCAGAAATCCCCCTTGTAAAATAACCAATAAAGCCCTAGAACTCCTGGACTATAAAATACCCATATCTCCTGTTAGACTTGTGAGCCCTGGGCGAACCATTCTTACAATAAATGTTATTGTAATATTTAAGTTTATCAATAAAAGTTATTGATGTTTCACTCCCTTTCTGAAATTATATGAATGAATGCACTATAAGGTCCCTCTGTACAATTAGGGTTATGTACCATGGCCAGGTTGATGATCATATAGCTGTTGATTCATAAAATGAATCATAGAGGCTGGTGTTTGGATGAATATCAAAAAGTTAGATAGAGGACTCATCAAGCACCGTCAAATGATTGTCAAGTGGAGATCTCCAGCCTGAGTAGGAGATGGCAATCCTTTCTCACATAGGCTGATATCTGACCGACCTCTTGATGCAGGTCCTCTGCATGGGAATAGTGATTCGGAGGTGTCAGATTAGTTAGGTCAATGGGTTGACCTAACGAGATCGAGATAACCTAAGTCCTATGTTGAATGCTGTCACAGCATAGGCACACATCCTCTGACCGGAGACAGATATATTGCTATATATCTGAGTATGTACATTTGGCAGACCAATAGGTTGATGACCTAACCAAGGTCTATACACCGGCGAGCTGGTGTGCATATAAGGGTATATGAGCAATATGATCTCTCAAAGGGATCATACAGGTTCACTTGTGAACCGGAAGACATGAGCTCACTCATGAGGTATTGGGACCGATCAAATTCCATGCATGGTCGTCATGCTTTGGAAGCATGACATGAATTTGAAGGTATGATATATGCATTGGGAAAGCATATGATCGATACCAAATCCCAATGACCAAGATTGAGAAACTTAATGATTAAACCCTGAAGAAGACAGTGTAAAAATGATCTTGATCTTCGGGTTGATCATGGGTCTTCTAGTATGCAGGATGTACAGGTATTGGGAATACCTGAAGGGTGATGTGATCATAAACGATTGTATATCCATGACGCTTCCATTCCGAGGGAGTGATGAAACATGTCTGGATTTTAGTGACTCCTTTCAGTAGAGAAGCAATCCGATCTTAGTCCAAGTGTTGGACATTGATCTGAATGAGATTCAGATTCAATGAGAAGATTGGATTTGCGGTCTTTATTTAATCAAGCATCTGTGGGAGGTTCGTAAGATCTGGATTTGAGATAAGATCTCAATATCCAAGTCACTATACATGGAATAATGCAATCGCCCTGTCCTTATCTCCAAGTATCTGCGGAGAAAGCACATTATTCTTGAAAGGGTTCAAGAATAATTCTTTCGATGAAATATCCAAGGACTTGATTATTAAATATGATTTAATTATCAAGCTTAAATATGAATATGATTCATATTATGAAAATGATTATCTAAGATAATTAAATTGGATTTAATTATCAAGGATTAAGAGAATGTGGATAACACTATCCATGATATATGTGTGTTATAAATGTGATTTATAATATACATATATAAGAGAGAGAATTTATGTAAATAGCATTTGTTAATTAATAATGTGGATTGGATTCACATTCATTAATTAATTAGAAATGCAATTTACTAATTAGTTTGGGTTGTGAATATGATTCACATAATATTCAATGGCATGATTGAAATATTCACAAATTAATTTGGAATTAATTTGGTGAATATTTTTTTGTGATTAATTAAGAAATAATAAGATAAATAAAAGGGAGCCAAATAACCACCATGCATAAGTGGCGTCACCCATGAATTGTTCATGGGTGACGCCCCCTATTTTTGAGGGTGGTTGGTTGACTCCATTTTTATTTATCACATTATCTCTTAATTTGTTAATGTTAAATTAAATTATGTTGATAATGTTGCAACATTTTTTAATTTAAATTAATGTTGTTGGTTTTAACCAACAACAATCATAGCCATTGATTTAGCATGGACCAAGCATAGCCCTTGGATCCATGTGTCCCATGGATTGAGATCCATTGGATCCTAAACTAGTATAAAAGGAGGGCTAGGGTAGCCTTTCCAAACTACAACATTCTTGAGTTTAAGAACTCTACTCTCTCTCTCTCTCTCATTCTCGTGGGGTCTCCATAATATTCAAGTGGCCGTCCACTTTGTGTATTAGGAAGGAGATCAATTTTGCTACGCCTCGACGCTTGGATCTTCGTCAAAGGATTGCGGTAAGGACGCAACTCATCATCGTGCCCGCAAGCGCATTCTCCGTGGGTCGGACTTAAGATAGGAGGATCTCTACTTTGGGATCTCGCGATCACAACCACGCTTCAAGAGGTATTCCTTATACTTTGTGGTTTGATGAAACGATCCGAGAAGTGTTCTCGTGATCATGTGGTTTCATCTTTAAAGTTAAAAATTTTAATTTCCGCTGCATCTAACATCTAGTATGACTAGTTGCTCCGATTGCATATGATGCGATCGACACGCTTCCGTGATGCGCTTAAGGATTCACAATATCCTTCATCTCCCTCATACAAGCTCTAAAATAGGTCTACTCACTTTTAGAATAATACACATTAAAAGACCTTTAAAATGAGACTAATTTCATCCAATTTGGAGCTCGTATGAAAAAGTTGGGTGTTTGGGCCTCTTTGTATACTACATGTATGTATATTTGTATCTTTGTATTTTTGTATCATATTTGACCTCATCTCCGTCTTTGGTCAACATAAAACTTGTAGATCTCATCGCGATCTACAACTTTCATGTTTTGAGTTTTTCCAAATTCGGCCCCCTCTTCTCTCTATACATATTTTTCTTTCCAACCATTCACAACAGGCCACGTGGCGCCATCTGGTTGCGCCACGCGGCCCGTCCCCCTTGCCCTAGCCGCCGCACCTCTCAGCCGTTGGATGATCTTCCAGATCCAACGGCCACACCGCCTCCATGTACGCCTTTCATCTTAACCGCCAGATCAAGTCCCCCGCCTCATCCCAACCGCCTGTTCGCACCTCTTCCTCAGCGCGCCACGTGGCGCTTGTTGCGCCCTTGGATGAAGCACTCCATCCCTCCATCTTAACCACTCAGCCCGCCGTGCATCTCAGCCCTTCAATCATCCTAAGATCTGATCTCCACCGCTCGTCAGCCCTCTCTTCTTCAGCCCGCCACGTCATCGACCTCCAGCGATGTCCCACGAACCCCTTAAACTTCGCCCCATCACCAGGCCGGCAGTCCACATTGACCCTTTAAATACTCGAGCACCGACCATCGTCGCACCCATCTGCCACTCCTGAGAGATACCCCGAGCTCGGACATCTGATTAGTGACAGTAATTGCACGATTCCTTGAGCAAAGACGGTCGTCTTCTCCGGCGAGATCCTCGGCCACTGCCGTGTCGCAGCCCTCCTCCACCGAGCCGCTGCTTGAGCTCAGGGACTTACTGCCCCTTCGAGCGACAATCTGGACCTCGATCTCGAGCTCCACACCCCAGGTAAACTCCTCCATCTCTGTTTGATTCTCCTTCTGATTTTCCTTTTGATTTTTCGCTTTTTACTAGACGTCCACATCCATCCTTTCACCTCGCTTCCACTCTGCCGAGCTCCACGATGGAGCTCTCATCTTCGCGGTACCCTCTACGCCCGTTGACGACGCACTTCGTCCTCCATCAGCTCCAGCTCCGCCACTTGGCCGGAGCACCATCACCAGCCATCTTCGTTTCTCCTTAGGCCTCGCCGACCACCCTCACACCTCCACGATTGCACGCACGAGCTTCGGCTATCCTTTTAACACTTGCAGGTACTTCTTCTTCACTGATCGGAACTTCACCGAAGTTCCTTTGGAGCTTCGCAGCCACATAGCTCCGACGGCCCTCTCCAGCTCCTGAGACCATCAGCACCTTCGTCGCGTCTCCACGCTTCTTCTGGGATATCTCCGACACCTTGGAGAGCTTCACCGACACCTGTAGGGACGGGCGGAGCAAAGGCCTAGTCGCCGGAGCCCCGCCATCTCTTCCGCAGGCGGTGGAGGACCATCGGAGGAGAAGCCCCATCTATCGTTCGATTCCCTCGATCGAACGGTCGACTTCGCGCCACGTCGCCAATCAGCTGAGCCTCACAGGTGCCGTCGGATCCTTCCAGATCTAACGGCGCCTAGCCCGCCACGTCATCGACATCTGGAGCAGCCAGGAGCCGTTGGATCTATCGTGATCCAAAGATCAGCATTCAGCCACGTCAACCCTTCCATCGCGATCCAGTGCCCGTTGGATCTATCCAGATCTGACGGCCTACCAGTACGCCACGCGTCTCCTTCCAGCAGCCGTTGGATCACTCTTGGTCCAACGGTCTTCAGCCCGCCATGCAGAGGAGTCCGAGCCTCTTCTCCGACCCTAGGCTCGGACTACCCGAGGCGACATCGAGCCTCACTCCAGACCTCCAGGAGCTTCCGAGCCGAGCCCCGAGCCTCCTAAGCTGCCCGAGCCTAGGCCGACCACGTGAGGAGCACGTATGGCCTGGGTATTTTACACAGAGGCCCTCAGGACTTTTTGAAATTACAAAAAGGTCCCTGTGAAGTAGACCCCACGTGAGGAGCACGTGCTAGTGGAGAAATTGCATTGATACCACCAACATTATAAGTAATTGCATTTACGTCCTTGTCAGCATATTTCTTTTATGTAGATTTCTTTTCTTGTATTGCAAATACACCCCTGTCTTTGCACGGATCCCTAGGTCTCATTTTACATCATTTTTGAATTCCAAAAGTTGCATTTTGTTGAGTAACTTGTCCTCTATCTATTGTGCCACTTGTCACATTTTTGTAATTGCAGTAGATTTTTAAATGAATTAATTGGTTGATTTGTTAAATAATTTGCCCAGCGAGACCTTTTAAATTATAATTAATTTTCTGTGACTTCAAAAATTCCAAAAAATTCACAGTAGCTCTAGGATAGTGAACTCAACCTTGCATAAAAATTTCATGTCATTTGCACGCATATCGAGGCCTGAATAAATTCCTTAATAATTTTCTTAGTTTAATTTAGTAAAATCATTTCACATTGAAATTAAGGTTTGTCAATTTTCCTAGATTCCTTATCATTAGAACTGTCTAAAATAATTTGTGTTCTTGAAAAAGATGTGATTTGTTGTTTATTAGAAATAAATTAGCGAAAATCACCCTGCCCGCATCTTTAATTCACTGTAAATTCATTTAGTGTCCAAAAGTTCCAAAAAAATTAGGGTAGTTCATTTTCACCATAATTCATCATCTGGCCAATTTTCATAAATTTTGGACTTCATTTGGTATCTTAAATTGATTTAACTTTAAATTGGCTTGATATTGCATGTGTCTGCATAGAAAATAAAAAAGAACAAAAAATACTCCTTGAAAATCTAACACTTGGATATTCGCTCATAATTCACCTAAGGAGACATATGCCTCCCTGAGTTCGACCTTGGACACTACCAAGTAAAAAAATTACCGCTTGAAATTGACTCAAATCTAATTTAAGTGGTTTTTGATTAGCCCTCTCGTATCCGTCTGCAACGAACGACATGTAATTAATTTGGACATTAATCTGACCGAATTAACCAAGGGTACGGGAGCAGTTATCAAAATGGCGCCACCACTAGGGAGAGAAGTGATCCAGCCCTTCCACGTCGACGGTGACAGCGTCGACGATGAGAATTGAGCAACAACGATTGCGCTCAGAGTCCCGGCGAGATCCAAGGAGTTGATACCCCTTGTTGCAGCCTCTTCCCGTGCTGCTTGAGCTTCATGCCTCGGCCAGGCACTTGAGGCAATGACCACGACAGAGCCCTCTTGAGCTCCACCATCTTAGGCTACCTACAGGTAAACAATTTTCCCCCTTGTTTCTTTCTCTCTACCTCCTTCTTCTCTCTTCTTCTTCTTCACCCTCCACCACTGCCTTGAGCCACCATACTACACACCAGTCGCGTCTGCGTTGCACCTTTCAGCCGTGATCTGCAGCGGCGCCGCCATCGCCGACGTGCTACCCGCCTCAACCGTGACCTCCAGCCGCCGCAGGCCTCCGCGCTAGCCTAGCATCCCTTCTCAAGCTCGCGGTGCCCCGCACGCAACCAGCCGCAACACACCTAGCCCAGCGCGCCTCCATCTCCCCCGCGCCACGCGTCAACCGCACCTCCCTCATCTCCAACGGCCCCGCGCGCAAGCCTCACGCCAACCGACGACCTTGCGCCACCCTCCTCAGGCGCGCACGCGTCGCCCCCTCCTGCTCGCGCACACAGCAGCCGTCGCTCGCCATAGCCATAGCGTGCGGCTCCAAGGAGGGTAGCAGTGCGCGGTGGCACGCGGCCAACGTGAGGGGCGGAGGTTGACGGTGGCCAAGGTCAGGCCGCGCGACGCGCCCGAAGGTGGGGCGGGAGCAGTGCGCGGCGTGGGCCGCTGGAGAGCAAGGGCAGACGGCGGCGCGCGCGGGGTGGCGTTAGCACGCGCGCGGCCGTGGCGAGCTGGCGTGGGACGGTGGTGGCGCCGGCGACCGGCTGGGGGCGTCCTGGTGACAAGGGGCGGCTGAACGGCAAACGACTCGAGGAGCGTGACTAAGGGTGGGAGGCCGACCGTGAAGAACCTGCTATCCTTCTTTTTTATTGTTTTTTTGTTTGCAATTTTTGTTGTTGTAACTTTTTAAACAGTAATGAAATGTAGGAAATGAAGAGGTGGGATTTGGGTGGTGATTGTGAATGATTGTGATGTATTTTTTTGTGTGATGAACAAGACAAATAGATACCATTAGATAAAATAAATTGACAAGATATAGACAGAGAATACTTACCTGCGATTTTGCCAGATTGTGGAGCCGCGTCGTGTGGCTTCCAGTTGTAGCCTCGATCCGACTCGGCAAAAACTCGGAGAAGCTATGCAGCTTAGATGCGGCTGCGACGAGGTCGATCTCTCCACCTCGGATCTCGCCTTCGGCTTGTCGTCGCTCGACGTCGAAGAAGGAGCTGTCACCTCACGGCTTTGACGGAGCTAGAACCTATCTCACTTGTAGAACGACGGATGACCATCGGAGGAGAAGCCCAGCTACCGTTCGATCCCCTCGATCGAACGGTCGACTTCGCGCCACGTCGCCACTCAGCCGAGCCTCACAGGTGCCGTCGGATCCTTCCAGATCTAACGGCGCCTAGCCCACCACGTCATCGACATCTGGAGCAGCCAGGAGCCGTTGGATCTGTCGTGATCCAAAGATCAACATTCAGCCACGTCACCCCTTCCATCGCGATCCAGTGCCCGTTGGATCTATCCAGATCTGACGGCCTACCAGTACGCCACGCGTCTCCTTCCAGCAGCCGTTGGATCACTCTTGATCCAACGGTCTTCAGCCCGCCACGCAGAGGAGTCCAAGCCTCTTCTCCGACCCTAGGCTCGGACTACCCGAGGCGATACCGAGCCTCACTCCAGACCTCCAGGAGCTTCCGAGCCGAGCCCCGAGCCTCCTAAGCCGCCCGAGCCTAGGCCGACCACGTGAGGAGCACATGCGGTCTGGGTATTTTGCACAGAGGCCCTCGGGACTTTTTAAAATTACAAAAAGGTCCCTGTGAAGTAGACCCCACGTGAGGAGCACGTGCCAGTGGAGAAATTGCATTGATACCCCCAGCATTATAGGTAATTGCATTTAAGTCCCTATCAACATATTTCTTTTATGTAATTTTCTTTTCTTGTATTGTAAATACACCCCTGTCTTTGCACGCATCCCTAGGTCTCATTTTACATCATTTTTGAATTCCAAAAATTGCATTTTGTTGAGTAACTTGTCCTCTATCTATTGTGCCACTTATCATATTTTTGTAATTGCAGTAGATTTTTAAATGAATTAATTGGTTGATTTGTGTAATATTTTGCCCAGTGAGACCTTTTAAATTATAATTAATTTTCCGTGACTTCGAAAATTCTCAAAAATTCACAGTAGCTCTAGGATAGTGAACTCAACCTTGCATAAAAATTTCATGTCATTTGCACGCATACCGAGGCCTGAATAAATTCCTTAGTGATTTTCTTAATTTAATTTTAATAAATTTATTTCACATTGAAATTAAGGTTTGTCAATTTTCCTGGATTCCTTATCATTAGAACTGTCTAGGATAATTTGTGTTCCTGAAAAAGATGTGATTTGTTGTTTATTAGAAATATATTAGTAAAAATCACCCTGCCTGCATCTTTAATTCACTGTAAATTCATTTAGTGTCTAAAATTCCAAAAAATTAGACTAGTTCATTTTCACCATAACTTATCATCTGGCCAATTTTCATAAATTTTCGACTTCATTTGGTATCTTAAATTGATTTAACTTTAAATTGGCTTGATATTGCATGTGTCTGCATAGAAAATAAAAAAGAAAAAAAATACTCCTTGAAAATCTAACACTTGGATATTTGCTCGTAATTCACCTAAGGAGACAGATGCCTCCCTGAGTTCGACCTTGGACACTACCAAGTAAAAAAATTACCGCTTGAAATTGACTCAAATCTAATTTAAGTGGTTTTTGATTAACCCTCTCGTATCCGACTGCAACGAACGACATCTAATTAATTTGGACATTAATCTGACCGAATTAACCAAGGGTGCAGGAGCGGTTATCAAAATGGCACCGCCACTAGGGAAAGAAGTGATCCAACCCTTCCACGTCGACGATCACAGCGTCGACGACGAGAATCGAGCAACAACGATTGCGCTCAGAGTCCTGGCAAGATCCAAGGAGTTGATACCCCTTGTTGCTGCCTCTTCCCGCTCTGCTTGAGCTTCGTGCCTCAGCCAGGCACTTGAGGCGATGACCACGACGGAGCCCTCTCGAGCTCCACCTTCTTAGGCTACCTACAGGTAAACAATTTTCCCCCTTGTTTCTTTCTCTCTACCTCCTTCTTCTCTCTTCTTCTTCTTCACCCTCCACCACTGCCTTGAGCCACCATACTACACACCAGTCGCATCTGCGTTGCACCTTTCAGCCGTGATCTACAGCGGCGCCGCCATCGCTGACGTGCTACCCGCCTCGACCGAGACCTCCAGCCGCCGCAGGCCTCCGCGCTAGCCTAGCGTCCCTTCTCAAGCTCCCGGTGCCCCGCACGCAACCAGCCGCAGCGCACCTAGCCCAGCGCGCCTCCATCTCCCCCGTGCCACGCGTCAACCAGCCTCCCTCATCTCCAACGGCCCCGCGCGCAAGCCTCGCGCCAACCGCCGACCTCGCGCCGCCCTCCTCAGGCGCGCACGCGTCGCACCCCCTCCTGTTCGCGCACGCAGCAGCCGCCGCTCCCCATAGCCATAGCGTGTGGCTCCAAGGAGGGCAGCAGTGCACGGTGGCACGCGGCCAACGTGAGGGGCGGAGGTTGACGGTGGCCAAGGTCAGGCCGTGCGATGCGCCCGGAGGTGGGGCGGGAGCAGTATGCGGCGTGGGCCGCTAGAGCGCAAGGGCGGACGTCGGCTCGCGCGGGGTGGCGTTAGCACGCACGCGGTCGTGGCGAGCTGGCGTGGGACAGTGGTGGCGCCGACGACCGGCTGGGGGCGGCCTGGTGACGAGGGGCAGCTGAACGGCAAGCGGCTCGAGGAGCGCGACTGAGGGTGGGCGGCCGACCGTGAAGAACCTGCTATCCTTTTTTTTGTTTTTTTTGTTTGCAATTTTTTTTGTTGTAACTTTTTTAAACAGTAATGAAATGTAGGAAATGAAGAGGTGGGATTGTGGTGGTGATTGTGAATGATTGTGATGTTTTTTATGTGATGAACAAGACAAATAAATACCGTTAGATAAAATAAAGACAAATAAATACCGTTAGATAAAATAAATTGACAAGATATAGACAGAGAATACTTACCTGCTATTTTTCTAGATTGTGGAGCCGCGTCGTGTGGCTTCCGGTTGTAGCCTCGATCCGACTCGGCAAAAACTCGGAGAAGCCATGCAGCTTGGATGCGACTGCGACGAGCTCGATCTCTCCACCTCGGATCTCGCCTTCGGCTTGCCGTCGCTCGACGTCGAAGAAGGAGGTGTCACCTCACAGCTTTGACGGAGCTAGAACCTATCTCACTTGTAGAACGGTGGATGGCCATCGGAGGAGAAGCCCCAACTACCGTTCGATCCCCTCGATCGAACGGTCGACTTCACGCCACGTCGCCACTCAGCCGAGCCTCACAGGTGCCGTCGGATCCTTCCAGATCTAACGGCGCCTAGCCCGCCACGTCATCGACATCTGGAGCAGCTAGGAGCCGTTGGATCTGTCGTGATCCAAAGATCAGCATTCAGCCACGTCAACCCTTCCATCGCGATCCAGTGCCATTGGATCTATCCAGATCTGATGGCCTACCAGTGCGCCACACGTCTCCTTCCAGCAGCCGTTGGATCACTCTTGATCCAACGGTCTTCAGCCCGCCACACAGAGGAGTCCAAGCCTCTTCTCCGACCCTAGGCTCGGACTACCCGAGGCGATACCGAGCCTCACTCCAGACCTCCAAGAGATTTCGAGCCGAGCCCCGAGCCTCCTAAGCCGCACGAGCCTAGGCCGACCACGTGAGGAGCACGTGCGGCCTGGGTATTTTGTACAGAGGCCCTTGGGACTTTTTGAAATTACAAAAAGGTCCTTTTGAAGCAGACCCCACGTGAGGAGCACGTGCCAGTGGAGAAATTGCATTGATACCCCCAACATTATAGGTAATTGCATTTAAGTCCTTGTCAGCATATTTCTTTTATGTAATTTTCTTTTCTTGTATTGCAAATACACCCCTGTCTTTGCACGCATCGCTAGGTCCCATTTTACATCATTTTTGAATTCCAAAAGTTGCATTTTGTTGAGTAACTTGTCCTCTATCTATTGTGCCACTTGTCACATTTTTGTAATTGCAGTAGATTTTTAAATGAATTAATTGGTTGATTTGTGTAATATTTTGCCCAGTGAGACCTTTTAAATTATAATTAATTTTCTGTGACTTCAAAAATTCTCAAAAATTCACAGTAGCTCTAGGATAGTGAACTCAACCTTGCATAAAAATTTCATGTCATTTGCACGCATATCGAGGCCTGAATAAATTCCTTAGTGATTTTCTTAGTTTAATTTTAATAAATTCATTTCACATTGAAATTAAGGTTTGTCAATTTTCCTAGATTCCTTATCATTAGATCTGTCTAGGATAATTTGTGTTCCTGAAAAAGATGTGATTTGTTGTTTATTAGAAATAAATTAGTAAAAATCACCATGCCTGCATCTTTAATTCACTGTAAATTCATTTAGTGTCTAAAAATTCCAAAAATTAGAGTAGTTAATTTTCACCATAATTCATCATCTGACCAATTTTCATAAATTTTGGACTTCATTTGGTATCTTAAATTGATTTAACTTTAAATTGGCTTGATATTGCATGTGTCTGCATAGAAAATAAAAAAGAACAAAAAAATACTCCTTGAAAATCTAACACTTGGATATTTGCTCATAATTCACCTAAGGAGACATATGCCTCCATGAGTTCGACCTTGGACACTACCAAGTAAAAAAATTACCGCTTGAAATTGACTCAAATCTAATTTAAGTGGTTTTTGATTAGCCCTCTCGTATCCGACTGCAACGAACGACATCTAATTAATTTGGACATTAATCTGACCGAATTAACCGTGGGTGCGAGAGCGGTTATCAAAGTGGCGCCGTTGCCGGGGAGAGAAGTGATCCAGCCCTTCCACGTCGACGGTGACAGCGTCAACGACGAGAATCGAGCAACAACGATTGCGCTCAGAGTCCTGGCGAGATCCAAGGAGTTGATACCCCTTGTTGCAGTCTCTTCCCGCGCTGCTTGAGGGCACTTGAGGCAATGACCACGACGGAGCCCTCTCGAGCTCCACCTTCTTAGGCTACCTACAGGTAAACAATTTTCCCCCTTATTTCTTTCTCTCTACGTCCTTCTTCTCTCTTCTTCTTCTTCACTCTCCACCACTGCCTTGAGCCACCATACTACACACCAGTTGCGTCTGCGTTGCACCTTTCAGCCGTGATCTGCAGCAGCGTCGCCATCGCCGACGTGCTACCCGCCTCGACCGTGACCTCCAGCCGCCGCAGGCCTCCGCGCTAGCCTAGCATCCCTTCTCAAGCTCGCGGTGCCCCGCGCGCAACCAGCCGCAGCGCACCTAGCCCAGCGCGCCTCCATCTCCCCCGCGCCACGCGTCAACTGCGCCTCTCTCATCTCCAACGGCCCCGCGCGCAAGCCTCGCGCCAACCGCCGACCTCGCGCCGCCCTCCTCACGCGCGCACGCGTCGCCCCCCTCCTGCTCGCGCACGCAGCTTCCGCCGCTCGCCATAGCCGCTGCGTGCGGCTCGGCGCCTTGCGCCGCTCGCCTCCATCAACCCCACTCCCGTGGTCCAGCAGCCATCATCGTGCGCCACCGAGCACTCCCATCCCAACGCAGCAGCCGCCGCTCCGCCACTCCTGAGAGATACCCCGAGCTCGGAGCGTTTGATTAGTGACAGTAATTGCACGATTCCTTGAGCGAAGACGGTCATCTTCTACGGCGAGATCCTCGACAACCACCTTGTCGCAGCCCTCCTCCGCCGAGCAGCTGCTTGAGCTCAGGGACTTACCGCCCCTTCGAGCCATGATATGGACCTCGATCTCGAGCTCCACACCCCAGGTAAACTCCTCCATCTCCGTTTGATTCTCCTTCTGATTTTCCATTTGATTTTTCGCTTTTTACTCGACGTCCACATCCATCCTTTCACCTCGCTTCCACTCCGCCGAGCTCCGCGACGGAGCTCTCATCTTCGCGGTACCCTCTACGCCCGCTGACGACGCACTTCGTCCTCCATCAGCTCCAGCTCCGCCACTTGGCCGGAGCACCATCACCAGCCATCTCTGTTTCTCCTTAGGCCTCGCCAACCACCCTCACACCTCCACGATTGCACGCACGAGCTTCGGCTATCCTTTTAACACTTGCAGGTACTTCCTCTTCACTGATCGGAACTTCACCGGAGTTCCTTTGGAGCTTCGCCGCCACAGAGCTCTGACGGCCCTCTCCAGCTCCTGAGACCATCAGCACCTTCGCCGCGTCGCCACGCTTCTTCCGGGATATCTCTGACACCTCGGAGAGCTTCACCGACACCTGTAGGGACGGGCGGAGCAAAGGCCTAGTCGCCGGAGCCCCGCCATCTCTTCCACAGGCGGCGGAGGACCATCGGAGGAGAAGCTCCAGCTACCGTTCGATCCCCTCGATAGAACGGTCGACATTGTGCCACGTCGCCCCTCAGCCGAGCCTCACAGGTGCCGTCGGATCCTTCCAGATCTAACGGCGCCTAGCCCACCACGTCATCGACATCTGGAGCAGCCAGGAGTCATTGGATCTGTCATGATCCAAAGATCAGCATTCAGCCACGTCACCCCTTCCATCGCGGTCCAGTGCCCGTTGGATCTATCCAGATCTGACGGCCTACCTGTGCGTCACGCGTCTCCTTCCAACAGCCGTTGGATCACTCTTGATCCAACGGTCTTCAGCCCGCCACGCAGAGGAGTCCGAGCCTCTTCTCCGACCCTAGGCTCGGACTACTCGAGGCGACACCAAGCCTTACTCCAGACCTCCAGGAGCTTCAGAGCCGAGCCCTGAGGCTCCTAAGCCGCCCGAGCCTAGGCCAACCACGTGAGGAGCACGTGCGACCTGGGTATTTTGCACAGAGGCCCTCAGGACTTTTTGAAATTACAAAAAGGTCCCTGTGAAGCAGACCCCACGTGAGGAGCACGTGCTAGTGGAGAAATTGCATTGATACCCCCAGCATTATAGGTAATTGCATTTAAGTCCCTGTCAGCATATTTCTTTTATGTAAATTTCTTTTCTTGTATTGTCTATCTATTGTGCCACTTGTCACATTTTTGTAATTGCAGTAGATTTTTAAATGAATTAATTGGTTGATTTGTGTAATACTTTTCCTAGTGAGACCTTTAAAATTATAATTAATTTTCTGTGATTTCGAAAATTCTCAAAAATTCACAGTAGCTCTAGGATAGTGAACTCAACCTTGCATAAAAATCTCATGTCATTTGCACGCATATCGAGGCCTGAATAAATTCCTTAGTGATTTTCTTAGTTTAATTTTAATAAATTCATTTCACATTGAAATTAAGGTTTGTCAATTTTCCTATATTCCTTATCATTAGAACTGTCTAGGATAATTTGTGTTCCTGAAAAAGATGTGATTTGTTGTTTATTAGAAATAAATTTGTGAAAATACCCTGCCTGCATCTTTAATTCACTTTAAATTCATTTAGTGTCTAAAAATTCCAAAAAAATTAGGTTAGTTCATTTTCACCATAATTCATCATCTGGCCAATTTTCATAAATTTTAGACTTCATTTGGTATCTTAAATTGATTTAACTTTAAATTGGCTTGATATTGCATGTGTCTGCATAGAAAATAAAAAAGAACAAAAAAATACTCCTTGAAAATCTAACACTTGGATATTTGCTCATAATTCACCTAAGGAGACAAATGCCTCCCTGAGTTCGACCTTGGACACTACCAAGTAAAAAAATTACCGCTTGAAATTGACTCAAATCTAATTTAAGTGGTTTTTGATTAGCCCTCTCGTATCCAACTGCAATGAACGACATCTAATTAATTTGGACATTAATCTGACTGAATTAACCAAGGGTGCAGGAGAGGTTATCAAAATGGCGCCGTTGCCGGGGAGGCACGATTTAGGTTAATTTGAAGTGAAAGTCTGATTGTTTGATTTTCAATCCCCGGGTAGTCTGACCCCCGGTTTTTCTTGTGAATATTTCTCTGTCTTTTAAATTTTTGCATTTTTGTGTCGTTCTTTATCTGACCTCAGCTTGTTTTTGTGCGAGGGACACCGGAGTCGAAGACGCTTCGAGGAACACGCATTCTAATTTGTTTGAGTGATTTGAGAGAACTTGTAAATTTTCATTTATTTCCACATTTTTCGCATCATTTCCAGCGGTTCCCATTTGAGTTCTCGCGTGTGTAAAAATAGTGGAACTGTGTCCCCGTGTGTTGTGTGGTTTGAATTGTAATTTAGGCTTGCACTAGCGGCTCCTCGAGCCACTTTAGGGATTGCTTGTGCTCGTAATTTTTAGGACCACATATACACTTAAAAGACGCACCTAGACCGCAGATCTAGTAAAATAAACATGTTCTTCACTCGCTAATAGAACTGCCTGTCTAGGAGCAGATTTTGTCGTCTGCATTTGCATATAGTATAAAATTTCAATACTTTCTTGCATCCTGCATAAAAGTGAAGGGATCACTGTAAGTCTTCTCAACTCAGCATACGCATCATTGTTTTTTGTGCATAAGCTTTTCTCGATTTCCCCCTCTGTTTTTCACACTTAACTTAAACGGAAATTGGGACTGGACGATAGGCGTGCTGTGTGGTTGGATTAACAAGTGAGAACTTAACTTAAAACCGGGACTGCTAACATTATTGACCAAAAAAATCAATAAAATTGAAAAAATTATTTGCGGAGACTAATCCCCGACCTTGTTTTCAGGCTGAGTGAGGGTACTTGAGTGTGTGTGAACACCTTAAGGCAGAGCCCAAATCCCCGCCTTCCATATCACGGGCCAACTGATCCTAGCAAATATCACGAGTTGGATACTTTTAGCTCATTGATAGTATCAAGTAGCCTCCACCTGTTCGCGGGTAGATAGGGGCGAACCAGGGGTACTTTACGACAAGGCCTAGCTTTGTCAGCCTCCGCCTGCTTGCAGGTAGATAGGGGCACGTCTTTGAGTCCCCAATTTCGGATAGGAGCGAAGAAAGGAAGGATCGACGGTATCTTAGGCGACAGGTTAAACAGGGAAGACGCATCCGGCTCTGAGCCGACTTCCCTATAGGCCGCGTAATCCTTGCGATCTTGCTTGAAAAATCACACTTGAAATTTACAAGATAAATTGGACTCGATTTTGAGTCCTTCACTGTGTTGAGTGTGAAACCAGGGTCTTGGATTGAACTGGTTGCTTCAGGTAGGAGTCAAACCCTACCTTCACTTAAAACTCCCACTTCTTCTCGCCACTTCAAGATGAATGACTGGGGGGATATCGACACATTATTTGCCAATCTTTCTCTGAGCCCTCCACGAAAATCATCTTCACAGGCCCAATCGCACCTTGGGCCACCCAGGACTCATGACCCTCTTGAGTTCTAGATCCCTCACACCCAGGGTGGTTACTCTCAAACCAACCCTTTCCTCTCCTCCGAGCTTACCGAGGAAGACCATCGCCTCGGTAATCCTTTCCTTGATTTGTCCTTTGACACCGATCTTATCTCACACCCAAGAATAGAGGACGAGATGATGCCTAAGCAACAACCACCGGATGAGGAGCAACTACAACAGATTCTTAATTGCCTTGCTGACGTCGAACAAAGAAATGCAGATCTCATAGCTAGGATGGGACAAATCATTGTAGCTGGAGGTATCGACCGACCAATGGTTGATGCCTACAACCCAACGGAGAACGAGATACAGAATTGGTTAGCACCAGAGGTTTCTGCAGAAGCATTTGAGCTGAAGCCCCACTTCCTTAGCCTACTACCGAAGTTCAATGGGAATATCAACGAAGAGCCGTACACTTTCCTTCGAGACTTCGAGCTGGTTTGCAATAATCTTAGCCATCCCAATGTTGGCCAAGATTACATTAGATTGAAGGCCACCCCATTTGCCTTAGGAGATAAGACAGCACATTGGCTGAAAAACCTAGGGGTGATATGTACTACCTGGATGCAGTTCAAGGACCTCTTTCTGAAAAAGTTCTACCCCCTCAGTAGAACTAACCAAATGAGAACGAAGATCGCTAGCTTTTCCCAAGGACCCAGTGAACCTTTCCATGATGCCTGGGATAGGTTCAATAACTTAGTACAGAAATGCCCCTGCCACGACATTTCTAAGGCGATCTTAGTCTAGACCTTGTTCTGTGGTCTAACCCCGGAGATGCAGGGGTTAGTAAGTGCCGCCTGTGGAGGAAGCTATCTGAACAAAAATGAGAATGCTGTATGGAATATCCTGGAGCAGATGGCGGAGACCGGCAGGTCGCAGGCCACAAGGGCCTATGCGTTGTCTCCCTCAATCCTATCCAACGAGACAACCCGAAGGACTGTAGCAGATCTGACCGAGGACCTCATTCCCAGCATGGGGATGATTGCTGACAAGCTAACCATGGTCGAGCAGATCCACAAGAGAGTCACAGAACTTGAGTCTCTTTCGCGTCTACCTAAGCAAGTGTAGGAACTTTCTGAGAAGGTAGCTAAGATAAAGCTACCTGCCCCTTCTGCACCACCTGTACCTGTACATCGAGTCCATCTTGTACAGGAACAGGCATCGGGGCCTCAGAGTGGTTGGGATCAAACTTACACCCAGCAGGACCATCATGCACCCCCACAAGTGGAGACCGGATATGAGGAGCCTCCGCAGGTGTACGAGATCAACGGGCTTTGGTATAGCCGTGACCTGATTGTCAGACAGGACGAAATGGGGAAGGGTCAGCCTCACCGCCCATCCCCAGCATACCAAGAAACCAGACCGGTCCCCACACCGCACTTTCAGTCCAGGCCAGAACAAGGGTACCAGCCTCAGCAGTACCAGCAGCAGCAGCGCACCTATCAGCAGGGGCCAGTACCGTCCCATCAGCAGCAGCAATATCGGCATGGCCAGCAGGGCCAATACAGAACCTCGTCTCCACATCAACCAACCAGCCCACTGAATTGGAGTCCCTCACTTTGGCGATCCAGACCCTGTCTGATAGGGTCCAACAGATGCAGAACGATTATCTGGATATGAGAACCGATATCAATCGTGTCTCTCATACCCAGGAGCAACAGATGACGCCAAAGACCCCGACTCCCGCACAGGTTCAGGCCAACCCGAACAGCATACTCCATGGCCAGAACCGACCTCGTGATCAGGTATATTTTTCAGATAATTCTTTATCTGAACATGAGATCCATTCGTACGATAATGTAAATCATATGTCCCTCAGGAGCGGAAGGACCGTGACCATACCTGATCGGGCACAGGCACAGAAGGAAGGAACCTCCGAGTCTCTACCTGAGGAGAACTTGGAGGTAGAGGAGCAGAACCACCACCACCATCACTAGCAGAAGAAGAGGACATCTAGGTCCTCGAAGCAGCATTCCCGCATCATTAGTGAGTCCTACGAAACTGATGAGAAGCCCACACCTCCATCTGAGGAGGACCGTCCAGAAGAAGCGGAAGACGCACCACCAATTTCAACCCAGCATGTTTCTTTTAGTCCGAGTCAGAGTCCTAGTCTGTTTCAGAGTCCGAGTCATGTACATAACTCAGTTCCAGCTTTCAATGAAAAGATTTCAGTTTCAGAACATGAGTTAGAGTCAATAATCCCTTTCCCCCGAGCTCTTACGGGTGGAAAGAAGAAAATCAAAAAAATTCAAAAAGATGACCCTGAGATGGCTGAATTCTGCAACAAATATATCAAGGTCACAATCCCCTTTGACAGGTACGTGGAAATGACTCCTGCATTTCAGAAATACCTTAAGGTGAGATGCACACCTACTAGGGTTAGCAGGAAGACCAAAATCCGTGTTGAAAAACACGTTCTGTCAGTAGCCACGACTTGTGCAATAAAGAACTCGTTTCCAAGGAAACGAAGAGACATGGGTGCACATTATGTAGTGAGTCATGTTGATGACATCGCGTTTGTACGCACTCTCCTGGACAATGGTTCCTCAATTAACCTAATGCCTACAACCCTCTATGAGCGGCTTAATCTCGGACCTCTTAGGAAATCTAGAGCCCTCCTGAAGTTCGCTGATAAATCGACCAAGAGGTCCCAAGGAGAATTAAGGAATGTTGTGATCAAAGTCGAGGGGCAAGAATACATGGTAGACTTCATTGTCCTAGATATGGAAACCCCTCGTAATTGGAGAGATTCCTAGATCATCTTAGGCAGACCCTTCCTCAGGACAGCAGGGACCTTGTTTGATTACAAGATCGGGAAGATCCAGTTCCAAACTCCAGGCAGAGATGAGGAGCTTGAAATGAAGCAGACCAGATGGCAGAGACCAAATTCCGAATCCAGCACCGAGTACTCTTCGTCCGAAGCAGACTGCGATTATGTAGACATAGTTGGGCCATGGAGACAGAACCCAGCCAGCATAGATGAGTCCCTCCCTTCCGGAGATGATCCGGTGCATAAGTCAGTTTGCGAGATCCTCAGAAACGAGTACAACCCATAACATGCATCCCCCTACATCTTCGATGACTTAGAAGCCCAGTTGGGCTTGTCAGTCCTTCCCTCTTTAGGACAATCAGAAGATGAGGATGAAGAGTCGGACGTGGCTTCGAGCGATTACATGGAGACCTTTGGCGATCCAACTCCCGAGACAATTAACCTGGTGGCAGCTATTACAGAGAAAGATCCAGCCACTTCCAACACTGAGCCAGATCTGATTGAGCCAGATTTCCTAAACGATCACACCCTTCCTGAGCTCAAACCTTTACCCTCAACATTAAAATACGCCTTCCTTGCGGGTCAGGCCAAGAAATATCCGGTCATCATCAGTTCGCGATTGACCGAGGAACATGAATCTCGCTTGCTAGAGATCCTGGAGAAAAACCGCAAGGCGATAGGCTGGAGCATTTCCGATCTCCACGGGATAAACCCCGCTCTGTGTTCGCACCATATCTACTTGGAGAATGAAGCCAAACCCTCTCGTGAATTCCAACAGCGTTGAATCCAAATTTACGAGAGGTCGTGAAGACGGAGATAGAAAAATGGTGCAACGCGGGTTTCATTTACCCAATATCCGACTCTAAGTGGGTGGCCCCAATCCATGTTGTCCCGAAAAAGTCGAGAATTCAGACAACCACCAACGAGGACGGAGAGGAGATCGTGACACGAGTACCCATGTCGTGGCGCGTGTGTGTGGATTACAGACGCCTGAATGCTGCGATGAAGAAGGATCATTTCCCCCTACCGTTCATTGATCAGATTTTGGAGATACTAGCGGGGAAAGAGTTCTTCTGCTTCTTAGATGGGTTCTCGGGCTACAATCAAGTAGCCATAGCTCTAGAGGACCAGGAAAAGACCACATTTACATGTTCTTTGGTACCTATGCTTTCAGGCGCATGCCCTTTGGGTTGTGCAAATCTCCAGGTACTTTTCAAAGATGCATGATTGCTGTATTCGCCGAAATGGTCGGCGAATTCATGGAAGTCTTCATGGACGACTTCTCGGTTCACGGCGATTCCTTCGATTCATGTCTTAGGAATCTGGACCGAGTCCTCAAAAAATGTTGTGAGGTTAATCTGGTGCTCTCCTGGGAGAAAAGTCACTTCATGGTGACGGAGGGCATTGTGTTGGGGCACGTCATCTCCAAGAGAGGAATGGCGGTTGACCCTGCCAAGGTGGATGTGATCAGACGACTCCAGCCACCGACCAACATCAAGCAGTTGCGGTCGTTCCTCGGGCATGTCGGATTTTATCGGAGATTCATTAAGGATTTTTCTAAGATTGCTGACCGCTAACTGAGCTTTTAGGCAAAGACATGGAGTTTATTGTTGATCACAAATATCTTGAGGCCTTTAAGTTATTACAAGGAATGATCATGGACGCACCCATCCTACAAGCCCCAGATTGGTCTCTACCTTTTGAGATCATGACAGATGCCTCCCAGACCATGTTGTTGGGGCTGTGTTAGGAAAAAGAAGAGATGGCGTCCCGTTCGCAATTCACTACGCAAGAAAAGTGCTTGACCCCACTCAGCGTAACTATACAGTTACGGAAAGGAAAATGCTTGCAGTAGTGTTTGCCTTGGACAAGTTCAGATCTCATTTAATTGGATCCAAGGTAATCGTGTTCATTGACCACACGGCTCTACGATATTTAATGGAGAAGAAGGACGCGAAGGCACGTCTTCTTCGGTGGATTTTGCTTATCCAGGAGTTTGATTTGGATATCCGTGATAAACCTGGAAAGAAGAACGTAGTAGACGATCATCTCTCTCATCTCGAAGATCTTAATACTTCCGAGGATTCACCAATTCGAGACTCCTTCCCTGACGAGTTGATTTTTATTGTCGACTCACTCCCATGGTACGCCAATATCGTGAATTATCTTGTCTCCAAGAAAGTTCCGAAGATTGGCCCAAGAGCCAAATTGACCGACTGAAGTCGGACGCTAGACACTACCATTGGGAGGATCCGATCCTTTTCTTCGAAGGACCGGATTGTGTCTGGAGACGGTGTATTCCTCAGGAGGAATACCGGAGTGTCCTTTCTTTATGCCACAGCTTGGAGGCAGGAGGACACCACTCCAGGAAGAGGACCACATGGAAGGTACTTCAGTGTGGTTTTTACTGGCCGACTCTATTTCACGATGCCATCACCTTTGCGAAGTCGTGCCCAGTATGCCAGAGAATGGGAGGAACCATTGGTCCCAAAGATGAGATGCCAATGCAGCCTTTCACCATTTGTGATGTCTTTAACGCCTGGGGCATCGACTTCATGGGCCCATTCCCTGTTAGCCACGGGTTCGAATACATCCTTCTTGCGGTAGATTATTTATCCAGGTGGGTGGAGGCTATCCCAACCCGAGCCGCAGACAACAGAACAGTCTGTAAATTCATCAGAGATAATATCATCTCTAGGTTTGGGATTCCCAAATTGATGATATCAGATGGGGGTAGCCACTTTGTGAACCGGGAGGTGAAGAAACTCCTGAAGGACTACGGCATCGAACACCATGTCGCTAGCCCTTACCACCCACAGACTAATGGTATGGATGAGGTGTCGAATCGGGAGGTGAAGACCATATTGCAAAAGCTTGTCCTCCCAGACAGGAAGGACTGGTCTCAGATCTTGGATCAAGTCCTCTGGGCGTATAGGACGGCTTACAAGACACCGTTAGGCACCTCCCCATTCCGAATGGTATTTGAAAAGCCGTGACATTTGCCCGCAGAGTTAGTCACAAATCAGAATGGGCAATTAAGAAGGTCAACTGGAACACGCACCTTGGGCAGAAGCAGAGAGACATGGATCTGAATGAGCTTGTGGAAGTCAGAAACCGCACATATGACAACAGTTTGGTGTACAAGGACAAGGTGAAGCGTTGGCATGATAGATATAATAGACGAAAGACCTTTGTTCCTGGACAGAAGGTATGGTTGTTCAATGCTAGGCTGAAGATTTTCCAAGGCAAGTTGAAGTCTAAGTGGATGGGCCCATTTGTCGTCCGTACGGTGCATGATAGTGGATGTGTCGAGATCTCATATCTCGCAGATGACGCACCGACATTCCTAGTGAATGGACAATTGTTGAAGCACTTCGTCGAATCCAATGAGCAGTTAGTCCATGTTGAGGAGATTGTATTCATGCGCGAGGCAGATTCAGCAGATACACCTTGAGCCACGTACGAGACCTTGCAGTAGTGAGCTCCAGCCATCCGCAGCATCTCGAAAGATTCAGACCGACTCATCTGTATATATCATTCTTCTTGTACATCCTATCCTCTCTCCCACGCAACTCTAGTAACCCATCCCCGCCTCATTAGATCACTATCTTGGACTATACTTAGGATAACCAGATCCTAAGAATAAGGGGGAGGGGTCACCTGAGTCGGTTCACTGTACATTCTCCAGATCACATTGGTCCTCATACTCACTTCCGTCCTATACTTAGGCTGACTTGAGCCTAAGTATAGGGGGGACCGATGCCCGCATTGTATATTCATCCACTTCTCTTCGTGACCTTGTCCGCCCCACTTTTTGACTTTCTTCTACACTTAGGCTGCCAGAGCCTAAGTATAGGGGGGCCGGTCGATTTCTATACATTTTCATTTCTCTTTAGCTCTCTTACGCTTAGCACGAGCTATGTCTTTTTCCTCGCTCTTCGTGCTCTGAGGACATAGCACACGCTAAGTATAGGGGGGCGTGTAAGGGGCGTGTATATATTACATATATACTTTACCCATAGCTCGTACTTTCGCGTATTTTTGCGTATTTTTGTATATATTATGCAATAAGTATGGGGTGGGTAAAAATTGAAATTTTTTTATTATGTATATTATTACAAACTAAAAATTGTTGTAAAAATTGTTGTATAATAGAAAATAAAATGAAAATGTCAAAAATAAAGGCTTCTTATTTAGTCTTGCATATCATCCTTGCATTTCAAAAAAAAAGTCTTGCATTTCATTCATAGCATGTCATCTGCACCCCATCTGCATATCTTGTATATGCAAGGTAAAAAGCTAGTGGATTCTGAACCGAGTTATGAGTAGATATTGAGGATGGACTTGATTTGACCTTAATCCACCTAATTTCAGAAGAACCTTATAGGAATTGGAGTTAAGATTTTTTCAGGTCAAGTGACTTAATTCTTTGAGTCCGCAAGTCTATGTTCACATGTCATCTTGATTAGTCTAAGTAGAATATCTCGTGCACACGCATGATTCTTTTAGACAGTGACCTAACTTGGACAAAGCACAATGCACGTAGCTCTTCATTGATGAGGTGTTGAGGAAGTAGAATCCTTCAGCTTGGAGTAGCACACGGGTGGAAACATTCGTCCTGCTCTAGGGAGGGTAGTGCGTCTCAACCTAGTCTGGTGGTGTTAACATCTAAGGACGGGATGCTGTGGGTTGCAATAATGCTTCAAAAGAGGGATAGTCTACTGACTCAAGAGGAAAAACTCCTGATGTACATGCTGCACATTATATGAGTTTGAAAAAAAAATATCCAAAAAAATCAGACAGGTCCAAGAGAAAATGAAATACCTGTCGGAGTCTGTATATTAGTAAAGAAATGCAGCTGGATGACTTGGCTACACTGGTCAGGCATCCCGGGATAGGTAGCTACACTGGCTACTGTCCATTCTTTTCTCTACCCCTCCTCATGAGCTGGTCGCACTTGAACTTAGAAGGGAATACCCCGCACCTCGAGGAAAGAGTTACTGGACTGGGTTATTGAGTTACCTTGTTAGAGGAGGCTGGTTCTGAGTCATTTCTGATGTGGAGAGTTACATCTCACTTACACAGTACAAGTAAGAATCATAGTCATCAGAAATTTGCGTTTGAGGATTTGTTCTGACCTGACTATTGAGGAGTCTTGAATAGAAGACTTGTGGAACTTGAAGTCTGTTAGGTCTTAAGTTCAGGTCCAAATAAGGTTCCGCCACACAATTAATCCAAAGGTCGAGTCAAGCTCCATTTTTAACTTTTGTTCATGACCTTGGTATGGAACCCAAAATCATTTCACTCTTGCATTTCATTTAGTTTCTCGGGGACGAGCAAGGTTTAAGTATAGGGGGTTGATGAATCTGTAATTCATCACTTTAAAAGTTAAAAATAGAGCCTTGTTCCCGAGTAAATAGAGGCATATTTTCCTTTATAATGCATAAATAGCATTCATGCATGCATACATAATACATGCATTTTAGCACTCCATTAGCATTTAAATAAGAAGCCAAAATCCCTTGTAAAATATCCACTTATCAAAATAACCTCTTCCTTATAATATGTACTCCTTAGTTAATAATATAGGGAAGAAAGCCAGAAATCCCCCTTGTAAAATAACCAATAAAGCACTAGAACTCCTGGACTATAAAATACCCATAGCTCCCTCATACAAGATCCAAAATAGGTCTACTCACTTTTAGAATAATACACATTAAAAGACCTTTAAAATGAGACTAATTTCATCCAATTTGGAGCTCGTATGAAAAAGTTGGGTGTTTGGGCCTCTTTGTATACTACATGTATGTATATTTGTATCTTTGTATTTTTGTATCATATTTGACCTCATCTCTGTCTTTGGTCAACATGAAACTTGTAGATCGAGATCTACAACTTTCGTGTTTTGAGTTTTTCCAAATTCGGCCCCCTCTTCTCTCTATACATATTTTTCTTTGCAGCCATTCACAGCAGGCCACATGGCGCCATCTGGTTGCGCCACGCGGCCCGTCCCCCTTTCCCTTGCCGCCGCACCTCTCAGCCGTTGGATGATCTTCCAGATCCAACGACCACACCGCCTCCACGTATGCCTTTCATCTTAACCGCCAGATCAAGTCCCCCGCCTAATCCCAACCGCCCATTCGCGCCTCTTCCTCAGCGCGCCACGTGGCTCTTGTTGCGCCCTTGGATGACGCACTCCATCCCTCCATCTTAACCGCTCAGCCCGCCGTGCATCTCAGCCCTTCAATCATCCTAAGATCTGATCTCCACCGCTCGTCAGCGCTCTCTTCTCCGCACGTCACGTGGTCGCTTCACGACGCTCAGATCACGCGCCCGGATTTTCATCCTACCGCTCCATCCCGCCTCGATCACCACCGTTGGATCACAAGATCCAACGGCGGAGACTTCGTCTTCCACCTTCAGCGGCCCTCTCTCCCATGTTCCCCGCCTTGCGGGAGGGGCAGCCCCTTCCTATTCTCAGCCGCGCCTCCATCACCATCGACGACCACCATCACCTCCACATCCTTCCCCACTCGTCCCTTATCCTCTCCAGCCACTCCACTACCCACGTCGACCTCCAGCGACGTCCTACAAACCCCTTAAACTTTGCCCCATCACCAGGACGGCCGTCCACCTTGCTCCTTTAAATACTCGAGCACCGGCCATCGTCGCACCCATCCGCCACTCCTGAGAGATACCCCAAGCTCGGAGCGTCTGATTAGTGTCAGTAATTGCTCGATTTCTTGAGCGAAGACGGTCGTCTTCTCCGGCGAGATCCTCGGCCACCGCCGTGTCGCAGCCCTCCTCCGCCGAGCCGCTGCTTGAGCTCAGGGACTTACCGCCCCTTCGAGCGACGATCTGGACCTCGATCTCGAGCTCCACACCCCAGGTAAACTCCTCCATCTCTGTTTGATTCTCCTTCTGATTTTCCTTTTGATTTTTCGCTTTTTACTCGACGTCCACATCCATCCTTTCACTTCTCTTCCACTCCGCCGAGCTCCGCGACGGAGCTCTCATCTTCGACTGTACCCTCTACGACCGCTGATGACGCACTTCATCCTCCATCAGCTCCAGCTCCGCCACTTGGCCGGAGCACCATCACCCGCCATCACTTCCGCAGGCGGCGGAGGACCATCGGAGGAGAAGCCCGAGCTACCATTCGATCCCCTCGATCGTACGGTCGACTTCGCGCCACGTCGCCACTCAGCCGAGCCTCACAGGTACCGTCGGATCCTTCCAGATCTAGCGGCGCCTAGCCCACCACGTCATCGACATCTGGAGCAGCCAGGAGCCGTTGGATCTGTCGTGATCCAAAGATCAGCATTCAGCCACGTCACCCCTTCCATCGCGTTCCCGTGCCCGTTGGATGTATCTAGATCTGACGGCCTACCAGTGCGCCACGCATCTCCTTCCAGCAGTCGTTGGATCACTCTTGATCCAACGGTCTTCAGCCCGCCACGCAAAGGAGTCCGAGCCTCTTCTCCGACCCTAGGCTCAGACTACCCGAGGCGAGATCGAGCCTCACTCCAGACCTCCAGGAGCTTCCGAGCCGAGCCCCGAGCCTCCTAAGCCGCCCGAGCCTAGGCCGACTACGTGAGGAGCACGTACGGCCTGGGTATTTTGCACAGAGGCCCTCGAGTCTTTTTGAAATTACAAAAAGGTCCCTGTGAAGTAGACCCACGTGAGGAGCACGTGCTAATGGAGAAATTGCATTGATACCCCCAACATTATAGGTAATTGCATTTAAGTCCCTGTCAGCATATTTCTTTTATGTAAATCTCTTTTCTTGTATTGCAAATACACCCCTATCTTTGCACGCATCCCTAGGTCTCATTTTACATCATTTTTGAATTCTAAAAGTTGCATTTTGTTGAGTAACTTATCCTCTATCTATTGTGCCACTTGTCACATTTTTAAAATTGCAGTAGATTTTTAAATGAATTAATTGGTTGATTTGTGTAATATTTTGCCTAGTGAGACCTTTTAAATTATAATTAATTTTCTGTGACTTCGAAAATTCTCAAAAATTCAAAGTAGCTCTAGGATAGTGAACTCAACCTTGCATAAAAATTTCATGTCATTTGCACACATAAAAAATCGAGGCCTGAATAAATTCCTTAGTGATTTTCTTAGTTTAATTTTAATAAATTCATTTCACATTGAAATTAAGGTTTGTCAATTTTCCTAGATTCCTTATCATTAGAACTATCTAGGATAATTTTTGTTCCTGAAAAAGATGTGATTTGTTGTTTATTAGAAATAAATTAGTGAAAATCACCCTGCCTACATCTTTAATACACTGTAAATTCATTTAGTGTCTAAAAATTCCAAAAAAATTAGGGTAGTTCATTTTCACCATAATTCATCATCTGGACAATTTTTATAAATTTTGGACTTCATTTGGTATCTTAAATTGATTTAACTTTAAATTGGCTTGATATTGCATGTGTCTGCATAGAAAATAAAAAAGAACAAAAAAAATACTCCTTGAAAATCTAACACTTGGATATTTGCTCATAATTCACCTAAGGAGACAGATGCCTCCCCGAGTTCGACCTTGTATACTACCAAGTAAAAAAATTACCGTTTGAAATTGACTCAAATCTAATTTAAGTGGTTTTTGATTAGCCCTCTCGTATCCGACTACAATGAACGACATCTAATTAATATGGACATTAATCTGACCGAATTAACCAAGGGTGCGAGTGCGGTTATCGAAAACCATGTTGTCCCGAAAAAGTCGGGAATGCAGACAACCACCAACGAGGACGGAGAGGAGATCGTGACATGAGTACCCACGTCGTGGCACGTGTGTGTGGATTACAGATGCCTGAATGCCGCGACGAAGAAGGATCATTTCCCTCTACCGTTCATTGATCAGATTTTGGAGAGACTAGCGGGGAAAGAGTTCTTCTGCTTCTTAGATGGGTTCTCGGGCTACAATCAAGTAGCCAAAGCTCCAGAGGACCAGGAAAAGACCACATTTACATGCCCCTTTGGTACCTATGCTTTCAGGCGCATGCCCTTTGGGTTATGCAATGCTCCAGGTACTTTTCAAAGATGCATGATGTTGGACATGTGAGCCCACGTCGAGCCATTATGCAATAAATGTTATTGCGAATATCATTCCCTGATCTGAAATGAAGAATAAATAATTTGCATAATAGGTCCCTCTGTACAATTAGGGTTATGTACCATGGCTATCTTAATAATCATACAGCTGTTGATTCAATATATGAATCATAGAGGCTGGTGCTTGGATGAATATCTAAAGGGTTAGATTGAGGACTCATCAAGCACCGTCAAATGATTGTTAAGAGATGATCTCCAGCCTTAGTAGGAGATGGCAATCCTTTCTCACATAGGTTGATATCTGACCGACCTCTTGATGCAGGTCCTCTACATAGGAATAGAGATTCGGAGGTGTCAGATTAGTTAGGTTAAAGAGTTGACTTAACGAGATCGAGATAACCAAAGTCCTATGTTGAATGCTGTCACAGCATAGGCACGCATCCTCTGACCGGAGACAGATGTATTGCTATATGTCTGAGTATGTACATTTGGCAGACCAATAGGTTGATGACCTAACCAAGGTCTATACATCGGCGCGCTGGTGTACGTATAAGGGCATATGAGTAATACGATCTCTCAAAGGGATCATACAGGTTCACTACTGAACCGGAAGACATGAGCTCACTCATGAGATATTGGGAAGAATCAAATTCCGTGCACGGTCGTCTCGCTTTGGAAGCTTGACTGAATTTGTAGGTTTGATATATACTTTTGGAAAGTATATGATCAAGACCTAGGTATGATATATGCTTTTGGAAAGTATATGATCGATACCAAATTCCAATGATCAAATGAGAAACTTAGTGATCAAACCCTGAAGAAGACAGTGTAAAATAGATCTTGATCTTCGGGTTGACTATGGGTCTTCCAGTATACAGGATGTACAGGTATTGGGAATACTTGAAGGGTGATGTGATCATAAACGATTGTATATCCATGACGCTTCCATTCTGAGGGAGTGATGAAACAAGTCTGCATTTTAGTGACTCCTTTCAGTAGAGAAGCAATCCGATCTTAGTCCAAGTGTTGGACATTGGTCTGAATGGGATTCAGATTCAATAAGAAGATTGGATTTGCGGTCTTGATTTAATCAAGCATCTGTGGGAGGTTCGTAAGATCTGGATTTGAGATAAGATCTCAATATCCAAGTCACTATACATGGAATAATACAATCGCCCTGTCCTTATCTCCAAGTATCTGCGGAGAAAGCACATTATTCTTGAAAGGGTTCGAGAATAATTCATTTGATGAAATTTATATCCAAGCAAGTAGAACTTGATGATTAAATGAGATTTAATTATCAAGCTTAATATGAATATGATTCATATTGTGAGAATGATTATCCAAGATAATTAAATGGGATTTAATTATCAAGAGAATGTGGATATTATTATCCATAATATTTGTGTATTATAAATACGATTATATTCAAGAGAAATAAAATTTAGTAAATAACATTTGTTAATTATTAAATGTGGATTGGATTCACATTTGTTAATTAACTGGAAATATCATTTAGAAATTAATTTGGGATGTGAATATGATTCACATAATTTTCAATGGCATGATTGAAATATTCACAAATTAATTTGGAATCAATTTGGTGGATATTTTTTTGAGATAATGTAATATAATAAAAAGGAGAAATAAAGCCACCATTAGGAGGCAATATTATCTCCATTTTATTATGATGATTAATCTCTCAATTAACTTATTTATGTTAAATTAAAAATGTGTTGATAATGTTGCAGCATATATTTAATTTAATCATAAATAAATGTTGTTGGTTTTAACCAACAATAATTATAGCCATTGATTTTACATGGACCAAGCCTGGCCGTTGGATCCATGTGTCCCATGGATTGAGATCCATTGGATCCTAAACTAATATAAAAGGAGGGCTAGGGTAGCCTTCCAAGGTACATCATCTAGAGTTGAAGAACTCTATTATCTCTCTCTCTCTCTCATATTCTCGCTCTCTCTCTCCTTCTCTCCTCAAAAGGATGGCCGTCCATCTTGTGTTGAGAAAGGAGAGACTCTCGGCTTCTTCTTCGACGACTCGAGGATCTCCTTCTTCTTTAGAGCTTCTTACTCTAAAGGAAGACGACGGATTTCGTTTGACGAAATCGGGGGAGCCATCGCTTGGATCTTCATCGAGGATTGCGAGAAGGAACGTGACTCATCATTGCGCCCACAAGTGCGTTCTTCGTGGATCGGACTTAAGATATGAGGATCTCTACTTTGGGATCTCGCGATCACAACCACGCTTCAAGAGGTATTCCTTATACTTGGTGGTTTGATGAAACGATCCGAGAAGTGTTCTCGTGATCATGTGGTTTCATCTTTAGATTTAAAAATTTTTAATTTCCGCTGCATCTAGCATCTCGTGCGACTAGTTGCTCCGATTGCATATGATGCGATCGACACGCTTCCGTGATGCGCTTAAGGATTCCCAATATCCTTCAAGTGGTATCAGAGCCAGGTTGAATAAGGTTTTGGATATGATCCATAGACCTTAGACGATTTGGTTCTTGAAAGGGTTGCGAAATGTTTTTTGTTACATTTCAATTTTCGCACCTCTGTCTAATTGAATTTTTCAGTACTGTTTAAAATGTTTAAACACGAAATTTTCAATTGGATTTTCTTCCCCATTAATTAAGGAAACCATAGGACTTGAGTTTACTAAATTTGGACTTCATTTGCTCAAGATATGGTCTTTTGAATATGCATATAACTGTTGCGGGAACTGCGCATTTAAACGTGATTAATGAGATAATTACGGTTTTGATCCGTTCGAAATTCGTGAATTATCACTTGAGTTCTTTAATAAATCAAATAGGCAATCTTTGGAAACTGAGTTTGCATTTTTTGGATTTAAATTGATCAAGATAAGTTAATTTTAGTGATTGGGGGTCACTGCTGGAAATTAACAATTTTGATCTTGAACCTTGTGATATGTCATTCAATCATCATGATGAAAATTAATTGTTAATTTTCTGGAATAATTAGTGATAAATATTTGTGAAATATTTAAAGAAATAATTATTTCATTGAATGACACTTGCCTAAACCACAATGATGAGATATTAGATCTTGATCATTGGTTCATCAACAAACATTGCTTTCATGAAAACCATAGTTTATCCTACAATAGTTGTAGGACAACATTTACATGAAAAACCCTCTTGCTTGAATAGGATTGGGAATTTTTCTAGCAAATCTCCTTATAATATAATAAAAAAATGTTTTGATGTATATTATATGGTATAATTTCGGTTGAAAAACCGATGAGCATCTCAAAGTACATGATGATCTATCTGGTATTATCCTTTCCCGAGGCGGATGTGGTGCCTAGTCGGAGAGCATTGGGGTCGCGGGTTGCAACGTATGTGGTCCGTCCCACTCTCGTCGGTACTGGCCATGACAGCGGGTAGGGATTGTATAATACCGGAGAAAGTCAATGTGTATTTTTCTAATTATTAAAATTAGAATAATACATATTTTGAGAATATACCTACTATTCAAGTAAAAGACATGTTTGTTGATGATTGGATTAATGATTAATTTAATACGATTAAATTAATTATATCCAATGAACACTCTATTTTGAATAGATTTGTATTTCCCTTGGAAGAATTAATTGTGTGAATGTGATTCACGATAATTAATTATAAAATTTGAATACGAGGTGGAGGATCACATAAGTGACATCCATGGTCTCCCGTCAAGGCGAAGGGTTTCCGTCGCCAGGGATTGTATGTAGGAGACGCTTGTCCGAAGTGACAGCTCCTGTATGCAAGCACATCTGGATCGGGCTCTTTGCTTCTCGAAAGAGTAAGGCCGTATGTGTAGTGACCCCAATATCGAGTCCTCATATTATTGGGGTGATATTGGATTGCGCATAGAGAGTGCTAATCCTGTTGACGGTTGGTTCAATTAACAACGGGTCAACATCATCTTAGGGGTGGTGAGCCCGGGTGTTAAAGACCGAATTGGGAATGCAAGTTGGACTTGCAAGGCGGAATGAGTTCCCACTTCTTTTTATCGGAGTCGTAAGTTCTCATATTATTGGGATGCAACAAAGATAGGAAAGGAGATCCCAGATCTTGCTAGAGATATAATGGTAAGAATATCTCTTACATTGAAAGTGATTAAGGGAATGAACTTTAAGTGTTGATAAGGCAAGACAACTTTGATATAAAAATTCCTAAATCAAAGTAAAATATGTATATATAATATATATACCCTTATGCAAATTTCTTATTTCAGATAATCCTTCATTAAACCCATTCAATGTAATACTCAATAATAACCAGTAAAATATCTTGGATTGGACTCATGATCCAGATATTGTACTTGCAATTGGACACATAATGTATGTGGTTGCAATGTGCAAGTTTCCTAAACATAATGAGGAATGACAATTAAATAAGACAATAAGACATCACCTTAGAATTTGTATGTCTCTATAGTCTTGATCTTTCATCGGGTGTACTTTGGAAGTGACATGTCGATGGTGATCGCAATTGTCGAATAATCCTTATAAAATAAAAGAAGATATTTTGGCATACATATGTTCTCTAGACATTTAATCATGAATGACATGGTTCTCTGCATTATGCAAAATGGTGGCTCGAAAGAGATGATGTATTCGAAATGTTTGAATACCTACCTGAACCTAAATCTCTAAAAGTTAAGATGCATGTAGATATGATGAGTGTCATCATTCTACTGTCTATACTTTAGTCATTCATGAAGCTTCATAATATTTATATTGTATGAATTAAATGAAGCATGAATAAATGTTGAAGTTCTCTTATATTGAAATATTTGGAATTCAACATAAGAGAGTTTTTGTCTTGAACAATGGTTGTTTATACATAAAGAGAGCACAGTGGAAGCATGGATCGGATCCGAGTAAGAAGGAAAGGCAAAAGAGTTGACCTACTTCTGTGACTTCCATATGACATCCAAAGAGTTGGATGAATGCCAATACTGTAATAAGTTGATGTGTTGATAGTATGACTATCAAGTCTATCTAAAATCCTTAGTGAAGGACTCAGATAGAGCATCAGAATAATCTACATATAATCATTGACTCTGACTTTCTTATTTCATAAGATAAAGTCTGACAATTGTATCCCAATCTAATGATATTTGAAATTGGTTACATACATATTAGAAGATTAGAAATTTGATCTTAAGGTTTAATAGTCATCTACATGGATATTGCTGTAATTGTTGCAGCAAACTCTGTTTGATAGATAGACTTCATATTCTCAGTGGGAGAGCCCTTAGTCTTGGAGAATGTCTCTATGACCTAGATATTAAAATACCCTCATTGTTTGTTTCTAAATGTTGGAAATAAACATGAATTCTGAGATAGAACTATCATAAAGAGTTATGATGGAAATATTTCAGATAGTAATCTAACATCTACTAGACTCCACAAAATTGGAAAATTAATGAATGGTTCATTAAGATTTCTAATACTGAAAATCAAACCTTATAAGATCAATAGGAGGATGAAGATCATTTGACAATGATCTGGTATCAAGCCTTGGACATTTGTCTGTTGACTTGATCAATAGACTAGTAAGATATGAAACTTTAGAATGTCTAAAATTTCAAATCTTACATACTTGTGAATATTGTATTAAAAGTAAAATGTCCAATACACCCTTCTCTTAGGAAAGGTGCAAGATGTCAATGTATTCAAGATCTCATACATATTGATGTATGTAGATCATCTATATCATAGTAAACATTATGGATATGTGATATCTATTGATGATTATGTATGATACGAGATCTCTTCTCTTCATATGAGAAACCTTTGAAATGTTCAAAGATTTCACAATTTTGGTTTAGAACCAAAGTTTGAAGGAAGATAAAATGAATTTGATCTAACCAAGGTAGCAAGTACCTATTAGATAAATTCAAAGAATACCTTATGAAGATATGAATATCATTTATATCTCAATCCTCCTAACACACCTAAACTCAATAGAGTTGTAGGGAGATACAATTGGATCATGTGTGACATGATTTGGTCAATGATGAATTTTAGCATAATTTCCTCTTAGTTTCCAGATATATATGTGTAGTAAAGACTGCAATATATATCCTTAATAAGGTTCCATGCATGTAAGCTGGAATCTAGCACTTGAGAGTGCCACTTCATTAGGAAAATAAAGGATGGCATGGGATACCTACTTTATGACCTTGAGATTCTTAAAATATCTCATCTCTGAGAATGTGATTCTTAGAGGTTGAGACTCTTGAGAATCAAGAAGAAAATGAAGTAAAGGAACTCATTTAATCTTGAGAAGACAATGAGGCTCCTGATATCGGGAACTAAAAGGATAATTAAAGATGAAACACTAATACCTCTTCAAATGAGGTTGAGGATGTATTCCATGTGTCGATTAAGTCTGACAATGATCGGACTTCATGTGATGAAGCTCCTAAGGATCATGACATGGAAAGATGGATATTAGCAATAAAGTCTAAAGTCGACTTCATATACAAGTGTTGTATATGGACCCTCGAGGATCCACCTATATGGGTAAGACCCATAAAGGTGTAAATGGATCTTCAAGAGAAGAGGGAACCTGATGAGAACGTAGAGACCTTCAAAGCTAGGTTCGTAGCCATAAGCTACACATCGGAAGAGAAGACAATGCTTGCAATGAGACTTGCTCTTCGGTGACCATGCTTAAAATCATCAGAATGTTGCTAACCTTAGCTACACAACTTGACTATTGCATCTTCAAGATGTAAGTCAAGATTGCATTCCTCTAAGAATACCTCTCTGAGGATATTCACATGAAGTAGCCCCAGGGCTTCATGGTTGAGGAAAGCAAGGTGTGCAAGCTAAAGAAACTCCATCTATGGGCTCAAATAAGCTTCTTGTAGTTGGAAGATCAGATTTGATGAAATCATAAATGTTATGATTTTAGATAGAATCTTGATGTACCATATGAAGCTTAGTGGGAGTTCCATTGTATTCATCATGCTAAATGTAGATAATATACTAATCATTTGGAATGATATAAGGATGATAATAAGTGTTTTATAGACTAGCTATTCCATACCTTGAGATATGATCTTAAGAATACCTCTTAGATCTTAGTTCTGAAGTTGTTTAGAAGAAAAGAAAAGAGGGTATTGGGACTGTCACATTTGTAATACACCTTGGACATATTCCATTCTTGGAAATTCCAAGAAAGGCTTCCTTCCTTGAGATTTGGTACTGACCTATCTAAAGGGATAGCACCTCAAAGAGTTGAGGAAGTGAATGCTATAACTGCTTGCACTTGTACATCAGTTACGAGAAGCTAAGTGTATGCTAGATGTGTACAAAAGCCAGACATATGCCATGCAGTGGGAGTAGCAAAGTGTGCTAATCCTACTATAGAGAGAAAACACTTAATTGCAGTAATTACAAAATCTTCATAGATGACAAGATTTTTGAGATAGTGATCTCAAAGTCATATCTTCAAAAGCATAAGACTTATAGATAGGTATCTGAAGGTCTTAACTGCGAATACCTTAGGAGATAGAGATCTCCAGGAATAAAGGTATTCTGATAAGGATTATGGAAATACTGGTTATAATAGTTATTGAGCAATAGTGTCAAGGACACTATAACTGCTTTGACTAGATTGAGTATTGGTTGCATTAGATGCAACATTCGCATTGGATGCGAGCACTGTTACCTAGGGATATGCAAGTGCCGTAAAAGGACTTGGCATAGTCTTTTGGGAACAGAGTGACTGATCAGCTTACCTAGCTATTTCTAAATAGCCTATGATTGTTACATGAGTGTGAGTTTAAATGATTATCCCATTAATGGCTCTTTGGGCTAGTGGGAGATTGTTGGACATGTGAGCCCACGGTGAGCCATTATGCAATAAATGTTATTGCGAATATCATTCCCTGATCTGAAATGAAGAATAAATAATTTGCATAATAGGTCCCTCTGTACAATTAGGGTTATGTACCATGGCTATCTTAATAATCATACATCTGTTGATTCAATATATGAATCATAGAGGCTGGTGCTTGGATGAATATCTAAAGGGTTAGATTGAGGACTCATCAAGCACCGTCAAATGATTGTTAAGAAATGATCTCCAGCCTGAGTAGGAGATGGCAATCCTTTCTCACATAGGTTGATATCTAACCGACCTCTTGATGCAGGTCCTCTGCATAGGAATAGAGATTCGGAGGTGTCAGATTAGTTAGGTCAAAGAGTTGACTTAACGAGATCGAGATAACCAAAGTCCTATGTTGAATGCTGTCACAGCATAGGCACGCATCCTCTGACCGGAGACAGATGTATTGCTATATGTCTGAGTATGTACATTTGGCAGACCAATAGGTTGATGACCTAACCAAGGTCTATACACCGGCGCGCTGGTGTACGTATAAGGGAATATGAGTAATACGATCTCTCAAAGGGATCATACAGGTTCACTACTGAACCAGAAGACATGAGCTCACTCATGAGATATTGGGAAGAATCAAATTCCATGCACGGTCGTCTCACTTTGGAAGCTTGACTGAATTTGTAGGTTTGATATATACTTTTGGAAAGTATATGATCAAGACCTAGGTATTATATATGCTTTTGGAAAGTATATGATCGATACCAAATCCCAATGATCAAATGAGAAACTTAGTGATCAAACCCTGAAGAAGACAGTGTAAAATAGATCTTGATCTTCGGGTTGACTATGGATCTTCCAGTATGCAGGATGTACAGGTATTGGGAATACTTGAAGGGTGATGTGATCATAAACGATTGTATATCCATGACGCTTCCATTCCGAGGGAGTGATGAAACAAGTCTGCATTTTAGTGACTCCTTTCAGTAGAGAAGCAATCCGATCTTAGTCCAAGTGTTGGACATTGGTCTGAATGGGATTCAGATTCAATAAGAAGATTGGATTTGCGGTCTTGATTTAATCAAGCATCTGTGGGAGGTTCGTAAGATCTGGATTTGAGATAAGATCTCAATATCCAAGTCACTATACATGGAATAATACAATCGCCCTGTCCTTATCTCCAAGTATCTGCGGAGAAAGCACATTATTCTTGAAAGGGTTCGAGAATAATTCATTTGATGAAATTTATATCCAAACAAGTAGAACTTGATGATTAAATAAGATTTAATTATCAAGCTTAATATGAATATGATTCATATTGTGAGAATGATTATCCAAGATAATTAAATGGGATTTAATTATCAAGAGAATGTGGATATTATTATCCATAATATTTGTGTATTATAAATATGATTATATTCAAGAGAGAGAAATTTAGTAAATAACATTTGTTAATTATTAAATGTCGATTGGATTCACATTTGTTAATTAACTGGAAATGTCATTTAGAAATTAATTTGGGATGTGAATATGATTCACATAATTTTCAATGGCATGATTGAAATATTCACAAATTAATATGGAATTAATTTGGTGGATATTTTTGTGAGATAATGTAATATAATAAAAAGGAGAAATAAAGCCACCATTAGGAGGCAATATTATCTCCATTTTATTATGATGATTAATCTCTCAACTAACTTATTTATGTTAAATTAAAAATGTGTTGATAATGTTGCAACATATATTTAATTTAATCATAAATAAATGTTGTTGGTTTTAACCAACAATAATTGTAGCCATTAATTTTACATGGACCAAGCCTGGCCGTTGGATCCATGTGTCCCATGGATTGAGATCCATTGGATCCTAAACTAATATAAAAGGAGGGCTAGGGTAGCCTTCCAAGGTACATCATCTAGAGTTGAAGAACTCTATTCTCTCTCTCCCTCTCTCTCTCTCATATTCTCGCTCTCTCTCTCCTTCTCTCCTCAAAAGGATGGCCGTCCATCTTGTGTTGAGAAAGGAGAGACTCTCGGCTTCTTCTTCGACGCCTCGAGGATCTCCTTCTTCTTTGGAATTTCTTACTCTAAAGGAAGACGACGGATTTCGTTTGACGAAATCGGGGGAGCCATCGCTTGGATCTTTATCGAGGATTGCGGGAAGGAACAAGTCTCATCATCGCGCCCGCAAGTGCGTTCTTCGTGGATCATACTTAAGACAGGAGGATCTCTACTTTGAGATCTCGCGATCACAACCACGCTTCAAGAGGTATTCCTTATACTTGGTGGTTTGATGAAACGATCCGAGAAATGTTCTCGTGATCATGTGGTTTCATCTTTAGATTTAAAAATTTTTAATTTCCGCTGCATCTAGCATCTAGTGCGACTAGTTGCTCCGATTGCATATGATGCGATCGGCACACTTCCGTGATGCGCTTAAGGATTCCCAATATCCTTCACATGATTGCTGTATTCGCCGAAATGGTCGGCGAATTCCGGGAAGTCTTCATGGACGACTTCTCGGTTCACGGCGATTCCTTCGATTCCTATCTTAGGAATCTGGACCGAGTCCTCAAAAGATGTTGTGAGGTTAATCTGGTGCTCTCCAGGGAGAAAAGTCACTTCATGGTGACAGAGGGAATTGTGTTGGGGCACGTCATCTCCAAGAGAGGAATGGAGGTTGACCCTGCCAAGGTGGATGTGATCAGACGACTCCAGCCACCAACCAACGTCAAGCAGTTGCGGTCGTTCCTCGGGCATGTCGGATTTTATCAGAGATTCATTAAGGATTTTTCTAAGATTGCCCAACTGCTAACTGAGCTTTTAGGCAAAGACATGGAGTTTATTGTTGATCACAAATGTCTTAAGGCCTTTAAGTTATTACAAGGAATGATCATGGACGCACCCATCCTACAAGCCCCAGATTGGTCTCTACCTTTTGAGATCATGACGGATGCCTCAGACCATGCTGTTGGGGCTGTTTTAGGACAAAGAAGAGATGGCGTCCCGTTCGTAATTCACTACGCAAGCAAAGTTCTTGACCCTGCTCAGCGTAACTATACAGTTACAGAAAAGGAAATGCTTGCAGTAGTGTTTGCCTTGGACAGGTTCAGATCTTATTTAATTGCATCCAAGGTAATCGTGTTCATTGACCACACGGCTCTACGATATTTGATGGAGAAGAAGGACGCGAAGGCACGTCTTCTTCGGTGGATTTTGCTTATCCAGGAGTTTGATTTGGATATCCGTGATAAACCTGGAAAGAAGAACGTAGTAGCCGATCATCTCTCTCATCTTGAAGATCTTAATACTTCCGAGGATTTACCAATTCGAGACTCCTTCCCTGACGAGTTGATTTTTGTTGTCGACTCACTCCCATGGTACGCCAATATCGTGAATTATCTTGTCTCCAAGAAAGTTCCCGAAGATTGGCCCAAGAGCCTAATAGATCGACTGAAGTCGGACGCTAGACACTACCATTGGGAGGATCCGATCCTTTTCTTCGAAGGACCGGATTGTGTCTGGAGACGGTGTATTCCTCAGGAGGAATACCAGAGTGTCCTTTCTTTATGCCACAGCTTGGAGGAAGGAGGACACCACTCCGGGAAGAGGACCGCATGGAAGGTACTTCAGTGTGGTTTTTACTGGCCGACTCTATTTTGCGATGCCATCACCTTTGCGAAGTCGTGCCCAGTATGCCAGAGAATGGGAGGAACCATTGGTCCCAAAGATGAGATGCCAATGCAGCCTGTCATCATTTGTGATTTCTTTGACGCATGGGGCATCGACTTCATGGGCCCATTCCCTGTTAGTCACGGGTTCGAATACATCCTTCTTGCGGTAGATTATTTATCCAGGTGGGTGGAGGCTATCCCAACCCGAGCCGCAGACAGCAGAACTGTCTGTAAATTCATCAGAGATAATATCATCTCTAGGTTTGGGATTCCCAAAATGATGATATCATATGGGGGTAGCCACTTTGTGAACCAGAAGGTGAAGAAACTCCTGAAGGACTACGTCATCGAACACCATGTCGCTAGCCCTTACCACCCACAGACTAATGGTATGACTGAGGTGTCGAATCGGGAGGTAAAGACCATATTGCAAAAGCTTGTCCGCCCAGACAGGAAGGACTGGTCTCAGATCTTGGATCAAGTCCTCTGGGCGTATAGGACGGCTTACAAGACACCGTTAGGCACCTCCCCATTCCGAATGGTATTCGGAAAGCCGTGCCATTTGCCCGCAGAGTTAGTGCACAAATCAGAATGGGCAATTAAGAAGGTCAACTGGAACACGCACCTTGGGCAGAAGCAGAGAGACATGGATCTGAGTGAGCTTGTGGAAGTCAGAAACCGCGCATATGACAACAGTTTGGTGTACAAGGACAAGGTGAAGCGTTGGCATGATAGATATATCAGACGAAAGACCTTTGTTCCTGGACAGAAGGTATGGTTGTTCAATGCTAGGCTGAAGATTTTCCAAGGCAAGTTGAAGTCTAAGTGGACAGGCCCATTTGTCATTCGTACGGTGCATGATAGTGGATGTGTCGAGATCTCAGATTTCGCAGATGACGCACCGACATTCCTAGTGAATGGACAACTGTTGAAGCACTTCGTCGAATCCAATGAGCAGTTAGTCCATGTTGAGGAGATTGTATTCATGCGCGATGCAGATTCAACAGATACACCTCGAGCCACATATGAGACCTTGCAGCAGTGAGCTCCAGCCATCCGCAGCATCTCGAAAGATTCAGACCGACTCATATGTATATATCATTCTTCTTGTACATCCTATCCTCTCTCCCACGCGACTCTAGTAACCCATCCCCTCCTCATTAGATCACTATCTTGGACTATACTTAGGATAACCAGATCCTAAGTATAGGGGGGAGGGGTCACCTCAGTCGGTTCACTGTACATTCTCCAGATCACATTGGTCCTCATACTCACTTCCGTCCTATACTTAGGCTGACCTGAGCCTAAGTATAGGGGGGATCGATGCCCGCATTGTCTTGGTGACCTCGTCCGCCCCACTTTTTGACTTTCTTCTATACTTAGGCTGCCAGAGCCTAAGTATAGGGGGGGGGGGTCGATTTCTATACATTTTCATTTCTCTTTAGCTCTCTTACGCTTAGCACGAGCTTTGTCTTTTTCCTCGCTCTTTGTGCTCTGAGGACATAGCACACCATAAGTATAGGGGGGCGTGTATATATTACATATATACTTTACCCATAGCTCGTACTTTCGCGTATTTTTGTATATATTATGCAATAAGTACGGGGTGGTTAAAAATTGAAAAAAAATTTTACTATGTATATTATTACAAACTAAAAATTGTTGTAAAAATTGTTGTATAATAGAAAATTAAATGAAAATGTCAAAAATAAAGGCTTCTTATTTACTCTTGCATATCATCCTTGCATTTCAAAAAAAAAGTCTTGCATTTCATTCATAGCATGTCATCTGCACCCCATCTGCATATCTTGCATATGCAAGGTGAAAAGCTAGTGGGTTCTGAACCGAGTTATGAGTAGATATTGAGGATGGACTTGATTTGACCTTAATCCACCTAATTTCAGAGGAACCTTATAGGAACTGGAGTTAAGATTTTTTCAGGTCAAGTGACTTAATTCTTTGAGTCCGCAAGTCTATGTTCACATGTCATCTTGATTAGTCTAAGTAGAATATCTCGTGCACACGCATGATTCTTTTAGACAGTGACCTAACTTGGACAAAGCACAATGCATGTAGCTCTTCATTGATGAGGTGTTGAGGAAGTAGAATCCTTCAGCTTGGAGTAGCACACGGGTGGAAACATCCGTCCTCCTCTAGGGAGGGTAGTGCGTCTCAACCTAGTCTGGTGGTGTTAACATCTAAGGACGGGATGCTGTGGGTTGCAATAATGCTTCAAAAGAGGGATAGTCTACTGACTCAAGAGGGAAAACTCCTGATGTACATGCTGCACATTGTATGAGTTTGAAAAAAAATCCAAAAAAATCAGACAGGTCCAAGAGAAAATGAAATACCTGTCGGAGTCTGTATATTAGTAAAGAAATGTAGCTGGATGACTTGGCTACACTGGTCAGGCATCCCGGGATAGGTAGCTACACTGGCTACTGTCCATTCTTTTCTCTACCCCTCCTCTTGAGCTGGTCGCACTTGAACTTAGAAGGGAATACCCCGCTCCTCGAGGAAAGAGTTACTGGACCGGGTTATTGAGTTACCTTGTTAGAGGAGGCTGGTTCCGAGTCATTTCTGATGTGGAGAGTTACATCTCACTTACACAGTACAAGTAAGAACCATAGTCATCAGAAATTTGCGTTTGAGGATTTGTTCTGACTTGACTATTGAGGAGTCTTGAATAGAAGAGTTGTGGAACTTGAAGTCTGTTAGGTCTTAAGTTCAGGTCCAAATAAGGTTTCTCCACACAATTAATCCAAAGGTCGAGTCAAGCTCCATTTTTAACTTTTGTTCATGACCTTGGTATGGAACCCAAAATCATTTCACTCTTGCATTTCATTTAGTTGCTCGGGGATGAGCAAGGTTTAAGTCTAGCGGGTTGATGAATCTGTAATTCATCACTTTAAAAGTAAAAATAGAGCCTTGTTCCCGAGTAAATAGAGGCATATTTCCCTTTATAATGCATAAATAGCATTCATGCATGCATACATAATACATGCATTTTAGCACTCCATTAGCATTTAAATAAGAAGCCAAAATCCCTTGTAAAATATCCACTTATCAAAATAACCTCTTCCTTATAATATGTACTCCTTAGTTAATAATATAGGGAAGAAAGTCAGAAATCCCCCTTGTAAAATAGCCAATAAAGCCCTAGAACTCCTGGACTACAAAATACCCATAACTCCCTCATACAAGCTCCAAAATAGGTCTACTCACTTTTAGAATAATACACATTAAAAGACCTTTAAAATGAGACTAATTTCATCCAATTTGGAGCTCGTATGAAAAAGTTGGGTGCTTGGGCCTCTTTGTATACTACATGTATGTATATTTGCATCTTTGTACTTTTGTATCATATTTGACCTCATATCCGTCTTTAGTCAACATGAAACTTGTAGATCTCATCGAGATCTACAACTTTCATGTTTTGAGTTTTTCCAAATTCGGCCCCCTCTTCTCTCTATACATATTTTTCTTTCCAGCCATTCATCGCAGGCCACGTGGCGCCATCTGGTTGCGCCACGCGGCCCGTCCCCCTTGCCCTAGCCGCCGCACCTCTCAACCATTGGATGATCTTCCAGATCCAACGTTCACAGCGCCTCCACGTACGCCTTTCATCTTAACCGCCAGATAAAGTCCCCCGCCTCATCCCAGCCGCCCGTTCGCACCTCTTCCTCAGCGCGCCACGTGGTGCTTGTTGCGCCCTTGGATGACACACTCCATCCCTCCATCTTAACCGCTCAGCCCGCCGTGCATCTCATCCCTTTAATCATCCTAAGATCTGATCTCCACCGCTCGTCAGCCCTCTCTTCTTCAGCCCGCCACATCATCGACATCTGGAGCAGCCAGGAGCCGTTGGATCTGTCGTGATCCAAAGATCAGCATTCAGCCACATCACCCCTTCCATCGCGATCCAGTGCCCGTTGGATCTATCCGGATCTGACGGCCTACCAGTGCGCCACACGTCTCCTTCCAGCAGCCGTTGGATCACTCTTGATCCAACGGTCTTTATCCCGCCACGCAGAGGAGTCCGAGCCTCTTCTCCGACCCTAGGCTCGGACTACCCGAGGCGACACCGAGCCTCACTCCAGACCTCCAAGAGCTTCCGAGCCGAGCCCCGAGCCTCGTAAGCCGCCCGAGCCTAGGCCGACCACGTGATGAGCACGTACGGCCTGGGTATTTTGCACAGAGGCCCTCGGGACTTTTTGAAATTACAAAAAGGTCCCTGTGAAGCAGACCCCACGTGAGGAGCACGTGCCAGTGGAGAAATTGCATTGATACTCCCAGCATTATAGGTAATTGCATTTAAGTCCCTGTCAGCATATTTCTTTTATGTAAATTTCTTTTCTTGTATTGTAAATACACCCCTGTCTTTGCACGCATCCCTAGGTCTCATTTTACATCATTTTTGAATTGCAAAAGTTGCATTTTGTTGAGTAACTTGTCCTCTATCTATTGTGCCACTTGTCACATTTTTGTAATTGCAGTAGATTTTTAAATGAATTAATTGGTTGATTTGTGTAATATTTTGCCTAGTGAGACCTTTTAAATTAAAATAATTTTCTATGACTTCGAAAATTCTCAAAAATTTAAAGTAGCTATAGGATAGTGAACTCAACCTTGCATAAAAATTTCATGTCATTTGCACGCATATCGAGGCCTGAATAAATTCCTTAGTGATTTTCTTAGTTTAATTTTAATAAATTCATTTCACATTGAAATTAAGTTTTGTCAATTTTCCTAGATTCCTTATCATTAGAACTGTCTAGGATAATTTGTGTTCCTAAAAAGATGTGATTTGTTGTTTATTAGAAAGAAATTAGTGAAAATCACCCTGCCTGAATCTTTAATTCTCTGTAAATTCATTTAGTCTCTAAAAATTCCAAAAAAACTAGAGTAGTTCATTTTCACCATAATTCATCATCTGGCCAATTTTCATAAATTTTGGACTTCATTTGGTATCTTAAATTGATTTAACTTTAAATTGGCTTGATATTGCATGTGTCTGCATAGAAAATAAAAAAGAACAAAAATATACTCCTTGAAAATCTAACACTTGGATATTTGCTCATAATTCACCTAAGGAGACAGATGCCTCCCTGAGTTCGACCTAGGACACTACCAAGTAAAAAAATTACCGCTTGAAATTGACTCAAATCTAATTTAAGTAGTTTTTGATTAGCCCTCTCGTATCCGACTGCAACGAACGACATCTAATTAATTTGGACATTAATCTGACCGAATTAACCAAGGGTGCGGGAGCGGTTATCACCTACAACGAACGACATTATTCTTTTAGCACAAACAAAGATAAAAACAATTTTTTTAAAGCCGCGATTATCGGACTCGTCAGATGGCGCCGTTGCCGGGGAGGCAAATGGCTTAGTTTTGTTTTTAAAATTTTTTGTCCGGTTTTCCGCATTCGGGTAGTCTGACCCCCGAATTGTTCATTGTAATTCCCATTTATTTTTCTGCATTTATTTTTCTTGTCTTTTTTATTATTTTTGAGTCACTCTCTTACATTATCTCTCTTATTTTTCTTGCAAGGTACCCGGCGTATGTGGAGCTATTTTTCAAGAAACCGAAGCATCTTCACCGACCTTTGAAAAAGACGTAATTAATTTAAGATCGAGTCGAGTTGTGAGAGAGCGTGGAGTCTAGGTTTTTAATTTTTGCAATTTTATTGCTCATTTACAGCGGTGTCCGTTTGGACTCTCACGCACGTTAAAAGACCTTGAACTTTTCTGTGGTGTGTCGTGGCCTGTTTCACTCTCCGGTGAGGGTGGCGCCCGACTTGAGTGGCGATTAGGATAGACCTGCACATACAACACTCAGAGCATTTATATTTTTACTTGTGCTCGTAGGATCTAAGGCCACACTGCACTTTAACTGAGACGCACATAGATCGTTCAATTTAGACAAAATTTAAATCAATTCTTTCCTGCTAATAGAACTTTCTACTTAGGTGCGGTTTTCATCGGCTTGCACTCATTTAGAATAATCTTTCAATTCTGGATTGCATCCCACGTGGAGATTGCGAGGAAGCACTCTAAGTCTTCTAACTGAGCATACATCATTGTTTTCACGTGCATCGGCTTTTCCCGAACTCCTCCCTCTTGTTTTATCACATAATTTTAAAGGAAATTGGGACTGGACGGTAGATGTATTTGTGCTCATATCATTTTTCAGTGATCGCCTCATTAAAATTGGGACTGCTAAATATAGTCGATCTTAAGTACCCATAAAATCAAGAATTTTTGCGGGAGAGCAACCCCGACCTTGGATGATTTTATTCTTCTGAGTGAGAGAGAGACGACAATTAAGGTTAGAACCAAGCTCCGACATTTTCATTCAGACTACTGATTTTAAAAACGATTAGCTACTTCTCAGTGAGGAATACGGGTAGCCGGTATCCGGTCCGGACTTTCTTAGCAGACTGGGTGGTTTAAAGAACACTATGTAAGGCTCCGTCCATAAGTAATACGGGTAGCCATTTTACGGTCCGTACTTACACCTATACTGGCTGAAAGTGGATGCAACTAGTCGTACGAACTCGGGACAGTCTTTAAGAAAATTTCGGCACCTAATAGCTCGTTAAATTTTTGTCAAGATTGATTTATCACCAACTAAAATTGAAAAGATAATAGCCGAACTCTTACGGCTTCATTGTGTGAGTTGGTGAACCCAGGGTTTGATTTGTGTTTGCATTGGTGTGCGTGAATCGATATCGAAGATCAAAAGCTGCACATTTGACTATCCTGTGCGATCATCTCTTTCCTCTCTTGATTTAAACCTCATCATGGAGCTCTCGTACAAAAACTCTTACAGACCCAACCCTTCATTCCTTTCAATTCTTTCAGAAATGATTGAGAATCCATCAAAACTATACTATGAAAATGAATTCGTCTCGGTTAGACCCAAAACACCTCCTCCAAGAGACTCTCAACCACCATCTCTTTTTACAAATCTTATCTGCTTCATGAATGACAATTCTTTATTTTTGGACCAGACAGACCAACAACCGACTGATGTCTCTACTTCTTCATATATCAATCCTCTCTACGCCGATCATACAATTCATCCTTCATATTCGGTAAATATCAATCCATCATTCCTGGGAGATGATAACCACATGATCAAATTGAACACTTCTTCACCTCTTTCATCGACCCTGCCAGTGAACATACATGAACAATCATCATCTTGGATTGACCATGACAACCCCTTTTTAGACATGACAATCATATAGAGGACTGGACTGAATACATAAAAACACAGGAACCCTGTATGCTGACTACACCACATCAAGATCCGACCACTCATGATCAAAGAAATAAATTATGCTCAGATCAACTCTAAATGTCTGGATCATATGAGCAGCTGCCTTCCACAATTATTGAGGAGATATTTTCTGAAAATAATGATCATATATTGGATATTCCAAGAAACTCCTCTCCTAGCACATATAGGAAAATGGAGATGAAATTATTGAATCACAAAAACACACATCGACTGCTCCCCTTAGTGATCATGAACAAATTTTTGAGGATGATATTTTAATAATAAATAAAAGATTTAAATCAATGGAGGATAGATTGCAAAAATTCACCAACCGATTAATCTCATTTAATGGTGACTCGGACAGTAAAATGAATGAGGAAATGATTGGATCTGAGATTGAAAATTCTGAGGAAATTCAGGAACCTAGGGACGATTCTGACAATATCACTTATGCATGTTATTCCCCTAGAAATTACTATGCCACTGATTATCATTCTGAACACCAGAACCCCTGCTCATCTGAGGAACACACCACACCCCCACACCACACAGAAAATACCAAAAAATGGAAATATTTGAAAACCACAAAAAATTGAAAAACCAGAAAATTTCAAAAAAATTGAGACTGAAGACGATCTGAGGAATTTGGATGTGACTGTACGGGAAGCAATGAGAAAACGCTTGATGTTTGAACTTCCCTTTATACAGGCCATTGAACACTTCCCCGACCTTAAAAGATTTTTAATGGATAAATTGATGAATAAGAAGTCGGGAAGGATTAGAACAAAGACTGAAAGACATATCTTATCAATGGCCTCCTCCTTGGTGTTGAGAAAAAAAACCAAGAGCCGCATAGTGAAGCGGTTACCTAGATTTGACTGTGAAATCAAAGACACAATCTTCACCCATGCTCGGATTGATGACGATTCACCGATCAATATCCTCCCGACCTCTATATTTCACGGACTCAAACTCGGAACGATTCGAAAAATACGAGAGATTGTTCAATTGGCAGACCGATCAATAAAGAGGTCGAGAGGAATTATTTCTGTCATCATGAAATTCCAAGGTGCTCTTCTCAAAGTAGAATTCACAATCATTGATATTGAGCATGAAGGAGAATTCAACCCAGTCTCCAATCATTCTCGGAAAACCGTTCTTAGCATTGGCTAAGGCAATTATTGATTGTGAGACTCGGGAAATTAATTTTAAAGCATTGGAAGCACTTAAATCAGACCAAGACTTTGAGGAATCACGATCTTCTGAGGAAACCCACGAAGTCCCCGACATCCGCAACTATGAAGAGGTAGAAGAGCCCTACCCCGCTGCTACACCTGAGATAGCGGTTGAGACTATTGGTTTAGAGACTCTCCCCAGCATTTCAATTCCCACAGATCTCAAAATAGACAAATCAATCTACTACGATCCTGAGACATATGCATGTTCACACCCTGGAGCAACCTTCTCTGAATACCTTGACCAAATCATCCCAAATCTAGATTGCACCAACATTCGGGAGACTAAGAATAAGCACGCAAGCCGAACACTAACCAAGGAAAAATCTAATGGCTATTCATCTGGATACTCAAGTGAACCGATACCTTCATGAAGAAATAAAAAGAGAGTCACCTTTGACCTTTCGGAAGAGGAATCAGCTGATGATCCCTCATCAGGTCCGGAAAAGGTAGTCTATATGAGTGAAGTCTGTTTGACATCTCTAAAGTCATATCTTCGCAAGGATCCAAAATTCAATTCTCGTTGGACAACTCCCGTTCCTAACTACTACTCATCCAAAGCTGATGCTCCTGCCCTCTTCAAGTATACTGGAATTATTTCATATGAGCTGATTGAGACCAGTGCTTCTGAGTATTCATCTAAGGACAAACCGATTGACCCTAAGAAGGAACGAATTCTGAGGAAACAACTGAGGAAACAAAAAGACATGAATACTTGGAGTATGTCCACTTTCAAATACTAATCCTCTGAGGATAACTCTGATAATGGATATCTTTCATCTGACTCAAACACTTCATCTACTATCCATCATGATTTTTCTGAGGATGTCACTGATCATAATTTGGAATCATATGCTTCATCTCCATCCCGTTATACCGATATCCCATCATAGGCTCACAAAAAGATCAGCCGAAAATTGCCTTAATCATCGGCTACCCACCCTACCTCCCGACCACATCGGTTCCCTTGTACAACTTCTTCCTCTACTTAGGCCAAAGCCTAAGTATAAGGGGGGGGGCTATGCCATATGTATATACCATTTTCTCGCATCACACTTCTCTTTCCCGATCACTCCATTTCCACCCTTCTCCAATACTTCGGCTGACCAGAGCCTAAGTATAGGGGGAGCCAACACTCACCTGTATATACTCTCCTCATTTACATATCCCGACCGCCTCTTTTGCGCTCTTCTTCTATACTTAGACTATTCACAGTCTAATAATAGGGGGGGCAGACCATTATATATTAATTTTCCACTCTCTTACGCTTAGCCCGAGCTATGTCTTCATTACGCTTCTTGTGCTCTGAGGACACAACACTCGCTAAGTATAGGGGGGTCTATATATATACTGTGTATATATTTTACCCATATCTCGTACTTTCGCGCAAGTCTATATGTATTTACGGGGTGGGTAATCTTTGAAAAAAAATCATCATAAAGAGAGAAAAGAAAAGAAAAAGGTTTTTGCTACTAACACTGATTTTGCTCAAAAATTATTGAAAATGGCTTCTTATTCATTTTTGCATTAAAAAAATCCCTTACATAAAAACGTGTCTGCATTTCACACACCTGCACTTCATCGCATTCATTTGCATCTGTGAAAAGTCATTGGGTTCTGAACCAAGTTGTGAGCAGAAATCGAGAGTGGTCTGGACTTGACCTTAATCCATTTAATTTTCAGAGGAATTTCACCGAGAAATAGGATTTTAAGAGCTTCAGGTCTTTGACTTAATTCTTTAAGTTCCACATGACAATGTACATCATTTGACTCTTAGTGTCTAACCTGGTCTCTTCATTCTGGGTACAACTCTGGAGTAGGGAATTAATTTGTACTCTCGCACTATGCACTTAGCTCAACTCAGACCGGATGTTGGAAGACTGTGTGATTTTCTTCTTTGGTAGCGTGGAAATCTAAAGACCGGAGTACGGGTTGAAATAAAGCTTTGGAAAAGGGATGGACGACTGGGCACAATTTTTCTAAGACCCCAAAAAATGTACGGAACAAAAAGATTCTATATCCGTAGGGGCACAACAAGATCCAAGCAGAACCACCAAAAATTGCAAATACAAAGAAGCAAATACCAAATAAAATTCTACCAAAAAGGTCCAAGCTTCAAGAAACCTGCAGATCTTGGTGGAGACTCGGCTATACTGGCCATCTTCACAAGGAGAGGTGACTACACTGGCCACCCTCCAGTTCTTCTCCCCTCTTCTATCTTCTCTCCCAATTCGATTGTGAACACAGCGTGACAAACCTTAGAAGGAAATACCTGACTCCCCGAGGACGAGTTACTGGAGAGGAGAAGAGCATGGTAGTCCGGCATTTTGGATGGGAAGAACTAAAACCTTTCACATACATGAGTCGGTTATTCAATGTTCATAGGGTATATTTTGGGAAGAGGATTGATCTAAGATGACTTTTGAGCCGAAACTGTGATAATGATGTGTAGAACTTGAGGGCTGTTGATTTTAAAAATCTAAGTCTCACAGAAGTTCCGACACACACATAATCCAAAGATCGAGTCTAGTTTCATTTTCACCTTCAGCTCATGGTCTTGGTATGGAACCCAATCTCATTTCACCTCATGGCATTTCTTTTTGATGCTCAGGGACGAGCATGGTTTAAGTATAGGGGGATGATGAATCTCGGATTCATCACTCTAAATCTCATTAATTAAGCTCAAATCCCTCAAAATCATCAACATTTCTGCATTTACTCTACATAATTAGCATTCATGCATGTTTTCATAAGAATTGGATTTTATCCATAATTTTTGCACAAAATAAGAAGCCAAAAATCCAAGCCAAAAATGACCTGTAAATAGCCTAACTTCCCGTATTTTTAACTCATTCATGCTAGCTCCAAATAAACCAAAACCACCTCCACTGTGTACATATCACTAACAAAAATAAATGAAAAATAAAAAAAATCACTAAACCAAATAAGTGGACCAAAAACCCAAACCCTAGTTTCAGGATTTTCGGACTAAAAGCCACATATCTTCCCCATCCAGTGTCCGATTTGATCCTACTCATTTTGAACTAATGTACATTCAATTACCTTCAAAACAAGACCAAGTTCAAGTGAATCCGAGCTCGTATGTAAAAGTTGGGTTTTTGGCCTCTTTTGTACGTTGTGTATTTTAGCGGTTTTGACCCGATATTTATGTACATATTTTCTTAATTAATAAAAATACAAAAAAATAGATTTAGGTGTCTTTATTTATCTTTGATTTCTCCTAATTTTTTCGGATTTTTTATCTGATTTAATAAATGACTAAAAAAATTATAAAACCCAAAAATCAAGGTATTCTATGTACATGGGATACCCCAAAAATATCATTTTATGTATTTGATATATTTTGGCTTTGATGTCTTCATGAAAGTTGTAGATCTTATCGAGACAAGCAATATTCATGAAGGAATTATTTCGATCCGAGGTTGTTTACTATTTATTTTTGATTTTACAAAGTATTTTACCTTCGATTTTTCTGGTGCTGACACGTGGCAGCCCCTGAGGCCACCACGTGTCAGCGGTTTTCGGGCCTCTTTTTATTCATTTTCTTTATAAAAAAATTAAATAATTACATGTGCATCGCACGTGCCCCCAGGCACGTGCTCCGCACGTGCCACGCCCCTTCTCCCCTCTGCCACGTGGCCGACTCTGGGCCATCCGATCATCGCCCGATCGGACGGCCCAGAGGTCACCTTCAACCTCACACCGCCGCCCCCCCAATTCTCGCAACTGCCGCCTCTCACCTCCGCATACCCCACGTCAGCCACGTCCCTAACAACCTCCGCAATCCTTGCCATCCCCCTCCTCCGCATATCGCGACCCTCCTCCTATTTAAGAAGCATCGTTCCCACCCCGACGACTCATCCACCGATAGCGACGACGCTCAGAGGTGACAGCTCCGAGCGCCATCCTGCGACGAGGTCCGAGGGTCCTCTTCCCTCGTTGCAGCCCACAGCGAGCTCTGCCATCTCTGCCTCTGCTCCGGCCGTCTTCGATCGCTGTCGATCCCAGTTAGCACTTCGCCGCAACCTTCATCAACTCCACCGTACGTCGACCTTCTTCTCCGACAAATGTACTCCGCCTCGACATCATCTTCTCCGACTCTCCACAACTTCTACTTCGCGCGCCGATGCCACCGTCCACAACTTCGCCATCGTCATCTTCTCCGTCCAGCCTCCGCCTCCTCCTCCGACAACGACCACCGTCATCTCCGACTTCGACAACCGCCATCAACGCTCCATCACCTCCAACGAACGCCAACGACTCGGTCTTCTTCGACCTCCTCCGCCAACTCCATCGTTCTCCTCCTCTTCACCAACAACTCCACACCGACGACCATCAACGCCCCTCCTCCGCACGACAACTGAACGCCGTCCTTGAGAACAACTCCACCGCCAGGAGTGGACCCTCCTCGCCGGTCCTCGTCGCCAACAACCACCGGAGGCCGGGCCCTAGAGCTCGAGGCCCTCCCACATGTACTGCACGTGCGGAGGGAACAACATCAGCAGAGGCTCAGCCTAAGGTCACGTGCTAGGTACGTGCCCCTTGAGCAATTTACAATCTCCCTCTAGACCTTCCTCATATTCGCGCTCCAAGTCCACCGACCATAGGCACGTGCTACGCACGTGCCCCTATGGAATAATTGCTGAATCACCTCTCATATTCTCGATATTTACATTTCAGTCCCCCTTTTGCATTCTATTTATTTTATTTATTGCATCTGTACCTCTGTCTTTCCCTTTAGTTTTGAACCTCTTTATTGCATTATTTTATTATAAAAAAATAACATAATGTTTGTCATTTAATTCTCTACATTTTGACATCGTGGATATTTCTTGTGATTGATGGATAATTAGTAATTAATTATTGTGCGAAGAATTGTAAACTTCACCCATTTTATGCTCTTAAAATTGCCATTGATTAACTGTTGCTCTAAAAATCCCCGAAAAATCATATATTGTATAGTTAGTTGTGCTTGACATTGTTCCCAAAAAGATTTGCATTTGCATGCATACTTTTTCCTGTAAAAATCATCTTGCATATTTCAGTATTTGATTTTTAATGGGTACTAGATCTCACATTTTCAAGGTTTAGGATTTTTTTGAGATCCATCACCTAGTGATAGATCTTTGATAATTTTATTCCCTGAAAATAAGTAGGTTTAGTATTTATTATAGATAAAAATTGAAATTCATTTTATTTACATTTAAAAATTCATAAAAAATTTATTTTGCATTCAAAAATCCCAAAAACATTACAGTGGATTAATTTCATCATAATTTACATTGTGGCCAAGTTTCATATTTTTCGGACATCGTTTGAACATAGTTTACGTTTTAGTCCCTAAAATAGACCGAAAGTGCATCTTGTACCCCTTATTTGCATTAAAAATTCCAAAAAAAGACTGCCTCGATAATTGTTTACGAATTTTGACAAACACAACTCTAGGTTGTTCTTTTGCCTCCTTGTGATCGACCTTGGGACTTGTCCAAGTAAAATAAACATAAAACCACATCATTAAACTTGACGAATAATTTTTGTGGTTATTTCTTGAACGATTCCGATCGCAGCCTACAACGAATGACATTATTCTTTTAGAACGAACAAAGATAAAAACAATTTTTTTAAAGCCACGATTATAGGACTCGTCACATAATGCATATTGAGTATAGAAAAACCTAAGAATAAATGAATAAGGAAGAAATGAATGAATGAATGAATGAGAAGTTGACCGTCCCCCCTATACTTAGGATCAAATTATCCTAAGCTTAGCAGATTGTACACAAAGTAGGGAGGGCCAAGGGTGGGAATGAACATATCGTACTTAGACTGTCTCCTCATATACTTAGGCTAAGATATCCCTAAGTATGGACAAGAAGAAGAGACAATGGATAGGATCAAAGAATAGAATAAATCGTGGTGCATACCCCCTATACTTAGGACAGAGTATGTCCTAAGTATAGAAGACTGACAAAAAGGGATGATACCTTCTCGGTAGAAAAAGAAAATAGAAAAGAAAAAAAGAAAAGAAGAAAAGTGATCAGAACATGGAAGAAGAGAGAACAGGATGTACACACCACTCCTCCTATGCTTAGGGTAAAAGAAGCCCTAGGTATAGGAAACAACATGATTGATGAAACAAAATGAAGAACACTCGGCTCGTCCATCCCCTCATACTTAGGACAAAGTACATTCTAAGAAAGGCACACACGAGAATGGGGTGGATGAGCAAAACAGGAGATGAACGAAAGTTAATGTACAATAAGGTGGATATACAGAGAATCAAGAAGGTAGAAAGTGAACCTTCTTACGGGACCGCTGAGGAATCAGTATGATAAGATAGAGGTTGGTATCAGGGTCTACAGTGGATGGAAGCTAATCAGGATCGACCTGGTGAAGATCCTCAGCAGTTGTAGGGTATAGAGGCATAGACGGATTAGTGGAAGTAGTATGGCTAGTCCTGTCCTTGGGTGTTTCACTGATGTCGAAGTGAAACGGGACAAACTCATCAATGGAAGAAGTAGAGTCAAGATCATCCTGCGAGGTCTCCAAGGTCAAAACCAAAATGAACGAACTCATTAGTGGAAGTAGTCGAATCATGTTCATTCTCTACAGTCTCAACCGGATCATCATTTTCATCAAAAGGCCCGAATTCCTTGATAAAAGAAACAAGATCAAATCTAGCCTTAGTCTCATCGATATATGCCCTCTACTCAACAATTTTAATCGTGTAAATCCTGCAGATGTCATCAACACAACGCCAAGTCCCAGAAGAATGAACTTCGAGGTCCATGCTTTCCAAATCTTTCTCCTTAGAGAGTAATTCTTGGGTCTCAGTGTTGGACATGCGAGCCCATGGTGAGCCATTATGCAATAAATGTTATTGTGAATATCATTCCCTGATCTGAAATGAAGAATGAATAATTTGCATAATAGGTCCCTTAGTACAATTAGGGTTATGTACCATGACCATCTTAATGGTCATAAAGCTGTTGATTCAACTGTTGAATCATAGAGGCTGGTGCTTGGATAAATATCTAAAGAGTTACATTGAGGACTCATCAAGCACAGTCAAATGATTGTGTATGATCTCCATCCTGAGTAGGAGATGGCAATCCTTATCTCTAAAGGCTGATATCTGACCGACCTCTTGATGCTGGTCCTCTACGTAGGAATAGAGATTCGGAGGTGTCAGATTAGTTAGGTCAAAGAGTTGACTTAACGAGATCGAGATAATCAAAGTCCTATATCGTATGCTGTCACTATACAGGCACGCATCCTCTGACCGGAGACAGATGTGTTACTATATGTCTAAGTATGTACATTTGGCAGACCAATAGGTTGATGACCTAACCAAGGTCTATACACCGGCGTGCTGGTGTGCATATAAGGGCATATGAGTAATACGATCTCTCAAAGGGATCATACATGTTCGGTTACTGAACCAGAAGACATGAGCTCACTCATGAGATATTGTGAAGAATCAAATTCCGTGCGCACGGTCATCTCACTTTGGAAGCTTGACTGAATTTATTGGTTTGATATATACTTTTGGAATGTATATGATCAAGACCTAGGTATGATATACGCTTTTGGAAAGTATATGATCGATACCGACTCCCAATGTCCAAATGAGAAACTTACTGATAAAACCATGAAGTAGACAGTGTAAAGTTGATCTAATACTTCGGGTTTAATCCGAGTCTTCCAGTATGCAGGATGTACATGTATTGGGAATACCTGATGGTGATGTGATCATAAACGATTGTATAAACATGACGCTTCCGTTCCAAGGGAGTGATGAAACGGGTTTGGATTTTAGTGACTCCTCTCAGTAGAGAAGTAATATGATCTTAGTCCAAATGTTGGACATTGATCTGAATATGATTCAGATGCAATGAGAAGATTAGATTTGCGGTCTTGATTTAATCAAGCATCTATGGGAGGTCCACGATTTGGATTTGAGATATGATCTCAATATCCAAGTCACTATACGTGGAACAATACAATCACCCTGTCCTTATCTCCAAGTATTCTCGGAGAAAGCACATTATCCTTGAAAGAGTTCAGGATAATTTCATTGTTGATATAAGTATCCGAGCATTAAGAAAATAGATAATTAAATGTGATTTAATTATCATGAGTAATATGAATTTGATTCATATTATAAAGAGAGTTATCTTAGATAATTAAATGAGATTTGATTATCAAAGATGTGAATAATATGAATGCGATTCATATTATTTGGGCACACAAGAATAGAGATCCAAGATGATTAAATGTTATTTAATTATCATGGATATGAATAATGTGGATAGAAATATCCATATTAGTCGTATATATTATAAATTTTATTTATAATAAATAAGAGAGAGCTATTTGTAATTTACATTTGTTAATTAAATGTTGATGTGAATTGGATTCACATTGAACAATTAATCGAAAATGTAATTCACATTTTATTTTGGGGTTGTGAATATGATTCACAATTTTCCAATGGTAGGATTGCATTATTCACAAAATAATTATCAATTATTTTTGTATAATAATTTACAATAAGTGTTGTTGTAAATCTTGGAGATTTCCATGGAATAATGTAATCTCATGAGATCTCATGAGATTACATGAGATTGCCACCAAATCCAATATTATGGAAGGAGGCAATCTTCATTCCATAATCTCGATGCTTGATTTATTTAATTTGAGATTAATTTATATTGATTTATCAATATAGATTTAATCTAGATTAAATTAATTGTTGTTGGTTTTACCAACACAAATCTTAGCCATTGAAAGAAACACAAGAGTCATTCGATTTGTGTTGTCCCATGGATTGAGATCCATGGATCCCAAAATATTATAAAAGGAGAGGTACCCCTTTTCTCTTCTTTACACATTGCTTGAGAAGCACATCTCTCTCTCTCTCTCTCTCTTTCTCTCTACACGTGTACTCTCTTTCTCCCTCTCATGTGGCCGTCCACCATGGATGCACTAGAGAGGTTCTCCATCGCTGCAGCGTCGTCGTTATGCTACCCGATTGTTTACTCGTAGATCTCCGTCTCCTTCGGTGCGCCTCGCTCGTGAAGAAGATGTCGGATCTCGTGTGTCTAGATTAGGAGATCCACCGCTTGGATCATCAACATGGATTGCGAGAAGCACGCGGTTCATCCTGCGCTCGCAAGCGTCTCCTCCGTCGGATCGGACTTGAGACAGGAGGTCTCTTCGTTTAGAGACTCGGCCGCAACCACGCTTCAAGAGTTAATCCTATTACTTGTTTATGGTTTAGACGAAATGATCCGAGAAGTATTCTTGGATCATGTGGTTTCGTCGCATAAAATTTTTTAATTTCCGTTGCATAGAACAACTATTGCGACTAGTCGTTCTTCGTTGTATTTGATACGACGCTCACGCTTCCGTGATGCTCTTGAGGATCTAAACATATCCTACAAGTGGTATCAGAGACAGGTTGGTGGTTTTGTATACGATCCATTAACCGAAGACGACTTGGGTTTATTCGGGTTTACGAAAGTTTTTTTGCATGTCATTTTCGCATCTCTGTTTTGAGATTATTTTCGGCACTGTTTAAATTTTTTAAACATGAAAATATAACTTGATTTTGTTTCCCATTAAATAAGGAAACTGTAGGATCTGAGTTTACGTGATTTCGATTTCGTTTGCTCAAGATATGCTCATTTTAGTGAACATGTATACACAGTTTCGGGAACTGCGAATATCAACGTAATTAAAGAGTTAATTACGGATTTGGAACACCTTGAAATGCGTGCAAATCACTTAGGTTCTATTGTAAATCAAATTAGCAAACTTTAGAAACTTACTTTGCTTAATTTGGATTTGAATTGATTGAGATATGGTATTTCTTTGAGGGTCACTGCTGAAAATACTTTCCTAATTAAGAACCTAGTGATTGTCATTAAATAAATTAGTGAAATTAAATTGTTTAATTTCCTGGAATAATTGTGCATAAATATTTGTGAAATATTTGATGATAATTATTTCCTTAAATGACATTGTCTTATCCAATATTTGATTAGATGTGATCTAGATCACTAATTGGTTACATGATCTACATGATCTACATTCCAACAAACATGTTTCTTGAATAGGATTTGGGATTTGTTTAGCAAATCTCATTATAATGTTAATCAAAATTGTTTTGATTATTATTATACGGTATAATTTCGATTGAAGAACCGATGATCATCTCAAGTACAAAGTGATCTATTTTGCATTATCCTTTCCCGAGATGGATATGGTGTTTAGTCAGAGAGCATTGGGGTAGCAGGTTGCAACGTATGTGGTCTGTCCCACTCTCATCGGTACTGGCCATGATTGGGGGCAGGGACTCGATAATGCCGGAGAAATCAAGATGTATTTCTAATTATCAAAATTCAGAATAATACGTATTTGAGATAATACCATAATTCAAGTAACAATAAAATGTTTGTTGGATATTAATTAGATCATTAATTTAATATGATTAGATTAATTGGAATCCAATTAAAATTAAAACACTCTATTATGAATAGAGATGTTATTTCCCTTGAAAGAATTAATCATAATGAATATGATTCATAGTGATTAATTAGAATTTGAATATGATATGGAGGACCACATAAGTGACATCCATGGTCTCCCGTCAAGGAGGAGGGTTCCGTCGCCAGGGATTGTATGTAGGAGACGACTGTCCGAAGTGACAGCTCCTGTATGCAAGCGCATCTGGATCGGGCTCTTCGCTTCTCAAAAGAGTAAGGACGTATGCGTAGTGACCCCAATATCTGGTCCTCATATTATTGAGGCGATATTGGATTGCGCATAGCGAGTTGTATTCCTGTTGACAGTTGGTTCAATTAATGACGGGTCAACATTGCCTTAGGGGTGGTGGGCTCGGGTGTTAAAGACCGAATTGGGAGATGCAAGTTGGACTTGCAAGGCGGAATGTGTTCCCGCTTCTTTTTATCCGAGTTGTAGGTTCTCATATTATTGGGATGCAACAAAGATAAGGAAGGAGATCCCACATCTTGCTTGAGATATAATGGTAAGTATATCTCTTACATTGCAAGTGATTAAGGGAATGAACTTTCAGTGTTGACAAGGAAAGACAACTTTGATATAAAAATTCTTAAATCAAAGTAAAATATGTATATATATATAAATAAATGCACTTATGCAAATTTCTTATTTCAGATAATCCTTCATTAAACCCACTCAATGTTATACTCAATAATAACCAGTAAAATATCATGGATTGGACTCATGATCCAAATATTGTGCTTGTAGTTGGACACATAATGTATGTGGTTGCAATATGCAAGTCTCCTCATACTAATGAGGAATAATAATTAAATAGATAATAGGACTACAACCCTAGGGTTTGTATGTCTCTATAGTCTGGATCTCTCATCGGATGTACTTTGGAAGTAATATGTCGATGATGATCGCAATTGTCAATTAATCCTTATAAAATATAAGAAGATATTCTGGCATACATATGTGCTCTTAACATTTATCATGTATGACATGGTTCACTGCATCATGCAGAATGGTAGCTCTATAAGAGATGATGTATTCAAAATATTTGAATACCTATCTCAACTAATATTTGAAGAGTTTAGATGGATGTAGATACGACGAGTGTCATCATTCTACTGTCTATACTCTAGTCATTCATGAAGCTTCGTAATATTCATATTGTATGAATTTAATGAAGCATGTATAAATGTTGAAATGCTCTTACATTGAATTCTTTTGAATTTAATATAAGAGATCCTTAGTCTTAAGCAATGGTTTCTTATAGATAAAGGGAGCGCAGTGGAAGCATGGGTTAGACCCAAGATGAGAAGAATAGTGAAAGAGTTGTTTATACTTCTGTGACTTCCATATGACATCCAAAGAGTTGGATGAATGCCAATACTGCAATAAGTTGATGTGTTGATAGTATGACTATCTGGACTATCTAGGATCCTTAGTGAAGGGCTCAGATAGAGCATCAGAATAATCTACATATAATCATTGACTTTGACTTACTTATTTGATAAGATAAAGTCTAATAATTGTATCTCAATCTTCTAAAACACTTGCAATAAGTTGCATATGTTTTAGAACACTGGAAAATTTGATCTTAAGGTTTATAGTTATCCACATGGATATTGATGCAATTATTGCAACAATCTCTGTTGGATTGATGGACTTGTTAATTTTAGTGGGAGTGCCCTTAGTCTTAGAGAATGTCTCTATGACCTAGATATAAGAATACACTCATTGTTTGTTTCTAAATGTTGGAAATAAACAAGAATTCTGAGATAAAACTATCACAAAGAGTTATGATGGATATATTTCAGATAGTAATCTAACATCTAGTGGACTCCACAAAATTAGAAAATTAATTAATGGTTCATTAAGATTTCTAATACTGAAAATTAAAACCTTCATAAGATCAAATGGAGGATAAAGATCATTTGACAATGATCTGGCATCAAGTTTTGGACATATGTCTGTTGATGAGATCAATGGACTAGTGAGAGATGAAACTTTAGATTGTCTAAAGGTTCAAATCTTACATACTTTTGAATATTGTATTCAAAGTAAAATGTCCAATACACCTTTCTTTGGGAATGGTGTAAGATTTCAAGGTATTCGGGATCTCATACATATTGATGTATGTGGATCATCTATATCATAGTAAACATTATGGATATGTGATATCTATTGATGATTATGTATGATATGAGATTTCTTCTCTTCACTTAGAGACCTTTGAAATGTTCAAAGATTTCACATAATTTTGGTTTACAACCAAAGTTTGAAGGAAGATAAAATGAATTTGATCTAATATAGGTAGCTTGTACCTGTTAGATGAATTCAAAGGACACCTTATGGAGATATGAATATCATTTCTATCTCAATCCTCCTAACACACCTTAACTCAATAGAGTTATAGGGAGATACAATTGGATCATGTGTGACATGATCTTATCAATGATGAATTTTAGCATAATTATCCCTTAGTTTCCAGGTATATATGTGTAGTGGAGACTACAATGTATATCCCTACTAAGGTTCCATGCAAGATGAAATCTAGCACTTGAGAGTGCTGCTTCATTAGGAAAATAAAGGATGGTATTGGATGCCTACTTTATGACCTTGAGATTCTTAAAATATCTCATCTTTGAGAATGTGATTCTTAGAGGTTGAGACTCTTGAGAATCAAGATAAAAATGAAGTGTAGGAACTCATTTAATCTTGAGAAGATAATGAGGCTCCTAAAATTGGAAACTAAAAGGACAATTGAAGATGAAATACTAATACCTCTTCAAATGAGTTTGAGGATGGATTCCATGTGTTAGAGAAATCTGACAATGATCGAACTTCATGTGATGAAGCTTATGAAGACCATATCATGGATAGATGGATGTTAGCAATAAAAAGTCTAATGTAGACTTCATATACAAGTGTTGTATATGGACTCTCGAGGATCCACCTATATGGGTAAGACCTGTAAAGGTGTAAATGGATCTTCAAGAGAAAGGGAACCTGATGAGAAGGTAGAGACCTTCAAAGCGCGGTTCATAGCCATGAGCTACACACCGGAAGAGAAGACATTGCTTGCAATGAGACTTGCTCTTCGGTGACCATGCTTAAAACCATCAAAATATTGCTAACCTTAGCTATACAACTTGACTATTGGATCTTCAAGATGTAAGTCAATATTACATTCCTATATGAATACCTCTATGAGGATATTCACATGAAGTAGCCCCAGGGCTTCATGGTTGAGGAAAGCAAGGTGTGCAAGCTAAGGAATCCATCTATGGACTCAAAATAAGCTTCTTGAAGTTGGACCATAAGATTCGATGAAATTATAAATGTTATGATTTCAGATAGAATCTTGATGAGCCATGTGAAGCTTAGTGGAAGTGCCTTTGTGTTCATTGTGCTAAATGTAGATGATATCCTAATCATTTAAAATGATATAAGGATAATAATGAGTGTTTTATTATCTGGTTGTTCCATAACTTGAGATATCATCTCAAGGATACCCCTTGGATCTTAGTTCTGAAGGTGTTCAAAAGCAAGGAGAAGAGGGTATTGGGACTGTCACATTGGTAGTACACCTTGGACATATTCCATTTTATGGAAAATTCCAAGAAAGGCTTCCATCCCTTAAGATATGGTACTGACCTATCTAAAGGGATATCACCTCAAAGAGTTGAGGAAATGAATGCTAGAACTGCTTGCACTTGTGCATCAATTACGAGAAGCTGAGTGTATGCTAGATGTATACAAAAGCCCAGATATCTGCCATGCAGTGGGAGTAGTAAAGTGTTGCTAATCCTACTATGGAGAGAAAAACACTTGATTGCAGTAATAACAATATATTCATAGAGGACAAGATTTTTGAGATAGTGATCTCAAAGTCTTATCTTCAAAAACTTAAGACTTTATAGATAGAGATCTAAAAGGTCTTAACTGTGGATACATTAAGAGATAGTGATCTCCATGAATATGGGTATTCTGATAAGGATTATGGAAATACTGGTTATGATAATTGTTAAGCTGTAGTGTCAAGGACACTGTAACTAACAAGATTGAGTATTGGTTGCATAAGATGCAACATTCGCATTAGATGCGAAGCACTGTTACTGGGGATATGCAAGTGCCGTAAAAGGACTTAGCGTAGTCTCGCGGGAACAGAGTGACTGATCAACTTACCTAGATATTTTCTAAATAGCCTATGATTGTCACATGAGTGCGGGTTTAAATGATTAGCCCATTAATGTCTCTTTGGGCTAGTAGGAGATTGTTGGACATGCGAGCCCACGATGAGCCATTATGCAATAAATGTTATTGCGAATATCATTCCCTGATCTGAAATGAAGAATGAATAATTTGCATAATAGGTCCCTTAGTACAATTAGGGTTATGTACCATGGCCATCTTGATGATCATACAGCTGTTGATTCAATTGTTGAATCATAGAGGTTGGTGCTTGGATGAATATCTAAAGAGTTAGATTGAGGACTCATCAAGCACCGTCAAGTGATTGTTAAGAGATGATCTCCAGCCTGAGTAGGAGATGACAATCCTTATCTCAAAAGGCTGATATCTGACCGACCTCTTGATGTTGGTCCTCTGCATAGGAATAGAGATTCGGAGGTGTCAGATTAGTTAGGTCAAAGAGTTGACTTAACGAGATCGAGATAACCAAAGTCCTCTATCGTATGCTATCACGATACAGGCACGCATCCTCTGACCGGAGACAGATGTGTTACTATATGTCTAAGTATGTACATTTGGCAGACCAATAGGTTGATGATCTAACCAAGGTCTATACACCAGTGCTGGTGTGCATATAAGGGCATATGAGTAATACGATCTCTCAAAGGGATCATACAGGTTAGGTTACTGAACCGGAAGACATCAGCTCACTCATGAGATATTGGGAAGAATCAAATTCCGTGCGCATGGTCGTCTCGCTTTGGAAGCTTGACTGAATTTGTTGGTTTGATATATACTTTTGGAAAGTATATGATCAAGACCTAGGAATGATATATGCTTTTGGAAAGTATATGATCGATACCGGCTCCCAATGATCGAATGAGAAACTTACTGATAAAACCATGAAGTAGACAGTGTAAAGTTGATCTAATACTTCGGGTTTAATATGATTCTTCCAGTATGCAGGATGTACATGTATTGGGAATACCTGAGGGTGATTTGATCATAAACGATTGTATAACCATGACGCTTCCATTCCTAGGGAGTGATGAAAAGGGTCTGGATTTTAGTGACTCCTCTCAGTAGAGAAGTAATCTGATCTTAGTCCAAATGTTGGACATTGATATGAATATGATTCAGATGTAATGAGAAGATTAGATTTGCGGTCTTGATTTAATAAAGCATCTATGTGAGGCCCGCGATCTGTATTTGAGATATGATCTCAATATCCAAGTCACTATATGTGGAACAATACAATCGCCCTGTCCTTATCTCCTAGTATTCGCGGAGAAAGCACATTATCCTTGAAAGAGTTCAGGATAATTTCATTGTTGATATAAGTATCCGAGCATTACGAAAATAGATAATTAAATGTGAATTAATTATCATGACTAATATGAATTTGATTCATATTATAAAGAGAGTTATATTAGATAATTAAATGATATTTGATTATCAAAGATGTGAATAATATGAATGCGATTCTAATTATTTGGGCACACAAGAATAGAGATCCAAGATGATTAAATGTGATCTAATTATCATGGATATGAATAATGTGGATAGAATATCCATATTAGTCATATATATTATAAATTTTATTTATAATATATAAGAGAGAGCTATTTTTAATTTACATTTGTTAATTAAATGCTGATGTGAATTGGACTCACATTGGACAATTAATTGAAAATGTAATTCACGATTTATTTTGGGTTGTGAATATGATTCACAATTTTCCAATGACAGAATTGCAATATTCACAAATTAATTATCAATTATTTTTGTAGAATAATTTACAACAAGTGTTGTTGTAAATATTGGAGATTTCCATGGAATAATGTAATCTCATGAGATCTCATGAGATTACATGAGATTGTCACCAAATCCAATATTATGGAAGGAGGCAATCTTCATTCCATAATCTCCATGCTTGATTGATTTAATTTGAGATTAATTTATATTGATTTATCAATATAGATTTAATCTAGATTAAATTAATTGTTGTTGGTTTTACCAACACAAATCTTAGCCATTGAAAGAAACACAATCAATGAGAGTCATTGGATTTGTGTTGTCCCATGGATTGAGATTCATGGATCCCAAAATATTATAAAAGGAGAGGTACCCCTTTTCTCTTCTTTACACAATGCTTGAGAAGCACATCTCTCTCTCTCTCTCTACACGTGTACTCTCTTTCTCCCTCTCATGTGGCCGTCCACCATGGATGCCCTAGAGAGGTTCTCCATCGCCACAACGTTGTCGTTATGCTGCCCGATTGTTTGCTCATGGATCTCTGTCTCCTTCGGTGCGCCTTGCTCGTGAAGAAGAAGTTAGATCTCGTGTGTCGAGGTCAGGAGATCCACCGCTTGGATCATCAACATGGATTGCGAGAAGCACACGGTTCATCCCCGCGCTCGCAAGCGTCTCCTCCGTCGGATCGGACTTGAGACAGGAGGTCTCTTCATTTAGAGACTCGATCGCAACCATGCTTCAAGAGGTAATCCTATTACTTGTTTGTGGTTTGGACGAAATGATCCGAGAAGTGTTCTTGGATCATGTGGTTTCATCGCATAAAAATTTTTAATTTCCGTTGCATAGAACAACTTGTGCGACTAGTCGTTCTTCGTCGTATTCGATACAACGCTCACGCTTCCGTGATGCACTTGAGGATCTAACCATATCCTACATTCAGTGGAATCCAAAAAACAGCAAAAGTCTCTGATGGTCTCATTAAGTTCAAAGTCCTCGGGGTCAACTAAGATCGGTAAAGGTGCATCAGGTGAAGGTCTCTGGTCAGCGGTTGGTGAGGTGATCAACATTTCTCTCTCGTTAATAGGATGGAAGCGAATCTCCCCTGATCCATAGCCAATAATGACCCTTGTAGAGGCGAGAAAGGGTTGCCCCAGGATGATTGGAGAGTGCTCCCCAGTGGAGGTCTCCATGGGCAATACGATAAAAATCAATATTGTAGCTAGTGTCCTGAATCGAAATGATGGCGTTTTCAAGGATACCCTTCGGTCTCTTGATAGATCCATCAACAAACTGAACGATCATCCTAGTCTTCTTTAGAGGCCATAAGTAAAGAGATTGTACTGCGAGAAGGGTATGATTCTAATCGAAGCATCGTCGTCTAGGAGAGTGTGATTACATGTGTGGTTAGAGATGGCGCAACTAATGAATGGGGTAGCCGTGTTCCGTTTCCTAGAAGATGGACGGTGGTCGATGGCGTGGGCAGTAGCCATGGTCAAAATATGAAGCTCAGATCTGCTCCTCCGCTTTTCTCTTCTTGGGAAGAGGAGCCGATAATTGGGTTATTGCCTGCTAAAGTGGGGATTAAATGATCTTCACTTCAGGTTTAGTCAACATTTTTTTGAATTTTTGGATCTCCTCCATACAAGGGATGATATTGGAATCAGCATCTACACGAGGAATGCCAAGAGCAGTTTGTACAACGATATCCTCGGTGTCATGGATGGGACATGGTGTGAATGGTTGTGTGGTCAAAGGATCTGGTAAGCGGTCCATCTCCTCACAGTCTGAATCGATCATGTGTCTCCCAAAATCTTTTTAGATTTTTAAAATTTTCTCATTTTTTTATTTTAGTGATTGCAAGCTCTCATGATAATTCTCAATCAAGTCCAAATCATCAGGTCGTGAAGCATCAATATGGATCTTATTTAGGCAAGTGAGGTCACCAATCCTCGAATTCATCTGCTCCATGAATTGGTCAAGGTCTCAAGTGTAGAAATCATGAGATATGACTCCAGCAGATCAGTCTCGGGTGGCTGTGATGGGAAATGTGAAGGTGGAAAATCTGAGGGTGGACGTGGATAAAACTCCAATGTCTGATTCTCAAGCTGAGGTGGATATGTACAAAAATCAGAAGCAAAGTCCTTCTAGAAAAAGGGAGGTGGACCGACTAGAGTGAACGAGGGATCCACAAAATATAGACAAAAATAACTCCAATCAGCTATCTTGAAACAAAGGAAAATGATCGGGATAGCGCGATGGTCAAGTCAATAGTAGTGAGAAAAGGTGCAAATGCGCATAAACGATCTACAATGCACACAAGCAAGCACAAACAAAACTCACACAATACAAAACCCTCAATTCACCTACTCAACTCGGTAGAGACCGTAAAAGATTGATCTTTTTATCTTGTCTACTTTCAAGTTATGTGAGAAGTCAAAATGTTACACAACCACTTAGGAGGCTGAATGGGATTTTGGCGTTAATCCTTGGTGTATATGAAAGCAATTAAAACAAAGATAATGAGGGGATTAATCACCCCAAGACTATATTTTTTTATTTTTTTAGGGTCAAGTAATATTTAACATTCCCATATTTATTAATTATCACTTTTTTTTGGATTTTTAATAAGAATGCACATGCCTATCGAGAAGTTAATTCCTTTAAGCACCTAGGTTGTCAAAATAAGAGGGAGAGTCGAAAAACCAATGCAAGCGGTAAAACATTGATGTATGCTAAAGCGTAAATGCTCACCTTGCCTCCAGCACTCTACATGCAAGGATGCTTAGCAGAATTGAAACCTACACTATATGCAAATGCAGGCCGATGAAATCACCCTAAGTTCAGAAATTGCTATTATCGTGAAGAACCAATGCTAATGACATAGAATGGAACCTAAGAGTCTGGTCTTGGAGTGTCCTCGGTTCCCACAATAATGGGTCCTGCAAGTGTAGTATGGAGAACTCTCGCAGCGCGAGGTTCCGAGACTAAGTGGGAGGAAAACCAAAATTTTACTAAGTCCAAACGTCACTATAGGCACATGCAAATATATTAAATGTTTAGCCTTAATCTATCGTCAAGCAACTTCTAATGCTAATGGCTCAATCACACAAAAGAAAGAAAACAAAATCGAGAAACAAACGAAAAATGTGAAGAAAACGTGACAAAACCGTGGTGAGCCCCCGAGTGAACAAATACTTGGAAATTGGGCCCAAATGTCCAGACTCTAGAGTACCTATATTATTACAAATTAAAGTCTCTCTCTCTCTCTCACTTTAAAACTACACAAGTAAATGCTACATCGATAAGTGGTAAAAATTTTATCTTCAAACATTCTAAGTTCTTCTTTTATGCTTGGTTAAATCCATCTCATGTGGGTGTGCAGGCACTCCTAGAAGAGCTCCTCCCTCGATCCGTGTTCCTTACACAAATCCAAACAAGGAGAGTGGTTAGATAATTCAACAATTAATATAAAAAATAATGAAAATAAATGATGCAAAAATACATACAAATAAAATCATAATCAATCGATCGATGCCAATCTATACGCTGTTGCTCCCCAGTAACGACGCCATTTGAAATAATGATTTTATAGAGGGTCATACGATCCCACATGGCGAGACGACGGTCGATGTGTTGACCGTTCTAGAAAACCACTAAATTCAACAATTAACCTACAATAAATGATCACACAATGAAATAAATGCGGAGTTAAAATTTATTATAAGTCTACAACAAAAGTGTGTATAGGTGCAAGTATGTGTAGTGTCGAACACATGGAGAAAACAAGATATGTCGGGCAAAGAAGCACAAAAATGTGATTGTAAGGTTATTTGTTTATATAAGTGTTCTTTTTTATGGGTATTTAATTTTATATTTTTCATTTTATTTTTGATTTTATATTTTATATTTTTTGATTTTCTACTTTTCTATTTTCTTTTTATATATTTATTTTTTCTATTTTATTTTTCTTTTAATGTACATATAAAGCAATATTAGCAAAAATATAAATTTTAGCAAAAATAAATACAAGAGAGGCTAGGGTATATATAAATTTTAGCAAAAATATGTGAAACAAAGAAAATAAAATATTTTTTTGGTTTTAGATATTTTTTACTATTTTTGTGATTTTTCAGAAAATTTTGCTAATTTTTATATATTTTTCAAGTAAAAAATACCCTACATCAAGAATAAAATAAATGCCCGAAATTAAAATGGAGGGGAAAATATCAAACATTAACAAAAATTCTCCAAATTATTTTTTACATAAAGATAATAATATAGAGAAAAATAAGTGGTTTCTTGGATTTTTTTTGCAATTTTATATATTTTTATAAGTGTTTTAATGTTTTTTAGATTTTTATAAGTTTTCTTTTGTATTTTTAGTTTTTGTTCTGGAATTTAAAAATCCTAAATAAATATAAAATATATATATTTTGGAATTTTCAAAAAAAATTATACTTTTATGTGTTTTATAGTGCAAATAAGGACAAAAATAACACTATTTTATTTTTAATAAATACTAAAAATCTTAAAATAGCAAAATAAAAATATTTGCATGAAATAACAATGCAACAAGAAGCTACAACTAATTTTTTTTGGATTTTTAGAGCAATATAGATGTTTGAAATAAATACAAACAACAAGGAGAAACTACACTCTCAATGTGGGTATAGATGTAATTAGTAGAAATTATAGGGGAAAAAGTGCACATTCACCAAAAATATGGAATAAAATTATAATGCACTGATACGAAATACAAAATTATTCAGAGTCCGTGCAAAATACGCACTTCACATGGTCGGTCACGTGAGGTGAACTGGTAGGGGCCTAATGGCATTATCAAAAATATGGGGGCCTATTTGAAAATTTTACAAAAATATAACACTTAAGAACATGTTTTGGGAGTAAACAAAAATAACAAAAAGATAGGGGATCCAGCTGCAAAATGCCCACCCACGTGAGGCATCAAGTGAGGTGACGTGGCGTTGACCATAAAGTAAATACCATAGTTTAGGGGCTTAGATGCAAATATTACACAGTATAATAAAGTTCTATGAATGTTTATAGACTAATAGTTAAATACAAAAACCGTGGGGCGAGTTATGAAAAATACCCATGCCATACGTGATCCAACAGACACGATGCGCCCACTTGTGCCATGTGTCAAGCTCTAGTCGTGCAATGTCGGTTCATCTAGACAATCAAGATCAAATGTCCTAGCGGATCTGACGGTGTTGAGCAGGGCTGATCTGACGGTTGTTGTGTGCCAAGAAGAACGGAGGCGATCGGATGGTAGGGATGCCTAAAGGAAGAGCTAGGAAGAACTGGAACGGGGCGAGTTTTACCAGGCACGATCGTCCTCCACTGAAGTTCCTTTGCGGCTCAAAATCATCTCAGATGCTCCTGGAATGGATCCTAACACGCCGGTGGCACCAGAATGACCAGGATGGCACTTGAGCTCCGTCGCGAGGCCGGATGGAATAGCAGCTCCAGGTACCTCCGTTGATTAAAAATCGATGCCTATTGGTGTCTTTTGGCCACGATACCCTGTAAGGAATGTTAACTCACGAAAAATAAGGGTCCTGGGGGCTCTTGATGGTGGAATCGCTGAAGGGGTGCGTTGGGGCAGAGGCACTTTGATGAAGGAGGAGGAAGAAGCGCCAGGCTCCAGATCCACATTGGATCTAGTTGAATGGAAGGAGGTGGAGCGAAGGATAGGTGAAGGGGAAGAAATGGAGGTGGTTAGGCACATCAGAAACATTGGGTACATGGTGGAAGAAGTCACCGAAGCACAACTTCAGCGAACTTCTAAAGAAGGTTGTTGTGACTAATACAAGCGATGAAATGCTAATCTAAGGGTATAAATCAAATGCATGAGTTAAAACTAAATTAAAATGCGAGAAAAGTGACCTCGAGCGACTGGAGATTACGAGATGTGGGATCTCGACGCCATCGGCTGGTGAAGGTGCTGGAGACCGCCCCATGACCCCGATTGACGCCTCCTTCCTAGACGGAGGAGACCCTGTCACCGTCTCTTCCAGAGCGCAAGAAAGAAGAAGCCAAGATTGGTCAAAGAGGGTTCAACAATCATAGGGAAAATGGAGGGGGCTCATGTACAAAGGTCTTGGTGGCTCCGAAGATCAAAGAAGAACGAGCGAACGGGGCTCCAATCCTAGAGGCAAACTTAGGGCGTGTAAGATCGATTGACATTGAGAAAAAATCGGGAAGAAATCATCGTGATTCGGTGAAAGACGAGGGCTGCAAAAATCTGAGAAGAACAAACAAAATAAGGTCTGACACAGGCTGGGTGTTGGGCAAAGAGTTGACCGCGGGTCAACCTTTGACGCCATCTGGTTGGTCCATGTGGACCAACCAGGAAAAATCAACCTGAAATTATTTCTAAAATCAATTTAAAATAATAATTGATTTTAATATTTTTAGATTATAAAGTAAAAAATATTTATTTTTCATGAAGAATTTTATTATGATTTTTATCTATTTTTTTGAAGTTTAGAATTACAATTTACTTGTTAGGGGATATATATAGGTATATTCATCTATGAATTTGGATCTCTTATTTCTATTTTGAATTTTTTATTTTATATATTTAGTTTCTGATTTTATATATTTAAAACTTATTTTTAGATATGTGAATATATTTTTATTTTATTTTTCTGATATATTATATACACTTAAATAAATTAGTATATTATTTATATAGGTATACTTAGAAGTATTTTACCTATGTACTTTATACAAGAATTTTATTTTAATGTTTTTCTTTATGTTTTTATTTCAGTTTTAATATGTACATATACTATAAATAATATTTACAAAATTATAAAAATATAAATTATAAAAATAATGAATAATAAATGAAATGAATATTTTAATTGCTATAACTATGCAATTGTAGTCCAAAACCTAACTTTCACACCATAACTCCAAAAAATGTGAAACTACCTTCAATAAAGAGCTTATTAAAAGTTATATATAATTAAAGGTGATTTTGATATATTTTGAGTTTTTATTCGAGAGATATGGGTCTGGTAAGTTGGGATTTGGGAAACTTATTCTGAGTATATCTTTTTATATGTATATTATTTTTGTATAAAATCAATTTTGTATTTTTCTATATTTAATTATCTATACTTTCATTAAAAAGTTTCTTTATTTAAGTATAAAAAGTGTAACTAAAAATAGGTCCCAAAATGAATAAAAATGAATTAAATAAATAGGAATTTTTGTTGTATTTTGGCCCTTATCTCCCCTACTATATTCCTTGTCGACCTAGTCATCGAGATGCCTAGGTTTCAGGGTTGAGGGTCATAAAATATCTAGGATATTTTATTCCTTTCAATTTCTTTTCTTTGTTCTATAATTTTGGATTTAAAAACCCTATTTTATATACTATTTACACACAAATGCATGAATGCCAAAATGCAAGCATTAAGGCCTTTTACACACATTTACTAGGTTTTTAAGGCCAAAATGATAGAATAAATATGATGAAATGGAGATTTATCATCCCCTATACTTGCCTTTTCTAGTCCCTAGCAAACACTTATGCAATAAATGCAAAATAGAAAAACAAAGAAAAGAAAAAGAACGAACTTGGATTAAGTTTAATTCTCAAACTTGTTTTCACAAAATCAAAGTTTGGAGCTTAAGACAGACCTTTGGAAGTTTAGTGCTTGCGAAATCTTAATGAGAATCAGATTGGAAATCCAACAGTCTTCGAGAATCCCAAAACTCTGTTCAAGTCTCCTCAATACCATGTCAGAATACTTCAACTCATACGCAAACCCTTTTGACTATGAATCTTACTCGTACATTGTAAGTGATAGTGTCTCTCCCCAACTGAAATGATAAAGAGACCGACTTCTCCAACATGATAACCTGATGATTCCCCAGTCCAGTAACTCCTTCCTCGAGGAGCCGGGTATTACCTTCTAAGTTCAAGTGACAAACAACTCAAGCGGAGGGGGTGAAGAGAAAAATGGATGGTAGCCAGTGTTTCTACCTATCCTAGGATGCATGACTAGTGTAGTCAAGTCATCCAGCTGCAGGCTCACTTGATTTGACTTTGAAGCTCAAGCTTGCTTATTGACTGTATAAATATATACATTCTGGTTGGCATTTTATTTTCAATCAAGCCTGCCCACTTTTTTGGAGTTTTTTTTCTTTTTTTTCTTCCTTTTTTTGAAGTACTATATACACCAACATTTACATAAGGAGATTTTCCTCTTGAGCCAATAGACTATCCCTCTTTTGAAGCATTATCGCAATCCACACTCTCCTGTCTTCAAAATTCATCATCACTGGACGAGTTAGGGTGCACTTCCCTCCCTAGAGGAAGACAAATGTTTCCACTTGTGTGCACCTCATACCGACAAATCCAATACCCTCACCACTCTAACTGAGTTGAGCCAAGTGAAGGTGGAGGTGTCCAAGTTATGTCAATATCGACAAGAGCCATGCAAGCCCTCTGAAATAATCTACTTAGGTAGTCAAGAATCTATTGAACCAAGTCTCATGATTCTCAAAGAATTAAGTCAACTATATCCGAAGTACCGCAATTCTAGTTCCTATAAGGTTCCTGTTATTAGGTAGATTTAAGGTCCAACCAAGCTCCAATCTTCAGATTTTATTTAGACTTTTTCAATTATCAAACTCAATCCGAAAAATGCGAATGCTATGCAAATGCTATGCAGAAAATATTTTTGTGATGCAAATTTTCAAAGATTTTGAACATTTTATGGATTTTTGAAAAAGATGATGCATATGTTTTTTTTGTATTTCAAATTTTTTAGATGTTTTTGTATTTTTAGTTTTGCAAGTGATTTGGGGAATTTTCGAAAACAAAAGATTTTAGATAAAAACTAGGTACAAATATTTACACAGGGATGCATTTTATATTTACAAGACTTAGGTTTTTAAGAATTTACAAGGGTGAGTGGTCAATCTTATAGATATATTTATATACAATTTAATAAAGAATTTTAATGTGATGTATATATTCATCAAACTTCTTTGAAAATCATTTTACAAGCAATTTTGAATAACTACAATCCAAAATAATATTTTACAAACAATTTTTACAACATGTACACACATTTGAAAATCAGTTTACAAAGGTTTTTCAAACAATATATATTTTTTTCAAAATATTTTTACAACCATTTTTCAAACCATTTGCAAATTGTTTTCAGTCATTTTTATTTCACACAAAGAAAATAAATTTTGCAAACAAAACAATTTTTACATAGGTTGAAAATATTTAACAAAACATTTTTCAAATAGTTTTCAAAAGATTTTTAAAAGGTTTTTCAAACATTTTACAAAAAAATATTTCTTCATTTATTAATCAATAACTACAAAAAAATTGAGAAATAATCAACATATTTTTATTAAGTATTTTTAATGAGATTTTTTATAGTATTTTTAGCCATAGTTATTAAGAAAAATACGAAAGTACGAGTTATGGCTAAAGTATATATGCTATAAATATGACACCCTATACTTAGCTTGAGTTATGTCCTCATTGATCAGAAAGAAAAAACAAGACATAACTCGTAGTGAGTATATAAAGGTCTAAAGAATAAATGAATAAGAAAGAAATGAATGAATGAATGAGAAGTTGACCGTCCCCCCTATACTTAGGATCAAATAATAGTAAGTATAACAGACTGTGCACAAAGCAGGAAGGGTCAAGGGTGGCAATGAACAGATCATACTCAGAATGTCTCCCCCTATACTTAGGGTAAGATATCCCTAAGTATAAACAAGAAGAAGAGACAGTGCAGAGGATCAAATATTAGAAGAAATTAGGGTGCACACCCCCTATACTTAGGACAGAGCACGTCCTAAGTATTGAAGACAAAAGAAGAGGGTGGCTCCTTCTCGGTAGAAAAAGAAAATAGAAAAGGAAAAGAATAAAAGAGATCAAAAGATGGAAGAATAGAGAATAGGATGTGCACACCACTCCCCCTATACTTAGGGTAAAAGAAGCCCTAATTATATGCAACAATAAGAGTGATGAAATAGAATGAAGAACACTCGACTCGTCCATCCCCCCATACTTAGGACAAAGTACGTCCTAAGCAAGACACACATGAGAATGGGGTGGATAAGCAAAATCGGAGATGAACGAAAGTGAATTTACAACAAGGTGGATATATAGAGGATCAATAAGGTTGAAAGAGAATCTTCTTATGGGACTGTTGAGGAATGGATATGACAAGATAGAGGTCGATATCGGGGTCCACAACGGATAGAAGCTGATCACGATCGACCTGGTGAAGATCCTCAGTAGTCATAGGGTGAAGAGGAATATATAGATTAGTGGAAGTTATATGGCTAGGTCTGTCCTTGGGTGTCTCGCTGATGTCGAAATAAATGGGACGAACTCGTCAATGGAAGAAGTAGAGTAAAGGTCATCTTGCGAGGTCTCTCTAGCTCAAAACCAAAAGGAACGAACTCATCAGTGGAAGTAGTAGAATCATTTTCGTCCTCTACAGTCTCATCTGGATCATCATTTTCATCAAAAGGCCTGAATTCTTAGATAAAAGCAATAAAATAAGATTCATCCTTAAACTCATCAATATATACCCTCTGCTTAACAATGTTGATCGTGTAAATCCCGTGGATGTCATCAAAACAACGCCAGGTTCCAGAAGAAGGAACTCGAGGTCCATGCTTTCCAAATCTTCCTCCTTAGAAAGGAATTCTTGGGTCAGTGGAATCTAATAAGTAGCAAAAGTTTCTGATGTTGTCATTGTGGTCAAAGTCCTCGGGGTAAGCTAAGATCGGTAAAGGTGCATCAGGTGTAGGTCTCCGATCAGCGATAGGTGCGGTGATCAACACTTCGCTCTCGTCAATAAGACGAAAGTGAATCTCCCCTGATCCATAGTCAATAACGATTCTCGCAGAGGCGAGAAATGGTCATCCCATGATGATTGGAGAGTGCTCCCCAGTGGAGGTCTCCATGGGCAATACGACAAAATCAACATTGTAGCTCGTTCCCTGAATCAAAATGACAACATTTTCAAGGATACCCTTCGGCCTCTTTATAGATCCATCGATAAACTGAACGATCATCCCGGTCTTCTTTAGAGGCCCTAAGTGAAGAGATTGTACCAGCGAGAAGGGTATGATGCTAATCGAAGCACCACTGTCCAGGAAAGTGTGATCACATGTGTGGTCAGAGATTGTGCTGCTAATGAATGTGATAGTTGTGCTCCTTTTCCTAGAAGAAGGACGATGGGCGATGGCGTGGGAAGTGGCCATGGTTAGAATATGATGTTTCGATATGCTCCTCTGCTTTCTCTTCTTGGGAAGAGGATCTGATAATTGGGTCATGGCCTACTGAAGTGGGGCTTGAATGATCTCATGAATGGTGGCCACCACTTCAAGTTCAATCAAAATTTTTTTGAATTTTTGGATCTCCTCCATACAAGGGAGGATATTAAAATCAACATCTACACGAGGAATGCCGAGAGCAGTCTGTACACGACATCCTCAGGGTCAGGGATGTGATAAGGTATGAATGGTTGTGCGGTCAAAGGATCTAGCAAGCGTTCCATCTCCTCACAGTCTGAATCGTTCGCGTGTTTCCCAAAATCTTTTTTGGATTTTTAAAAATTTCTCATTTTTTTGTATTTTGGGTGATTGTAAGATCTCATAATAATCCTCAATAAAGTCCAAATCATCAGATCATGAAGCATAAATATGGCTCTTATTTAAGCAAGTGAGGTCGTCAATCCTCGAATTCATTTGATTCATGAACTAGGTCAAGGTCTCAAGTGTGGAAATCATGAGAGATGGCTCCAACAGATCAGTCTCAGGTGGATGTGAAGGGAAATGTGAAGGTGGAAAATCTGAGGGTGGATGTGGATAAAACTGTGAGGTCTGAATCTGAGGCTGAGGCAGATATGTACAAAATCATGAGCAAAGTCCTCCTAGAAAAAGGGAGGTGGACCGGCTGGAATTAATGAGGGATCCATGAAATCCACATAAAAATAACTCCAATCGACCATCTCAAAACAAAAGGAAAATGATGTGGAGAGCGCAATGGCCAAGTCAAGAGTAGTGAGAAATAGGCGCAAATGGGATAAAATGATATAGAATGCACACAAGCAAACACAAACAAAACTCACACAATACAAAACCCTCAATTCACCTACTCAACTCGGCAGAGACCGTGAAAGATCGGTCTTTTTATCACGTCTATTTTAGAATTAGATGAGAAGTCAAAATGTTGCGCAATCACTTAGGAGGCTGAATGTGATTTTGGCACTAATCCTTAGTGTGTACGTGAGCAATTAAAATGAAGATAATGAGGGGATTACTCGCCCCAAGAAAAGATTTTTCTTTTTGATTTTTTAAGGTCAAGATATATTTAATAATCCCAATTTTATTAATTGTCACTTTTTTTGGATTTTTAATAAGAATGCACACACCTATCGAGGAGTCAAAATCAAAGGGAGAGTCGAAAAAGGAATGCAAGCGAAAAAAATGATGATGTTTGATAAAGTGTAAATGCTCACCTTGCTCCAACATTCTACATGCAAGGATGCTTAGCAGAATTGAAATCTACACTATATGCAAATGCAGGCCGATGAAATCGTCCCAAGTTCAGAAATTGCTATTATCGTGAAGAACAAATGCTAATGACTTAGAATGGAACTTAAGAGTCCGATCATGGAGTTTCCTTGTGCCCACAATAATGTCCCTGCAAGCATTGTATGGAGAACTCACGACGCGGGGTTCCGAGACTAAGTATGAAGCAATTCAAAATTTGACTAAGTCCAAATATCACTATAGGCACATGCAAATATATTAAGTGTTTGGTCTTAATCTATCGTCGAGAAACTCCTAAAGCTAAAGGCTCAATCTTACAACAGAAAGAAAACAAAATCATGAAACAAACAAAAAATGCGAAGAAAACACGACAAAACTGCGGTGAGCCCCCATGTGAACAAACATGTGGAAATTGGGCCCAAATGTACTGGTCCAAAGTACCCGTATTATTAAAAATTAAAGTCTCTCTCACTCTAAAATTACAAAAGTAAATGCTACAAAAATAAGTTCTCAAAATTTTGTCCTCAAATACTCCAAGTTCTTCTTTGATGCTTCGTCAAAGCCGCCTCACATGGGTACTAGGCGCTCCTAGAAGAGCTCCTCTCTTGATCCGCGTTCCTCACATAAATCGAAAAAAGGAAAGTGGTTAGACAAGACAATCTATACGCTGTTTCTCCCCGGCAACGACACCATTTGAAATAACGATTATGTAGAGGGTCGTACGGTCCCACAAGGCGAGACCACAGAGTGTTGGTCGCTCTAGAAAACTGCTAAATTTAACAATTAACCTACAATAAATGATCAAGCAATGAAACAAATGCGGAGTTAAAATTTAGTATAAGTCTACAACAAAAGTGAGTATAGGTGCAAGTATGTGTATAGTGTCGAATACATAGAGAAAACAAGATATATCGTGCAAAAAAGCACACAAATGTGATTGTGAGATATTTGTTCATATAAGTGCTCTTTATTTATGAGCTTTTATTTTTATATTTTTTATTTTATTCATTATTTTATATTTTCAAATTTTGATTTTTAATTTTCTGTTTTTGTATTTTCTTTTTAAAATTTTATCTTTTTATATTTTCTTTTTCTTTATATATAAAGTAATATAAAGGATATATATACAAGAGAGGCTAGGGTATATATAAATTTTAGCAAAAAAAGCAAAAGAAAGAAAATAAAATATTTTTTGGGCTTTATATTTTTTACTGTTTTTGTGATTTTTCAGAAAATTTTGCTAATTTTTTATATATTTTTAAAGTAAAAATACCCTAAATCAAGGATAAAATAAATGGTCGAAATTAAAATAGAAGGGAAAAATATCAAATAGTAACAAAACTTCTCCAAATTAATTTTTATATAAAGATAATAGTATAGAGAAAAATAAGAAACAGAAAATGGATTTTTTAGGCAATGTTATGTATTTTTATAAGTTAAGGGTTTTTAGATTTTTATGAGTTTTTTTGTAATTTTAGTGATTTTTGCTCTGAAATTGTAAAATGTGTAAATAAATATGAAATATTTTTTGGAATTTTTCAAAAAGGTTTTATACTTTTTATGTATCTTACAGTACAAGGACAAAAATAAAACTATTTTATTTTTTTAATAAATGTTAATAAGCTTCAAATTACAAAATAAAAATATATGCATGAAGGAGCAATGCAACAGGAAATTGCATATATTTTTGTATTTTTGAGAGCAATATAGATGTTTGAAATAAATACAAACAACAAAGAGAAACTACACTCTTGACAAGGGTATAAATGTAATTAGCAGAAGTTCTAGGGGACAAAGTGTAATTTCACCAAAAATTTTATAACTAAAATAAAATTTTAATGCACTGATATGAAATACAAAATGATTCAAGGTCCTCTGTGCAAAAAGCTCACCTCACGTGGTCGACCACGTGAGGTGAGCTAGCAGGAACCTAAATGGAATTATCAGAAAGATGGGCGACCAGTTTGCAAATTTTAGAAAAGTATAAAACTTAAATAAAATGTTTTGGGACTAAATAGAAATAACTAAAAGCCCCAGGGTCCACCTGTAAAATCCCACCTCACATGAGGTGTCACATGAGGTGACGTGGCACGAACCAAAAAATAAATACCATAGAGTTTAGGGGCTTATATGAAAATATTGCACAAATATAATAAAGACCGATGTTTATAGATTTATAGTTAAATACAAAAGTTGCGAGGCGAGTTATGCAAAATACCCACGCCATGCACAATCCAATGGGCACGATGCGCCCACTAATGCCACGTCAAGCTCTGGTCGCACGATGCCGGTTCATTTGGACGGTCAAAATTAGATGCCCCCAGCAGATTTGACGGTGCTGAGCGGGTGATCTGATGGCTACAGTGCACTTGGAAGAACGGAGGCGATTAGACCGCGGAGATGCCTATAGGAAGAATTGGGAGAACTGGCGTGAGGGTGAGCTTCACCAGGCATGATCATCCTCCACTGAAGATCCTTTCCGGCTCAAAATCATCCCAGATTCTCTTGGAAGGGATCCCGACCCGTCAATCGCTCCAGAATGGCCATGATGGCACCTGAGATCCGCTGCAAGGTCGAATGGATGTAGCGGCCCCAGGTACCTCCGTTGATCAAAAACCGATGCCTATTGGCATCTTTTGTCCATGAGACCCTGCAAGGAATGTTAATACACACAAAACAAAAGGGTCCTAGGGGATATTAATGGTGGAATGGCTGAAGAGGTGCGTCGGGCAGAGGTGCTATGATGAAGGTGGGGAAAGAAGCGTCGGGCTCCAGATCTACGATGGATCTGGTTGAATGGATGGAAGTGGAGCGAAGGATAGGCGAAGGGGAAGATATGGAGGATGTTAGGCGCGTAGGAAACACTGGGTATATGGTGGAAGAAGTCGTCGGAGCGCAACTCCGATGAACTTCGAAAGAAGGTTGTTACATCTAATACAAGCGAAGAAATGTTAATCTAAGGGTATAAATCAATGTCGTAGTTAAAACTAATTCAAAATGCCAGAAAAGTGACTTCGAGCGTCCAGAGACTGCAAGATGGGTGACCTCGGCGTCGACAACCGATGAAGGTGATGGAGACCGCCCCTTGACCACGCCCGGCGCCTCCTTCCTAGTTGGAGGAGACCTTGTCATAGTCTCCAGTTCGAAGTGCAAGAAAGGAGAGGCATAGATAGGTCAAAGAGGGTTCGAAAATCATAGGGAAAATGGAGGGGGCTTATGTACAAAGGTCTGGGAAGCTCCAAAGATCGAAGAAGAATGAGCGAATCGGGATCCAATCCTCAAGGCAAACTTAGGGCGTGTAAGCTCGATTGACGAGAAGAAAAAGTCATGAAGAAATCATCGCGATTCGGTGAAAGACATGGGCTGCAAAAATCTAAGAAGAAGAAGAGGCAAAACAAGGTCTGAGACAGGCTAGGCGTTGGGCAGAGAGTTGACCACGAGTTAACCTCTGAGGCCACCTGGTTGGTCCACGTGGACCAACCAGGAAAAACCAGCCTCAAATTATTCATAAAATCAATTAAAAATAATAATATATTTTATTATTTTTAGGTTGTAAAACAAAGAATATGTATTGTTTTATGAAGATTTTTATTATGGTTTTTATTTATTTTTTTGAAGTTTAGAATTACAATTTACTCTTTAGGGGCTATATATAGGTATATTCGACTGTGAATTTGTATCTTTTATTTTATTTTGAATTTTTGATTTTATTAATTTAGTTTATGATTTTATATATTCATTACGTATTTTTTAAATACTTTAATATATTTTTATTTTTTCTGATATATTATATACACTTAACTAAATAATTATATTATTTACATAGGTATACTTATAAGTATTTTGCATATGTATTTTATACAAGTATTTTATTTTAATGTTTTCTTGGTATTTTTATTTAGGTTTTAATATGTACATATATTACTAATAATATTTACAAAATTATAAAAATATAAAATTATAAAAATTATGAATAATAAATAAAATAAATATTTTAATCGATATAATTATACAATAGGGGTTCAAAACCTAACTTTCACACTATAACTCCAAAAAATGCAAACCCACTTCATTAAATAGCTTATTAAAAGTTATATACAATTAAAGTTATTCCGATATATTTTGAGTTTTTATTTAGGAGATATGGGTCTGGGAAGTTGGGATTTTGGAAACTTATTCTGAGTATATCTTTTTATCTGTATATTATTTTGTATGAAATCAATTTTGTATTTTTTTTTGTATTTTATTATCTACACTTTCATGTTCAAAGTTTCTTTATTTGAGGTATAAAAAGTGGAACTAAAAATAGGTCTAAAAAATGAATAAAATAAATAGGAATTTTTGTTGTATTTTGGCCTTATCTCCCCTTACTTTATTCCTTGTGGACCTAGTCATTGAGATACCTAGATCTCAAGGTTTTAGGGTCATAAGATATCTACGAAATTTTATTGTTTTTATTTTATTCCTTTTTTATATTTTTGGCTTAAAAACTGTATTTTATACATTGTTTACACACAAATGCATGAATGCTAAATTGCAAGAATTAAGGCTTGTTATATGTATTTTCTAGGGTTCTTAAGGTCAAAATGATAGAATAATATGATGAAACGGAGATTCATCATCCCTTATACTTGCCTTTGCTAGTCCCTAGCAACACATATGCAATAAATGTAGAAAATAAAAACAAAGAAAAGAACTTAGATTAAGTTTAATTCTCAAACTTGTCTTCACAAAATCAAAGTTTGGATCTTAAATCGGACCCTTGGAATTTTAGTGCTTGCGGAACGTTAATGGGAATTGGATTTGAAATCCACAACCTTCGAGAATCCCAAAGGGAGGTAGAGGATGGCTAGGCCTTACATTAGGAATGGTGGATGACTAGGGCTGGAGGTGGAGAAGGGGTTTATAGGTTGGCAGTGGTAATCAATGGTGGCAGGGCATTTTGATATGGATGGAATGATGGTTGGGGGTTATTACAGGGGTCATTATTGGGTTGACGAAGATAGTGGATATTAAGGTTATATGGGAGTGGCATTTAATCGAAAAGAGGGTGAGTGAGGCGGCATCTAGAAAATGAAGGGGACGATGGGATCGTGAGATGTAATGTCTGGGGCAGGGGATGTTTGAAGGAGGAGGATGACTCAGATCTATTGGATCTTGTGATCCAACTATCCTGATTAGAGTGAGGGCGGAGGGCCTATATCAAATCAGAGGATCTGATCCAGTGGCTGTGGGGAGGTATTGATAAATGATTACGATGAAGAGTAGGCTTTATCCAGGGTCATGAGAGAAGGGGAGGCATGGAGATTAGAGATGGTGATCCTATGGCTGAGGGGAAGGCGGGCGTGGGTAGCTGAGATGAGATCAGGGGGCCCTGATCAAACAGTGGAGCAGAAAGGCACGATGAGCGATGGAGATGAAGGTAGGCTTGAGTTGATCCAAGGATGCAGGAAGCAGCCGAGGGGTGAAGAGAGGTGCGACCACATGGGCGGCCCAAAGGGTGCCACATGGCTCCTCTAGAAATTTCAAAAAAATAATAAAATAAAGAAAAATAAAAAAGAAATATTATGATGCTGAATTAGGAAAAAGGTAAAACATGAAAGTTGTAGATGTCAATGAGATCTACAAGTTTTATGTTTAGCAAAAAGTCAAAAGAAGTCATTTGTACAAAGATTTATTTTTGGGAGCACTTTTAATAGGTAAAAACACTATTTTTTGGTTTTGAGATTTTTTTAATTTTTAAATTCTTTTTAAATCTAAAACAAATATAGACAATATTTAACCTAACTTTTAGGGATTTTTAATAAGAAAATTAAAAATAAATTAGGGTTAGAAAATATAGGTCAATCATACACATATTATATACAATATAATAATAAGGATTTAATTGCGATTTTTATTGAATTGTTTAAGCAAGGAGAATAATAAAAGGATTTTAACATTATGTATCTGAGATTCATCCCTACACATCTATATAATCCCTTCTGCCTCATTCACGCAAGAAGGTCCATCACAAACCTTCTTGATCCTTGTATATTCTTGTTCCATATTGTATAGTTTTCTTGTTTTTGATCCCTCCCTCTCATGTGATTCTTATCATTCGCACTGGTTACATATCATTGTCATTTTTGTCTACACTTCAGATGACTAGATCCTAACTATAGGGGGAGAGTAACCTAAATTGCTCCTTCTTTTATTTTTCTTTTTCTATTTGTACATTCCCCATCCCCATCGGTTCTCACATTAACTCCTTTTTCGATACTTAGGCTAATCAGAGTCTAAGTATAGGGGGGATTGATGCTCGCACTGTATATTCATTCATTCATTCACTTATTCTCCTCTTTCCCTTGACCACCCAATTTTTTCTCTTCTTCTAAACTTAGGTTGAACATAGCCTAAGTATGGGGGTGGCTCAACTTCTATACTTTTGTTCCTTTTCACTCTCCTACGCTTAGCACGAGCTATGCCTTTTCCGTGCTTTTCATGCTTTGAGGACATAGAACACGCTAAGTGTAGGAGACGTGTATATATTACATATATCATTTACCCATAGCTCGTACTTTTGCACATTGTATACATTATTCAGTAAATACGGGTTGGGTAAAAGTTCGCTAAAAAATCGCGTCGTTGTAAAACTTGTAAAATACTTGTATAATGTGTATATTGTAAACAAGTTGTAAAATATGTATAATGTGTATAATACCTCTGTGTAAAACTTGTATAATCTTGTAAAATCCTTGTAAAAAATATTCTAGTGTAAAATGGTTGTAAAATAGGAGGTAAAACAAAAGAAAACAAAAACAAAAAAACTTTTATCTAATAAAAAGGGCTTCTTGATCACTCTTTCTTATCATTCTTTAATTCAAAAAAAGAAACTTTATTAAAATAAAAAAAATTTTGCTCTTTTTTCATATAAATTCATAACATGTGCATTTCATTTTCATATACAAGTAGAAAGTCAATGGGTTCTGAACCAAGTTATGAATAGAATCTGAGGATGAACTTGACCTAACCTTAATCTACTGAAATTGCAAAGGAACTTCAATTGACAAGTAGGATTTTAGAAACTTCATGCAATAGACTTAATTCTCCAAGTTCACAAGACAATGTTTTAACTTGACTCTTAGTGTCTAACCTATCCACCTCTTTGTGAGTAGACTCTTGGATAAGGAATTATTTTGTACTCTACACTACACACTTAGCTCCACTCAGATGAGCGGTTGGAAAACTATGTGTTTCTTTCTTTGGTAGCGTCGACATTTAAAGACCGGAGTACCAGGTAGAAATAAAGCTTCGAATGAGGGATGGATTGCTAGTGTAATGCTTCTAAGACCCTAAGACATGGGCGGACCAAAATACTTTATATCTATTGGGGCACAAAATATCCATGCAGAGCAACCACAATTTCAACCAAAAAGAAGCTATTCTAAAAAATTCCAAGCTTCAGATAGCCTGCAAATCTAGTGGAGACTTGGCTACACCAGCCAAGCTTCACAGGAGAGTTGACTATACCGGTCATTCTACACTTCTTTTCCACTTTTTTTGCTCTTCTTCTATACTTCTCCTCCCACTCGTTGTGAACTAGTATGCTCCTAAACTAAGAAGGAAATACCTGACTCCCCGAGGATGAGTTGCTAGAGGAGGAGATTGCATGGTAGTCTAACATCTTGGAAGGGGGAGCTAACACCCTTCACACACAAGAAATAGTTATTCAATGTTCATGTGGGATGCTCTAGAAGGGGGTTGGGTCTGGGATTTTGACTTGTGCAAACTTGGAGGCTTTTGTTATTAAAACACTAATTCTCATGAGGAGGTCAACCGCATAATTAATCCAAAGGTCGATGATGAACGTGATTTATCGGGGGTCTAAATATGCCTCACCCAAGGCGGAGAAAAAGTCACTGTGGCGACCCTCAATAAACCTCGTTCAGTCAACAATCAACCCACAACAGATAAATCAATCAATGGAATTAAATGTGCGGAGTTAAAATTTATTATAACTCTACAACAACAGTGTGTATAGTGCAAGTATGTGTAGAGTGTCGAACACAGGGAACAAGCAGGATAGATCAAAAATAAGTGCTCAAGAGTGAATGTGATCAAATGCCTACGAATGCGCTTTTTTTGTGGGTTTTTAATTTTATATTTTTAATTTATTTTTTTGATTTTATATTTTTGTATTTTGGTTTTCAATTTACTGATTTTGTATTTTCTTTTTATATTTTGTATTTTTATATTTTTCTTTTTCTTTTAAATAAAGAAATACAACTATATAGAATATATATATGCACAGGAGAGATAAGAGAGGGATATATATAAGTAAAAATACTCAAAATCTAAGAAATAAAATATTTTTGTGCTTTTTATATTTTTCTAATGTTTTTGTGATTTTTTTCTAAATTTTTCCTATTTTTTGGTATTTTTAAAGTAAAAAATACTAAGAATAGTGCATAAAATTGAAGGCTGAAACTAAAATGAGGATGAAAAATATCAAACAGAGTCCAAAATTCCTCAAACTGATTTTATAGTAAAGATAATCAAAAAGAGAAAATTTAGAGACGAAAATTATATTTTCAGGATTTTTGTTGGATTTATAAGGTTTTTATGAAAGTTTTTGGGGTTTTTTAATTTTTAGGAATTTTCTTTTGAAATTTTTAGTGGTTTTTGATCTGAAGTCAAAACACACAGAGATACACAAAAAAATTTTTTTGGAATTTTTCAAAAATGTTTTATAATTTGTATGTATTTTCTAATGAAACAGTAAGGAAAATGCATGTTTTTGAATTTTTATAAATAAAAAATGCAATAAAAATGAAAAATAAAAATATTGCGTGGAAGAGCAACAAAACAGGAACTTAAATTATTTTTTTTGGAAATTTTTAGGATTTTATAGATGCATTGAATAAATGCGAACAACAAAGAGAAAAATCAACACTAGGAAGGGTATTTATGTTAATATCCATAACTCTAGGGGCCACAGTGCAATTTTTCCGCAAAATATATAACAATTTAACAAAATTCTAGTACCAAATGTAAATAGCCAAACACGCAAAGGTACAAGTGCAAAACGCTCACCTACGCATGTGGTTCTCACGTGCTTGGGGAGGATCTAAAAGCAATTACCAAAAATCTAGGGGGATACCTTGCAAAATATCCAAAAATATTACACTTAGTAAAATATTTCCTGGACTGAATGGAAATAACTAAACCCGCAGGGGGTCTCCTCAAAACGTCCACCACCCCACGTGCACGGGTCACGTGAGGTGACGTGGACAAGGACCTATATGCAAATAAAGAAAGTACGAGGTTTTGTTTGCAAATATTAGAAAATTTTTAAAACTACAAATAAAAGTATTAGGGATAAATAATAAATACAAAAAGTGGCGGGGTTAGCTAGCAAAATACACACGCCTAGGCGATCCGACGACTGAGGCCTTCCCACTTGACACGTGGCGAGCAATGGACGACCGATGACGGTTCACGTTCGATGGCCCAGATCAGGCCTCCCTTGATGATCAATGGCTACTGGAGGGCTCGATCTGACGGCTGGTGGACGAACTGGGAGGCGCCCCCGATCGGACAGTAGAGGAATGAGGAGCAAGAACAGGGAAGAACCACCGACGTGGTGAACTTCCCTGCCCTCGATCTCGGCACTCCGGCATTCTTTCGAGCTCAAGGATGGCCGGCAGGCTTCCTGGGTCTTCCTCTTGATGTCGGGGACTCCAAAAGTCCCCAACGATGACCGGAGCTCCCACGAGGGTACGACGGAGCCGGAGGGCTCCAAGTACCCTGACGAGATCCCAAAACAAGCCCCAGGCTCGACGTTAGGCTTCAAGACCTGCAAAAAAATAATGACACGGTCGAGGGAAAAATGCCTTGATGGTTTGCAGAGAGAATGGGTGCTGGCGGCGGTGAAGTCAAAGATGGACGGAGCCACTCCGACGAAGGATATGATTGGTTGATCTGATGGATGAAACCCTAAGCTAACGATGGGATGTTTAACCTACGGCTACAGGGAACAATAAAATGCAAGAAAATAGGGAGGATAGAGAAGCCTCGAAGGTGGAGTTCATCTGAGGAAGACCTCGATGGCGGGGCTCACCGGAGGTGGTGGAATGTGACCGAATCCGCGTCGAAGCTCCGCCCGCGATGGCGGGATCTGAAGCTGTCACCTCCGGCTATCCAGAGCACACAAAGGGGGGAAAAGAACAGGACAAAATGTAGTTCATATTCGAGAGTGAAAATTGAGGGGCTACAAGAAGGGTTGACGAAGTGGACGGGAAAAACGCGGCACAGTGGGCGATGCATCGATCCAAAGTCCGAGGTTTCACCTGGGCGTGCATGCCCAATGAACGAGGATCAAAGGTCAAGAAGGGTGTTTCGCGGAATTGTGCAAGATTAGGCCTTGAAAAAAATCGAGAAGGTACGTCAAAAATGACGTCTGACATGGGCCAGACCTTGGTCAGAGAGTTGACCGAGGTCAACCAACGGAGCCTTCTGGTTGATCCACGTGGACCAACCAGAAAATTCCTTGGCAAAAATAGATAAAAATTCATTTTAAAACATTAATTGATTTTATTATTAATAGGTTATAAAATAAAAAATGTTTGTTATTTTTTGAGGTATTTTAATAAGATATTTATTTATTTATTTATTTATTTAGAGGATTAAAATTACAAGTTACTTTTTATAGCTTATATACAGGTATATTCATCTATATATCTTATTAATTTATTTTTATATTATGTATTAAATTTTATTATTTTTTTACTATTTTATAAATTTATAACATATTTTTATATACTTAAATATATTTTTATTTTATTTTTTTGATGTGTTTTATCCACTTAATAAAATATAAGTATTAATTGTATAGGTATACTTATAGGTGTTTCATCTAGGTGTTATATACAAGTATTTTATTTTTGAGTTTTATTTATGTTTTTATTCCAATTTTAATGTACATATATACTATAAATAATATTTACAAAATTATAAAAAATATAAAATTCTAAAAATAATGAGTAATAAATAAAATTAATATTTTAATAGGTACAAGTATACAAGGAGGGTCCAAAACTCATTCAAACCGTAGCTCCGCAAAATATGAAACGGCCTCCTTTAAATATCTTATTGAAAAATATATACAATTAAAGGTGATTTTGATACATTTCGAGCTTTTGTTTGAGAGATACAGGTCTGGGAAGTTGGGATTTTGGAAACTTATTCAGATCATAACTTTTTCTCTGTATATTATTTTTTTATGAAATCAATTTTGTATTTTTCTATATTTAATTATCTACAATTTCATATTAAAAGTTTTTTATTTGAGGTATAAAAAGTAGAACCAAAAATAGGTCCCAAAATGAATAAAGAATCAATTAAATAAAAGGGTATTTTGGCCCTTATCTCCCCCTACTTTATTCCTTGTCGACCTATTCATCGAGATGCCTAGGTCTCGGGGTTTCGGCTCATAAAATATTTTATTCTTTTTCTTTTCTTTTCTTTATTCTAAAATTTTGGCTTTAAAAACCGTAGTTTGTACACTATTTACATACACATGCCTGAATGCTAAGATGCATGAATTAAGCCTATTTACACGCATTTGCTAGGTTTTTTTGAGGCTAAAATGATAGAACAAAGATGATGAAATGGAGGGTCATCATTCCCCTATACTTTCCTTTGCTAGTCCCTAGCAAACACTTATGCAATAAGTGCAGAAAGAGAAAAATAAAGAAAAGAAAAAGAAGAAAATTGGATTTAGTTTAATTATCAAGCTCGTCTTCACAAAATCAAAGTTTGGAGCTTAAGTCGGACCTTTGGACTTTTAGTGTAGGCGGAACCTTAATGAGAACCAAATTTGAAATTCAACAGCCTTCGAGAATCCCAAAACTCTGCTCAAGTCTCCTCAATAGCCAGGTCAGAAATACTTCAACTCATACGCAAACCCTTACGACTATGAATCTGACTTGTATAGTGTAAGCGATGGTGGCTCTCTCCAACTGAAATGACAAAGAGACTGACTTCTCCAATATTACAACCCAATGATTCCCCAATCCAATAACTCATTTCTCAAGGAGCAGGGTATTTCCTTTTAAGTTCAAGTGGCAACGAGCTCAAGAGGAGGGGGTGAAGAGAAGAATGGATGGTAGCCAGTGTAGCTATCTATCCTAGGATGCAAGACCATTATAGTCAAGTCATACAACTGCAGGCTCACATAATTTGACTTTGAAGCTCAAGCTTGCTTATTGACTATACATATGCACACTCCGGCAGGCATTTTTATTTTTGTACATGCCTGTCCACTTTTTTAGAGTTTTTGCTTTTTGCATTCTTTTGAATACTATATACAACAGCATTTACATAGGGAGTTTTTCCTCTTGAGCCAATAAACTATCCCTCTTTTGAAGCTTTATTGCAACCCACAATCTCCTATCCTCAAAACTCATCGTCACCGGACGGATTGGGATGCACTTCCCTCCCTAAAGGAGGACAAATGTTTCCACTTGTGTGTGTCTCATACCGGCAAATCCCACCCCCTCAACACTCCAACTGAGTTGAGCCAAGTGAAAGGTGCAGGTGTCCAAGTTAGGTCATTATCAACAAGAGTCGTGCGTGTGCTCCGATATACTCTACTTAGGCAGTCAAGAATCCATTGAACCGAGTCTCGTGATCCTCAAAGAATTAAGTCAACTAGACCTGAAGTACCTCAATTCCAGCTCCTATAAGGTTACTGTTATTAGTTAGATTTTAGGTCTAACCAAGCTCCAATCTTCGGATTATATTTAGACTCGTTCAATTATCAAACTTAATCTGAAAAATGCTCATGCTATGCAAATTCTATGCAGAAAATATTTTTGTGATGCAATTTTCAAAGATTTTGAACTTTTTATGGATTTTTGAAAAAATGATGCATATGCATTTTTTTAGATTTTTCAAAAAGATTTTTAAATATTTTTGGCTTTTAGTTTTGCAAATGTTTTTGGGATTTTTGACGAAAAAAGGTTTTGGCTAAAAACTAGGTACAAATATTTACAAGAATTAGATTTGAAGGATTTACATGGGTAAGTGGTCAATTTTATATGTATACACAATAAAGAATTTTAGGTGAGATGTATGTATTCCTCAAAGTTATTTGACACAGGTTTTTCAATCAATTTTGAAAACTATAGTCCAAAATAATTTTTACAAACAATTTTTACGAACATGTACACACATTTGAAAATCATTTTGCATAGGTTTTCCAAATAATATATATATATATATATATATATATTTCAAATATTTTTGCAACTATTTTTCAACCATTTGCAAACCATTTTTCAAACTTTTTATTTCACACAAAGAAAATAAATTTTACAAACAAAATGATTTTACAAAGGTTGAAAACATGTAACAAAACATTTTTCAAATAGTTTTCAAAAGATTTTTCAAAAGTATTTCAAACTATTTTTAAACATTTTGAAAAAAATATTTTCACATGATTTATTTAATCAGTATATACAAACAGAAGTTGAGGAATGATCACATCTTTTTATTAAGGTTTTCAATGAATTTTAATAATGTAATTAGCCATATTTATTAAGAAAATACGAAAGTACGAGTTATGGCTAAAGTATATACGACCCCCCTATACTTAGCTTGAGTTATGTCCTCATAGATCAGAGAGAAAAGAGAAGACATAACTTGTATCGAGTATAGAAAAGTCTAAGAATAAATGAATAAGAGATGAATGAATAAACGAATGAGAAGTTGACTGTCCCCCCTATACTTAGGATCAAATAATCCTAAGTATAGCAGACTGTACACACAACAGGGAAGGTCAAGGGTGGGAATGAACATATTATACTTAGACTGTCACCCCCTATAGTTAGGGTAAGATATCCCTAAGTATAGACAAGAAGAGGAAACAGTGGAGAGGATCAAAGAATAGAATCAACTCGGGGTGCACACCCCCCTATACTTAGGACAAAGTATGTCCTAAATATAGAAGACTGGCAAAAAGGGGCGACACCTTTTTGATAGATAAAGAAGATAGAAAAGGAAAAGAAGAAAAGAAGAAAAGAGAATAAACAGATCACAGCTCAATGTGTGCACCCCCTATACTTAGGACAAAGTGCGTCCTAAGTATAGCAAAATCATAAGATGACAATGGGCTGGCAGACATAATGGATGAAAGAATGGATGATATGGACAAATGGATCTATGCAGTGGAAGATAGAAGTGATACCATGCATGAAATGCAGGTGATGTGAGTCAAAGAGCACATCTCATACCAAATGAATAGGGGCATCGTCAACGGTCAACGGATCATGATCTAGATATAGTTTCAGGCATTGACCGTTGACTCGAAAGGTAGAGGAAGATGACAACTCGGATATATCAATACTGCCATTGTCATGTACCTTTATGACCACATATGGACCTTTCCACTTACTATGTAATTTCCCAGGAAATAGTTTTAGCCTAGAATCAAATAACCATACACTCTGATCGGGCTCAAACTATTTATGGCTGATATGAGAATCGTGCCATGTCTTCACTCTTTCCTTGTATTTTAGGATACTCGAAAAGGTTGTATCTCTCAGTTCCTCCAGGGCTGCCAACTCTGCTTTCCTTTGTTCTCCTATACTCTCGGGATCCAATAATAACTCAGTAACTGCCCATAGTGACTTGTGCTTGATCTCCACTGGCAAATGGCACGGCTTGCCATAGATGAGACGAAAGAGAGATGTCCCTAATGGTGTCTTGAAGGAAGTCCGATAGGCCCACAAGACCGAGTCCAAAAGCTGTGACCAATCCTTTTCATCTGGGCAGACAACCTTCTATAAAATAGACTTGATATACCTGTTCGATACTTCAGCAAGACCATTAGTCTGAGGGTGATATGGAGTGGAAACACGATGGTCAATGTTGAACTCATCTGCAAGGGCCCTTACCTTACCGTTAATAAAGTGAGACCCCCTATATGAAATCAGAACTCTAGGTATCCCGAATTGTAGAATGATATTTTTCCTCAAAAATCGGCTCACGGTCTTAGCATCTGCGGCTCGGGCGGGGATGGCCTCAACCCAACGACTCAAATAATCCACAACGAGCAGAATGTACTCAAACCCCTGACTCTTAGGAAATGGGCCCATGAAATCAATCCTCCTTGCATAAAAAACCTCAAAAAAGTGAATGGACTGCATGGGCATCATGTCTCTCTGTCCGCAAGTACCCATCTTCTGACAGTCAGTACATCTCTTTACGAATTCATCAGAATCCTTGAAGAGAGTAGGCCACCAAAGGTCGGATTGGGGCACCTTCTGTGTTGTCCATCTCCCAGAATGATGTCCTCCTACCTCAAGCTTGTGGCAGTAGATGAGGACGCTATGCTGCTCTTCTTGAGGAATGCACCTCCTCTAGATACTATCCCCTCCCTCATGATAAAGGACGGGATCCTCCCAATGGTACGACTTGGCCTTCGCAAGGAAGGTCTCAAGTTGTTGTTTAGGCCAACCCTGTGGAACCATCTTGGCAACAAGATAGTTCACAATGTCAGCGTACCATGGAAGCGAGGTGATGGCAAGGATCACCTCGTCTGAAAATGTCTTAGTGATAGGTGCAATGGGCACAGATTCCTCAAGGTTCTCTAAGCGGGAGAGGTGATCCGCCATCGCATTCTTAACTCCAGGATTATCCTTAATCTCAATATCAAACTCCTGGAGCAGAAGGATCCATCTAGTAAGGTGAGCTTTGGCATCCTTCTTTGCCATGAGGCATCATATGGCGGTGTGATCTGTATATGTAGTCACTCTAGATCTCAGAATATATGATCGGCACTTATCCAAAGCAAAGACTACAGCTAGCATCTCTTTCTCAGTCACAGTGTAATTCCGCTGAGCGGCATCCAAAGTCCGGCTAGCGTAGTGAATGACATACTGCAATCCATCCCTCCTCTGTCCAAGCACAGCTCCTACGGCAAAATCAGAAGCATCCGTCATGATCTCGAATGGGAGAGACCAATCGGGTGGCTGAAGGACAGGAGCCGTGACAACCATGTTCTTGAGAGTCTCGAAATACGCAAGATACGTATCATCAACTATGAACTCGGTGTCTTTCGTCAGCAAGTCAGTGAGCGGTTGGGCAATACGACTAAGGTCCTGAATGAACCGTCGGTAGAAACCGATATTCCCCAGAAAAGACCGCAATTGTCACAGATTGGATGGTGGATTGAGTTTTCTAATTATATCCACCTTAGTAGAATCAACCTCAATGCCCCTGTTGGAGATGATATGGCCAAGGACCATCCCTTGAGTCACCATGAAGTGACTCTTCTCCCAAGACAAGACAAGATTGACCTCTATGCAGCGTTGAAGCACACGGTCTAGGCAGTCAAGACAAGCATCAAACCCATCGCCATAGACCGAGAAGTCATCCATGAAGACCTCTAAACAGTCACCCACCATGTCCGAGAAGATAGACAACATGCACCTTTGGAATGTCACCAGGGCGTTACATAGACCAAAGGGCATCCGTATGAAAGCATATGTCCCAAATAGACAGGTGAATGTTGTTTTGTCATGGTCTTCAGGCGCAATGGCCACTTGATTATAACCGGAGTACCCATCAAGAAAACAATAACGACTCTTCCCAACTAGCCTCTCGATAATCTGATCAATGAATGGTTATGGGAAATGATCCTTCTTGGTGGCCTGATTCAATGGTCTGTAGTCCACACAGACCCTCCAAGAAGTGGGTACCCGGGTAGCTATCTCCTCTCCAAACTCACTCACAACTGTAGTGATACCCGTCTTCTTGGGTACCACATGTAATGGACTAACCCACTTGGAGTCGGAGATGGGGTTAGATAAAATCGTCGCTCCATCATTAAGATATTTCTTTCATGACCACATCTCGAAGATTCAGGTTCAGCTGTCGCTGGAACTCACGCGAGGGCTTAGCGTCCTCTTCGAGGTAGATATGGTGGGAGCACAGAGCCAGACTAATCCCATGGAGATCAGCTATACTCCATCCAATTACCTTGCAGTTTTTTTCAAGAACCTCCATCAAACGAGATTATTGCTCTCCAGTCAAATCTGTTGAGATAATGACTGCGTGCATATCTGGCTCACCCACAAGGAATCTGTACTTCAGCGACTACGACAAAGGATTCAATTATGGACAACTGGGAGCTGGCAGATATGTCTTCTGATATGTCTGTGTGAAGGCTACCAAATCTGCATGTGAGAACTCTTGTTGTGCATGAAAATCTGACGAAGGGAACCCTGCAAGAATATTTGTGAATTGTGCTGGCTCGCTCTCCATCCTAGCTATCAACTCAGAAGGAATCAGACAAGATAAATAATCATCAAAATCATCCCAGTCAATGTCTGAGTCCATGGGATCCGAATCTAAAGAACATGAATGGAACTCTGCTTCACCACTCGTCCCGCAATTGTCAGCCTCTAAAGTGTCCTCTGCCATGGGTGTGCTCTCCAAGCTCTCAACTGCCATAAGCTGTAAGTATGTTGAATCTGCGGGAAAGGCGAGGGCTTGTGCTACAGGATCTGTCCAAATGGATTCATCATCGGTCATCACAAAGCCGCACTCCTGGTGGATGTCTCGCTTAGCCTCTGTCATCTTCTCTGTGTCACAAAGCTGCTCTGAGAAGACTGAATCTCTCGCTTTGGTCTCGTCAATCGTCTCTATTTGTATACTTTCACCCTCTACGCGAAAGTACACCTTCCCACTATCATGTTCGATCACCGCCTTGGCAGTGGTCAAGAATGGGCGGTTGAGTATGATGGGTGTATCTGTTACCGACTCAAGGATCTCCATGTCCAATACAACAAAGTCCACGGGGAATTTCAGGCCTTGAATGGTAACGACCACGTCTCTCAACAACCGCTTCAGCCTCTTAATCGATCGATCAGCAAATTGAAGGACTGTCCTGCTCCGATGAAGAGGGCTAAACTCGAATCGGTCGAGCAAGGCTACCGGAAGGATGTTGATAGAAGAGCCATTGTCTAATAAAGTACGATCGAACCGCTGCTCCTGAATCTCGCATCTGACATAGGGAGATCCCGCATCAGGTCTCTTGGTTGGCAATCGATTCTGAATGGCAAAGCATGTGGCACATGGATATCTCCTCTATGGTTCCTCCTCTTCCTATGTATGGTGGTCTTCTCTCTCAAGTTCTTTGGAAGAGGGGGATGTGCTCAAGTGCCTCCTGTAGAGTCAGCTGAATATGAAATCTGTCAATCATGTGCTAGCTGAACTCTAACTGTTGTGTCTTTTTGGGATTTTCTCTTTTATTCCCCTTCGCCAAGCAGAGTGCTTAAGGGAAGGGGATGGTAGGGGCCTCCTCAGATGGAGGACTAGGAAGAGGTTCCTGTACCTGTGAAGGAATGGAATCCATACAATGATCATCATGTAATACATATGGACTCGAAGTGGATACAGGAACCTTTCCTTTAATCATATTTTTGTTCTTTTTCTTGTTACCACAGTCTTGAGATACAAAAGGTGGTAGCTCAACAGAGGGGAATACATCATGAGTTTATGTGGTGGCCTCAGTACCACCCATGGCATCTGACTTCGCGGTATCAGTACCGTGCTCTGGCACAACATCAAAAATGGTGGCATCAGCACCACCGTCTGCATCTGGATTATCAAGCAAAATGGTGGCCTCAGTACCATCACCTGTATCTGGAGTCATGATAGCCTCAGTACCGTCATCTGTATCTCTATCCTTGGTGGCATCAGCACCACCGTCATCAACATCATTAGCGACATCAACACCGCTTCTCTCTTCGTCTGGCGCTCCTGGTTCCTCATGTATTTGTCGCTCAGACGAGGCACCACTGGTTGTCAACCTACTGCTCCTAGTAGTCACGAAATCAGCATCAAACATAGAATAAGACATGTCATTCAGAAAGTCACTAGGAGTGGTATCCTCTGTAGACTGTACCTGCTCAGATTTTCTTTTCAAGCTGTTCGGATTGGGTTCGATCTGAGCCAGTATGGAGGACTTTCCCTTGATGATATCCCTCATCTCCTGCCAGAACTCATCCATTTCTCGTCGGAAGGATGCTTGTTGTTCAGAAAGCAAGCGGGCGAGGTCGTCAAGTGCTGGGTTCTCGAAGGCAGATGCCTGAGAACCGGAAGTGTTCCCATGCTGGGAATGAGGCTGTTGTTGTGAATAGTGAGGGGGAGGCTGGGAGTACTGTTGGTAAGTCTGCTGATGCTGCCTCCACTGCTGTCCCTAATAAAAGGGACGAGGATCCTACTGGTACTGTTGTTGGGACTGATAGGGTTGTTGCTGCTGCTGTTGGTTGCTCTGACCGCCTTGAGCAGGAGGCTGCTGTTGGGAGGAGGTGCCTCCAGTGGTCCAACGGAATCCGGGATGATCACGACGAATCTCGACCTACTGAGGGTACCGGTCGTATCATATCCCATTGACTTCCATCAATGGATCATGCTTGAAGGATGGTGGAGGTAGAACTACGAGTGGCTGATCCGGCTGGTAAACCACCATCTGAGTCTCCTAAGATGGCGACTGCGATGGTTAGTACTGTAGCTGCTAGACTGGCTCTGCCTGGATATGGTGAACCTTGCGGTGTGTGGCAGAGGGTTGGGTGGAGCTACTACTGCTGAGATCAGTATGTGATTTGGGGGGTTGCGTGGGCATTTATGCTTCCTAAATACATAAGATCTGTGTCCTCAGGTCACTCATGGTCTTCGTTAACTGGTCCATCTGGGCCAGCCCCTGACTCTTCTTCTTCTCGAGGATCTCGATGCGGTCCAACTTCTCGCTGATGATTCCCATGTTGTCTGCGGTGGATTCAGCTTGAGCTGCTGCTGCTGACGGAGTGTGGGGACCGACATTGATACGAGCGATCCTATGATATGATCCTGCACCTTGGGAGCCTTCTGCTATGTGTAGACTCGGGCTTGGGCCATGACTATAGAGTTCTCTGCCATCCCTTCATAGATGGACCAAACATCATCTTCACCCTTGAAAAAATATGACCCTCCACAAGAGGCATTCACAAGCCCCTGCAGCTCCGGTGTTAGCCCACAAAAGAAACTCTGAACCAAGTTGGGCTTTGATATGTCATGTGTGGACACCGGTCAGTGAGCTCTCTAAAGCGATCCCAAGCCTCATGGAATTTCTCATTCGAGATCATAGTGAAGTTACTGATCATTGATCGCGCTACGTTGGTCCGACCGAGAGGGTAATACTTATTCAAGTATGCGGTCCGGAGCTACTCCCAAGTTGTGACAAACCTCCCAAGATGCTTCAGCCAGTAGGCTACTCGTTCAACTAAAGAGAACGGGAAGGCAATCATCTTTATTGTGTTCTCGTCCACCAGTCTGTCGTGGACAGTGTTGCAAACCATCTCAAACTCCTGCAGATGGAGATGAGGCTCCTCAGTGGCTAGCCCATGGAACTTGGGCAACAACTAGATTGCCTGGGGGAGAACCTCAAAATTTCCAACAATGGGAGGAAGCTGAATCCATCGATGAGTGAGGGTTGCAGTTGGGTTGTGTAACTGTCTCATGGTCGTCAGTGGTGGCCTCTCTGGTTGTTGGTCTTCTCCTGCTCCGCCTCCTCCTTCAGCTCTGTCTTCAGGTATCTCTCCACTGCCCTCAGATCTATCTTCACGGTCTGCTCGCATCTGCGCCAGCTCTCTCATAATGTCGCCCATGAAGGCTCCCTGATCTCTGATCTGTCTCTGCATCGTCTCCAGGGAAGCTAGCAATGAATTGTTGATGGCAGTCTGATCATATACATATGAAGGTTGTCCCTGCTCATCTGGGCATCCCTCACTGCTGGCTATGTCTTGGGTCTCTACAAAGGCAAAGGTACCCATCTCAGGTGCCGTCAAATGTCCAGAAATCTCTGTTGCACTATCTTCTGACACCATAGGACTGATAGAAGAAGAAGGGTGATCGAGGGGGAACAGGGTGGACGTGAACTCAGGCTCGGAGAGTGGGTCTAAACTCCCCGAAGCCGACCTAGATGAAAAGGGAGGAGTGCTCGATATCGGTGCCACCAGATGTGGCCTAAGGGATCTCCTTCCCATCATCTTCATCTAGAGAGAAAGGCGGATGAGATATGGAATGCAAACAAGATGGTCAATCAAACCCCCAATTCACCTACGCAACTCTTGAGCTGATGACCGTGAAGGCTCGGTCGTTTATCTTGTCAATTTTTATTTAGGTGATCAATCAATCTATCAGAGTGTTTAAGCAAGCTATTGGGAGCCCAACTCTCCTAGCCGACTATCCCAATACCAAATGAGATCTTTCCCAGCCAGTAGGAGTTGCAGATCGTTTACCGACTACCCGATCAACTCCCTCTGCTAAGGACGTCGCGGTCCGCTTTACCGGTTACATGAGAGATCCTCACTGGAGAATGACTCACCAAGACCAGTAGTCAACTAGAATTTTGGGTGTGGCTCTAGCCTAGTGTGCGGATCACTCTCTCATTGCAGATAAATCAAACAAGGAGGGAGTTACTCTCCCCAAGACCAAATTTTTTTGGTGGGGTGAGTTTTATTGTCAAGTTTGCATTAGCAGTCCCAATTTTATTTGGTTATCGCTTTTTATATATTTTTCTGGATGAAATCAACGCCTAACGAATTTTCCAATTTCCTTGGTTATTTTGAGTCCAATAAAATGAGGGAGGAAGTCGGAAAATCCGATGCGTGATCAAACACTATGATGCATGCAAAGATAGAAATGCGTACCTTGCTCCAGCACTCTACATGCAGGGTGATCTGTGCATAAATTAAAAGATAGAAAATAAACTACCTATATGATGCACGAGGAAATCATCCCTAGATGAGAAACTTCTATTAATTGTGAAGCACAAGTAGCTATGACTAGGAAGAGAGACCAGAGTCCGTTCTTGGGAGCCGATCGATGTCCACCATAATGAATCCTGTACGCGCTGTGTACGACCCCTCCCGGCACGTGGTCTCTAGTCCCAATCAATAGCTTTTTCAATTAATTTTTAGCTAAGTCCAATTACGATCTATAGGTACAAGCAAGATGTTAAGTGTTGGGCCTTAGCTTATTTACATCACAATCAATAAAAACTCCTAAATCTAGGGGCTAAATCCACATGAAACAAGCAGGTAATAAAATCGGCAAAAACGTGAAAAAGCCATGAAAAACTGATGAGGCCCCCAAGGGAACAATCCCTCGGGCACTGGACCTCCTGAAGTGTTGAAGTGTCTTGTAAGTCCTGTTTAAGTACAAATTAGGAGTCACTCTCTCACTTGAATTACACAAATATATGCAAGAAAGTAAATGGAGCTAATCTACAAAATCTCTTAAAATCTCCTTCATGTAGGGATAGCAGGCCGAAGCCGGCTTCACGTGAGTGCGCATGCACTGAGGGAAACATGCCTCCCTCGATCCACGGTACCTCGCACAAAGTCAACAAAGAGGAGAGATTAGATAACTCAAAAAATATATCAAAAATGGATAAGACAAAAAATGTAGGCAAATAATCGCAATCAATAAGACAGAAATGATCTATACGCTGTTGCTCTCCGGCAACAACGCCATTTGATGAACGAGATTTATCGGGGGTCTAAATATGCCTCACACAAGGCAGAGGTAAAGTCGTTGTGGCGACCCTCAATAAACCCCGTTCAGTCAACAATCAACCCACAACAGATAAATCAATCAATGGAAGTAAATGTGCGGCGTTAAAATTTATTATAGCTCTACAACAATAGTGTGTATAGTGCAAGTATGTGTAGAATGTCGAACACAGGGAACAAGCAGGATAGATCAAAAATGAGTGCTCAAGAGTGAATGTGATAACGACTACGAATGTGCTTTTTTTGTTGGTTTTTAATTTTATATTTTTTATTTAATTTTTTTGATTTTATATTTTTTGTATTTTGGTTTTCAATTTATTGATTTTGTATTTTCTTTTTATATTTTATATTTTTATAATTTTCTTTTTCTTTTAAATAAAGTAATACAAATATATAGAATATATATGCACAAGAGAGATACGAGAGGGATATATAGGTAAAAATACTCAAAATACAGGAAATAAAATATTTTTGTGCTTTTTATATCTTTCTAATGTTTTTGTGATTTTATAATTTTTTCCTAATTTTTTGGTATTTTTATAGTAGAAAATACTAAGAACATTGCACAAAATTGAAGGCTGAAACTAAAATGAGGATGGAAAACATCAAATAGAGTCCAAAATTCCTCAAACTAATTTTACAGTAAAGATAATCAAAAAGAGAAAATTTAAAAACAAAAATTATATTTTTAAGATTTTTGTGGAATTTTTAAGGATTTTATAAAGGTTTTGGGGGTTTTCTAATTTTTTGGAGTTTTCTTTTGAATTTTTTAGTGATTTTAGGTCTAAATTCAAAACATACGGAAATACACAAAATTTATATTTTTTGGAATTTTTCAAAAACGTTTATAATTTGTATGTGTTTTCTAATGCAAACAGTAAGGAAAATGCTTGTTTTTTGAATTTTTATAAATAATAAAATAAAATAAAAATGCAAAATAAAAAATATGGCGTGGAAGAGCAACAAAACAAAAAATTAAGTTAATTGTTTGGTAATTTTTAGGGTTTTATAGATGCATGGAATAAATGCAAACAACAAAGAGAACAGAAACACTGGCAAGGGCATTTATGTAAATATCTAGAACTTCAGGGGTCACAGTGCAATTTTTCCACAAAATATATAACTATTTAACAAAATTCTAGGACCAAATGTAAATAGCCAAACACGCAAGGGTACAAGTGCAAGAGGTCCACCTACGCACGTGGTTCTCATGTGTCTGGGGAGGACCTAAAAGCAATTACCAAAAATCTAGGGGGCTACCTTGCAAAATATCTAAAAATATTACAGTTAGTAAAATATTTCATGGACTGAATGGAAATAACTAAACCCATAGGGGCATCCCCGCAAAATGTCCACCACCCCACGTGCACGGGTCACGTGAGGTGACGTGGACAAGGACCTATATGCAAATAAAGAAAGTATGAGGGTTTGTTTGCAAATATTACAAAACTTTTAAAACTACAAATAAAAGTTTTAGAGATAAATAATATATACAAAAAGTGGCAGGGTGTTAGCTAGCAAAATACCAACGTCTAGTCGATCCGACGGTTGAGGCCTTCCCACTTGATACGTTGCGAGCAATGGACGACCAATGATGGTTCGTGTTCGATGACCCAGATCAGATCCTCCCTTGATGATCAACGACTGCTGGAGGGCTCGATCTGATGGCTGGTGGACAAACTGGGAGGCGCCCCCGATCGGACGACAGAGGAACGAGGAGCAAGAACAGGGAAGAACCACCGGCGTGGTGAACTTCCCCGCCTCGATCTCGGCACTCCGGCATTTTTTCAAGATCAAGGATGGTCGGGCAGCTTCTTGGGGTCTTCCTCTTGATGCTGGGGACTTCAAAAGGCCTCGGTGATAGCCATAGCTCCCACGAGGGTGTGGCGGAGCCGGAGGGCTCCAAGTACCCCGACGAGATCCCAAAACGAGCCCCAGGCTCGATGTTAGGCTTCAAGACCAGCAAAAAAATAACGAAACTAGTGAGGGCAAAATGCCTCGACGATTTGCGGAGCGAATGGGTGCTGGAGGTGGCAAAGTCGAAGATGGTCGAAGCCACTCCAACAAAGGATATGATTGGGTGATCTGATGGGTGAAACCGTAAGCTAACGATGGGATGTTTAACCTACGGCTATGGGGAACAATAAAATGCAAGAAAATAGGGAAGATAGAGACGCCTCGAAGGCGGAGTTCACCTGAGGAAGACCTTGACGGCGGGGCTCGCCAGAGGTGGTGGAACGCGCCCGAATCCGCGTCGAAGCTCCGCCCGCGATCGAGAGCACGCGAAGGGGGGAGAAGAACGGGACAAAATGCGGTTCAAATTCGAGAGTGAAAATCGAGGTGCTATAAGAAGGTTGACGAAGTGGATGGGAAAAACGAGGTGCAGCGGGCGACACATCGATCCAAAGTCCGAGGTTTCACCTGGGTGTGCATGCCCATTGAACGAGGATCAAAAGTCAAGAAGGGTGTTTCACGGAATGGTGCAAGATGGGGCCTCGAAAAAATCGAGAAGGTGGGTTAAAAACGACATCTGAAACGGGCCAAACCTCGGTCAGAGAGTTGACCGAGGTCAACCAACGGAGCCTTCTGGTTGGTCCACATGGACCAACCAGAAAATTCCTTGGCAAAAATAGTTAAAATTTTATTTTAAAATAGTAATTGATTTTATTATTTTTAGGTTATAAAATAAAAAATGTTTGTTATTTTCTGAGCTATTTTAATATCATTTTTATTTTTTTAGAGGTTTAAAATTACAAGTTACCTTTTTATAGCTTATATACAAGTATATTCATATATATATATATATCTTATTAATTTATTTTTATTTTATGTCTTTAATTTTATTATTTTTGTTTATTATTTTATAAGTTTATAACTTATTTTTATATACTTAAATATATATTTATATTTTATTTTTCGGATGTGTTTTGTCCACTTAATAAAATATAAGTATTAATTGTATAGGTATACTTATAGGTGTTTCATCTATGTGTTGTATACAAGTCTTTTATTTTTGAGTTTTATTTATGTTTTTATTCCAGTTTTAATGTACATATATACTACAAATAATATTTATAAAATTATAAAAAATATTAAAATCTAAAAATAACGAGTAATAAATAAAATGAATATTTTAATCGGTACAAGTATACAAGGAGGGTCCAAAACGCAACTTTCAAACCGTAGCTCCACAAAATATGAAACCACCTACATTAAATAGCTTATTGAAAATTATATACAATTAAAGTAATTTTGATACATTTCGAGCTTTTATTTGAGAGATATAGGTCTGGGAAGTTGGGAGTTTGGAAACTTATTTAGATTATAACTTTTTCTCTGTATATTATTTTTGTATGAAATCAATTTTGTATTTTTCTATATTTAACTATCTACAATTTTTATGTTCAAAGATTCTTTATTTGAGGTATAAAAAGTGACCAAAAATATGTCCCAAAATGAATAAAGAATCAATTAAATAAAAGGGTATTTTGGCCCTTATCTCCCCCTACTTTATTCCTTGTCAACCTATTCATCGAGATGCCTAGGTCTCGGGATTTCGAGTCATAAAATATTTATAATATTTTATTATTTTTCTTTTCTTCTTTTATTATATAATTTTTGCTTTAAAAACTGCAGTTTGACCACTATTTTCATACACATGCCTGAATGCTAAGATGCATGAATTAAGCCTATTTACATGCATTTGCTAGGTTTTTTTAGACCAAAATGATAGAATAAAGATGATGAAATGGAGGTTCATTAGTCGAGTCGAGCTCCATATTCACCTTTTGTTCATGACAATGGTATATAACCCAAAATCATTTCACTTTTGCATTTCATTTTAGTTGCTCGGGGATAATCAAGGTTTAATTATAGGGGGTTGATGAATTTGTGATTCACCACTCTAAAAGTTGAAAATAGAGCTATGTTTTCGAGTAATTAGCTTCATTTCTTCATCTATTTTGCATTATTATCATTCACGCACTTGTAAATAATAATCGCATTTTATCATGCATAATTGTATTAAATTAAAGCCTAAATTCCCTTGCAATTATCACATGTATATTACCCTATTTTACCATATTTTTATTTATATTTTACTCACTCAGAATCAAATAACATGAACTCAATAGTGTACATATTACTAACATTAATAAAATAAAAATACCAAAAATACTAATTTGTAAATTTGCCAAATAAAACCCAAACACTAGTTCAAGACAAAAGGTCATAAAATGTGGATATCTCCCTCACACAGTCTCCTATGAACAACCTCTACTCATTTTTGAAATAATGTACGTCCAATTATCTACAAAATAAGAGCAAATTCAAGAGAATCAGAGTTCATATGTGAAACTTGGGTTCTGCAGCCTCATTGTATATTGTACATAGAATATTTTGACCTTAAGATTTCTTGTATAAAAAAGTCCATTTTTATTATTTTTTTCTTTTATTTTTGTTATTTATGTTTTAATAAAAAATGTAAAAATCCAAGTAAAAATTGAAGCAAAAATCAAAGTAAATAAATCAACTTGAGTTCGTATATTTAGTCTGTACATATGTCCCCTTTATTTTTTTTCCTTTTTTTGTAATTATTAAAATCCAAAAAATAGATTATTATATAAATATTTATTATACATTTTATTTGACTTTATTTTGATTTTTATCTTATTCACAAATGATAACAACCTTTGTAATTATGAAAATACAGTATTTTATATCTATAGAGTACCACCAGAATACTTTTTGTACATATGATCTATTTAGTTTTTAATCCTCCACAATATTTATAGATTTCATTGAGTCGAACAACTTGTCTGTATACCTTCTTTTTAATTGACTTTGTAGGAGCGACACATGGTAGCTTATGGAGTCGCCATGTGTCACCTCTATTTTTTATTTTACTATTTTATTTATTTATTTTAATTATTATTGTTTTCTTTTCTATTTATTTTGTATTTATTATTTATGTATTTATTATTCTATTTTTTATTTTAACTGTATGTATTATTATTATTTATGCTAGTTATTATTAATGATAATTTCAATTTTTTTATTTTTTTCTCCTACGTGGTCGCCTCCCTGTTTGCCATGTGGTGTTCCTTTCCTCTCCCCTTTGCACCTGCCTCCATCCTTCTCAGCGGTGTAGGCCACGTCTCTGCTTGACCCATAACCACCTATGCCTAATTGTCGCAGCTAGACCCACTCCCTCCCTCTCTCTCCTCCCGAGTGCCTAGCCCTCACCCAATCGTCCGCACCCACCGCTCAACCTCCTGCAACCCCCTCTCCTTCCATCTCGCTCCTCCTTTGCCCACGTTTACCTGTTCATCTCACACCTCTCCTAACAACCCATAAAGGGTCAACATCCTCAACCAACAGCCCCTACCTTCTTGGACCCTCTACCGGTGATAGCGGGAGAGCCTCGTCTTCAGGTGATGATGACCGAACTTCTGACATGAAGGTGAGATATGAGAAGGTCCTCAACCTTCTTGTAGCAACAGTTGTATGAGCTTGTTGTTCAAGCTTCAGAGCTCTCTTCGTCTGAGCTCTTCGAAGCCATAACCTTGGGAGAAGAGCTCCTTCGAGCTCTTGATTCCATCATTTCCAGGTGTGCTTTAGGTATACCTCTCTTATCATCCTTCTTCTCCCTCCTGTTTCTCCTCTTCTTCCTTCCCTTCCATCCTCCCTCTGTTCTACATAAATTTCTTCTTCTTCAATCAACCAAAACTTCAACCTTCTTTCCAACCCTGGTCGACCCGACAACAATCACCATCTCCCCTCTCCGATCACCTCTAATACGTCTCCATGCTCGTTGACCATCTCAGTCCTAGCAAAGGACTGAGCCTGTCGAGTCCTCCACCTTCTCCTGCCACTCGCTAGACCCTGCACGTCTTCACTCTATCTACACTCACTTCACCAGCATAGTGCCGAGGGTCTTCTTCCTCGAGCATCATTTACATCTGTAGGAAGTGACCTCTGGAACCTTGAGCTGATCTCCCACGTCGTGCTCCTCCACCTCAATAGTGGTCGCCTCAGCATTAGCTCGTCGCCCTCGCCCCTTCACAACATCACCGTACACAACACCTTAGCCTCGCTTCGATGACATGCTCAAGCTTCTTGTCCGGTGAACTTTGCCACAACAGCTCTCCGCTTTGCCTCGAATTATGCGTCGCCACCACCTCATGTCACCAGAGCACGTCGACCACCTTGCGTCATGTATCGATCGAGGATTCACCCAGGGGCGGAGGAAGGGGGCGGGTAGGGGCCATGCCCCCTCTCCCAATTAAAAAAATTCATAGCCATCCTTATAATTTACATCATTATTTAACCTTTCTACATGTTATTAATTTTTAAATTTAAATTCTGCCATCTTCTTTTTGCAATTTCTCCACACGATTGGCAATCGAGATTAGGAAGGATACTAATCGTTCCCACTTCCCAGAATGGCAAATTGACAATCGGGATTCGACAATCTCTCCCCTTTATTCCCCAGTTTCATGCACAATGCCCCCCCACTCCACGACAGTTCCTAACCCCCTCCCCCCGCCTCCACGCCGCTGGAGTCTCGGACTCTCCTTCTCCTCCCCTCATGCGATCACGCATGACGTAACCTTCTCACTGAAGTGACTGAACCAATCCATCTCGTCGCACATGAGGTACCAATCTCCCGAGTCTTGATTTTGATTTTTTGTTTCCGTATCTTGTCGGATTTCAGTGAGTACCTATCTTTAAGATCTTAGCAGATTTCAGTGTTGGTTGTATTCGACTTGGAATTAGAAAAGCCATTCATCAACTTTTAATCCTTTATTTTAATCTAATCGCTGCAAGAGAAACAACAACTGTGAGATATATAGCCCCACTATTGAGGTGTATATATAGCCCCACTATTGAAGTATGTGATCTTTAAAATCTTCCCTCTCGCACCGCCGCATAAGAATTTTCTTGAGGTGTATATAAATTACTTGACACATAAATTCATAACATATTTGTTATTTACATTGTGTCATGTAAATTTAGCTTTACTTATGGCTAAAAGAACAATTGACTCCTATTTCAAGAAACCAAGGGTTGATATTTGTGATAAAGATATATAACAGTCTTTTGCAAATTCTCCATCTATTTTAGATGATGCTCTTCGGACCTTCAATCCATCTTCTCTTGATATATATGTTCAAAATTATCAACAAGAAGTGCAAAATGAACATGTTGATGAATATTCTATTGTTCGTGATCCGGGATTGCGCCGTCAAATTTAAGAATATCTAGTTAACGAGCGGGATAAGATTCGACGTGCATAAATGTGGACCATATCATCATTATCTTATAGAATATCAAGCATCTGGCCGTAAAAATCAACGTCGATTTCAACCTTCTTGGTTTCAGAAATATCCTTCGTGGTTAGAATATTCTCCAGTCAAGGATGCAGTGTTTTGTTTGCCATGTTTTGTTTTCAATAAAATATCCACTGGACGATTTGGGTCAAATGTCTTCACGGTTGATGGATTTCGCAATTGGAAAAAAATTGTAGGAAAAGATTGTGCATTTTTACATCACATCGGAAGTGATCCATGCTCACCGCATAATATAGTTGAACAAGCTTGTAAAGATTTGATGATTCAAACAAGCCATATTGATAATGTCATACATAGACAAACATCAGAAGAAATTAAGTGTAACAGATTGCGATTGAAAACATCAATTGATTGCGCAAAATAGCTTGCTTTTCAAGCATATGCTTTTGGAGGGCATGACGAATCTGCAGATTCCAAGAATCAGGGAAATTATATTGAAATGATAAAGTTATTAACATCATATAATGAAGAAGTTGCAAAAGTTGTTTTAGATAATGCCCCTAAAAATGCAAAATATATATCTCCTACAATTCAAAAGGAGATATTGGATATTATTTCCACTAGAGTACAAAAGGCTATTCGTGATTAGATTGGAAATGCTAAATATTGCATCATTGTTGATGAAGCTCGTGATGAATCTAAGAGAGAACAAATGGCTATTGCCATCTGTTTTGTTGATACCAACGACTTTATCAGAGAAAGATTCTTAGATATTGTCCATGTCAAAGATACAAGTGCAACTACATTAAAGAAAGTCATTTCAGATGTCCTTTCTCATCATAATCTCAGTATTCAAGACATGCGTGGACAAGGTTACGATGGTGCAAGCAACATGCGTGGAGAATGGAAGGGACTCCAAGAACTCTTTACTGTGGATTGCAAGTATGCATATTATGTACATTGTTTTGCTCATAGACTCCAATTAGCCTTAATTGCAGTATCAAGAGAAGTGGTTTCCATTCATTAATTTTTTCTAAATTAACATTTGTTATTAACATTGTTAGCTCTTCTACCAAGAGGAATGACGAGCTACAAGATGTTCAAGCATCTATATTGGCTGAAAAAATTCTAGCTAATGAAATTGAAATAGGAAGAGGTCTTAATCAGATTGAGACATTACAACGTGCGGGATATACTAGATGGGGATCTCATTTCCATTCAATTTCTAGTTTGATAAGATTGTTCGATTCGTCAATGCCATGTACTAAGTCAAATCGTCAAAGATGGTTCTACGTATTCTCAACGTGGAGATGCTGATTCTGCTTACAATTCAATAACATCCTTTGAATTCATATTTATTTTACACATGATGAAGGAGATTTGGGATTTACAGATGTATTATGTCGTGCATTGTAAAATATCGATCAAGATATTTTAAATGCAATTGGTTTGGTATCCACCACTAGATCTCTTATTCAAGACATGCGTGAAGATGGGTGGAGCAGATTTTTTGATAATGTACAATCATTTTGTTCAAAGCAAAATATCAATGTTATGGATATGAGGCTTCCTTATTCTAGTCGAGTACGTTTTCGCCATGAGAAAGCCAACATTATACTTGAACATCATTATCGAGTTGATATTTTTATGGCTACATTGGATTCACAACTTCAAGAGTTCGATCACAGATTTAATGATACAACTATGGAGCTCTTGCGTCTTAGTTCTGCGCTGCACCCGCAAGATAGTTATAAAAAATTTAATATAAATGATATTTACTTTCTTGCAGCTATCCACAGGATTTCTCCGATAGTGAACGAGACTTATTACAGTTTCAATTAATGAAGTATCAACTTGATGTCCCTCATCATCCAAAGATGGAAATTTTGATTAGAATATCTGAACTATGTCAAGCATTGGCAGAAACTGGAAAGTCACGAGTCTATTATTTAGTCGATAGATTGATCCGACTTATCTTGACTCTTCCTGTCTCAGCTGCTACAACTGAACGTGCATTTTCAGCTATGAATCTCGTGAAGACGAGGCTTCGAAATAAAATGAGAGATGGATTTCTGCGTAGTTGTATGATTACTTATATAGAAAAGGAGATAGCTGAAAATATCACCGTAGAAGAAGTCATGGATGATTTTTATGTGATGAAAAATCGTCGAGCGCAGCTTCGATAAATTATGTAAGTTTCTATTAGAGTTTTTCCATCACTTTCATAATTTTGTAACTCAATAGTAGTACTTTCAATTACCTTTATATCTATATATTTTAAAAAACATCGGCCCACCTATAAAATTTTCTGGCTCCGCCCCTTGTTTCACCCTTCGTCGCATCCACCCCAACCGGTCCTCCACACACCGCCCTCATTTCCTCTGCCCTTGACTTGGGGTTTGCCCTTCACCGCTTAGACTTGAGGATTGAGCCTTCGACCTTAGTTTCCCACAAGATCCTCTTGACGTGTGTAACATGTGGGTAGGCGGAGCAATTGCAGTGAGCCCCCTGTTTAACTCCACATTCACGTTAAAGTCCCCGCACCAGCAGCCACGAGCACAACACGTACTATGTAGGGAAATTTGCACGGTGGCCCCCATAGATCAAGAAATTACAAAAGAGCCCCCGTTTCAACAGCCACATGTAATGCACATACCTGGTGGTAAAATTGCAACAACCCAACCCCCTCAAGATTCTAGGTAATTAAAGAAGCACATTTTTGCGCTATTTTTATTTTATCTTTATTTTCTGAAATTGCAATTTGACCACCGTGTTTGTGTCCTTATTTAAACAATCATTCGTCATCATATTTCACTTCAAAAAGTTTATTCTCTACTGTGTGGTTGTTCAATAGAATTTTTTGAAATGTGGTTGATTTAATATAATGAAGTTGGTAACATTTTGCATATTTTACCCATTGTGTAGTCTTTAATTTGTAATAAATAACTTGTTATTCTAGAAATTCTAAAAAATTCGGAATAGGTAGAATTAATAGTGTTTTATAGTATGCCTAAAATTTATTCCATTTGCACTCATATCGAGAGCATAATAAATTAAGAGGTGATTTGAGTAATTATTTTTTCAATAGGCTATAAACTTGATATTTTTAGGATATGTTATTTTTCCTAGATACCTATCATACAGACATATACAGAATAATTTTATTTTTGAGAAATAAATTAGTTTTCTATTTATTAAAATTAACTTAAAAAATCACCATGTTTTCATAATAAATTCATTTTTCATTCAAAAAAATCAAAAATGTAGTGCATCAATTTCATGATTTTTCATATTCTGGTCAAGTTTTAGGATTTTTGGATATCATTTAATTGAAAATTGCATTTTAGTCCCTAAACTTATCGAAATTGCTTATAATCATTAATTGTATAAAAAATACAAAAAAACCTCTTTGAAAACCTAGTTTCTAGATCACCTAAAAATTGTCCTAAGGAGGAGACAATGACTCCCTGAGTTCAACCTTGGACTTGCCCAAGTAAAAAATCTGATCGCTCGCTTTAATTGTAAAATTAATTAAGTGGTCTTTCTCTTTGATCCTAAGTGCCTGACTACAACAACAGTTGGACAAAATTAATTAGGGTATATAAGGGTTCGTCAACTAGTCAATTGAGGTTTGACATGGGTCTAAAGGGGGGTCAAGGTTGCTGAAAGGACAAATAGGATAGATTTTGACTATAGACATGGACCTACACGTTTCAACGCAAGAAAAAATAAAATAAGAAAAAGAAAATAAAATTAAAATAAAATAAAAGACAATGTCAAGTAAAAAAGTATTTTATGTGAGCTATTATAGATGTATAAAATACATGGTTTATATGGTTTTACATTTTTTCTCTTAATAACATGTATATACCATCTTTTTATAAAATACTAATTCAAAGTCAAGTCTTGACCAACGCCTAAAAGGAACTTGACTCTCTTGATTTCAGACTCACTTATGTAAAGTATAGGTAGCGTGCATGACATTAATTGTTGATTACGTCAATAATATATAGTTGATGTTTCTTTCAAGATCCAAGTATATAAGGCTCTATTAGGGACCCAGTCATCAACTTTAGTTCCAAAGCTCGCCTCATCTCAGGCCACTATCTTTTTAGTTGTCAGATTCGTAAAAGTATAGTATGCATTTCACCAGCAGTGATTATTAACCCGCGTTCTTTCCCGACCTCCCTCTGCTTCTTGCAAGATTTTTGCATTTAGCTTAGGGTTGGTGTATGGAATGAATGATTGGAGAACAATGGATATCAAGTTTTTATCGGCCTCTAACTTAGTAAAAATCATGGGTTAGAGTCCATGATTTTTGCACATGGTTTTTCTATTATAATGCTTTTCCCCATTACCATGGTTTCCATGTCCATGAGTTTTATCGATGATTTTTCTCTTGTATTTCATAATAACAAGGTTTTTCTAATGAGTCTTAATTAGTTTTAATCGTGATTAAGTACTGCTAATAAAGATTCATTATTCTTAATTACAATTAGCATAGACTACTTAAGATTAGGCCCTTAATTATGATTAGTGATCTCAATAATAATAAAATTTCTTAAATAAAATTAGTAGTCCTATTTATAGTAATTAAGGGTTAAAAACTGCTTAACATTGTTACCCTTCATTACTTCAAGAATTCGTATGAATTTGTAATGTAGGAACCGTGCCAAGTCATTATGGAGGATAAGTGGTTCCCACAGCTTGTTTGACTTTGGCCCAACTTGAGCCTTTGACCACAACCCAACATGCTTAAGTTCACGTTGTTTAATAGTAGTCCCTACTCTTAGACTTCGTAAGTACTAGATGTTGGATTTTGGGGTTCTATAATTCCCCCCACTTATAATACAACATCCGCATTGGCATATGGCGCATCATTTATTTGTATTAAAGTGGTGGTTGTACGCTCTTGGGTATCCCTTTCTTCATATCTCTTATATAACTTTTTCCACTATTAGAGGCTCTAATACCATTCATAACGATCAAAAACTTAGGTCGTACCTCTATGGAGGATAACTGGCCTCACAACTTCTTGGGCATGGGCTTAAACAAGCATTTGACCACATCCGAAAATGCCTAAGTTCAAGTTCTTTAGTAGCAGACTTCATTACTTATAACCCACTCTCAGACATTTACACTTACT
>JAZKJV010000013.1:179473-482110 GCA_037367405.1 Ottelia alismoides | reverse complement strand
TTTAAGTATACGATATAACATTACTCATATTTATTTCTATGAAATATCGATCTAACTCGGTTTGACACAGTTGCACCATATGAACCAAAACGACCAACAATACAATGATTTGTTTTCTTCCGACTTTTATGAATTGTTGATATCATCACCGATTCGACCGATCGATTTCATTGTTCTAAACATAAAAATCCAAGATCAATACATGTCTAATTTAATGTCCGGTTCAATTTTTAAAATCTTATCCATAAAAACTTGAAGAATCAATTAAACACAAACTTGAACGATTAAGGATTTTTATCATTTGTGCCCCTCTGAGATATCACAATTTCTGTTACGCCCCTATCTTTTTGGTAATATCAGTTGTGCCCCTCACTTCTTTCTCCGTTATCACTTGTGCCCTTCCGTCAGATTGACCGTTAAAAAATTAAAATAACCATAGTTTACTCAAACCATAGTGAGGGGTATTGTGCTCAGAATAAAATCAAATGAGGGAGGGTTGGGGAGGAGGTGCGAGGCTGCGGAGGAGGTGTGGGATGGAGTGCGGGCAGCGAGGGCTGGGGGAGGTGCATGGCTGCGGGAGGAGGTCGGCTTCACGATGTTATCGAGGGGGAGCAGGGGGAGGCACGGTGCGGGCAGGGGGAGGGGGCGTGCGGGGCAGGCGGAGGGGGAGCAGGGGGCGACGTGGTGCAGAGAAGGGGGGAGGGGCGGTGCGGGGCATGGGGAGGGGGAGGGGGCGGTGTGGGACAAGGGGGAGGGGAGCAGGGGGCGGCGTGTACGGGGGAGGCGGTTGTGCGGAGCAGGGGGGAGCAGGGGGCGGCGCGTGCGGGGGAGGGGGCGGTGCGGGGCAGGGGGGAGGGGGGAGCAGGGGGCGGTGCGAGGCAGGGGGAGGGGGAGCAGGGGGCGGCGCGTGCGGGGAGGGAGAGAGGGCGGTGCGGGGCGGGGGGAGGGGGAGCAGGGGACGATGTGGGGGAGGGGGAGGGGTGGTGCGGGGCGACCTGGGCATGGAGGACCAGGCCTCCGGGCGGGTGGCAACCTGTGCGCGGCCGGGAAGAAGCATGGCCTACGCCTACGCATTAGGAGCGGCCGGGGCGGAGGAAGAGGGCAGACCGGGGGTGGGGGAGGAGTTCCGGGCAGAGAGGGAGGAGGAGGAGGTTGGAGGAGGTGGAAGAGGATGGGGGAAGAGGAGGAAGAAGAAGAGGGTGAGGAAGAGGGTGTCAAAATGACCACTGAACCCCTTTTTAAACATTAATTCCGCTTTCAAAGTTAACGTCCGTTTGTACTGTGGATGGACGGCAACTAACCCAAGGCGCACAACTGATAAAACAACAAGAAGTGAGGGGCATAACTGATATTACCAAAAAGATGGGGTAATAACTGATATTATGATATCTCGGAGGGGCACAAGTGATAAAAACCCAAGAATTAATTAATCACAAAGCTTCCGGAAACTCATGTTTGTCCAACACCAAGTCCTATCGCTAATCACCATCCCTCAAAATCTAAAAACTTTAGTGTCCAACTCCATTTCAAGAGGTAGGTGAAGGTAAACGGTGGAGTGGCGAGCACATGAGCGGTTCGCACGATTTTGCACTTTTTATGAGCATGTACCATGCAAAATCGTGTGAACCGCTCGATCAAGATCGAGCGGCTCCCATTCATAATTAGTCATGAGAATCACTAGTGCATAAGATACTCTTCTTCCCCTTGAGATGTTGATAATGACATGGTGTTTACTTAACTACACTCATTCGAGCATTCATGTGGAATCTGAAGTTCAAATCTGCATGCCTCTAAGTAAAATATTATGAGAGGCAAACATCTGATGTGCTCCTTCTTCGTCATGTTTTTGCATGAGATGCCTTCTTAGTTTGATCTGTATATCGGAATGGCAATATGCTACATATGTTTTTAGAGAGAGGGAGAGGGAAGGAGGGTTTCGAGAGAGAGAGAGAGAGAGGGAGGGAGGGAGGGAGGGGAGGGAGGGAGGGAGGGTGTTGGGTCGGGGGCTGTAAGAAAACGAGAGGAGGAGCTCATCTCTCTCCTCCATGAAAGGAGAACACCTCAACCTTGGACGCGCATGAGTGGACTCCGTCTTCCCTATTCTTAGCACCTCCCTATTCCCTTTCCTTCCTCTCTCTCTCTCCCTCCATCCATAGTATTATGTGCACAATCTCTCTCTACTCTCTCTCCTCTGTCCACCCTCCGCTCGCATCATGCAGGGCACCACCCTTTCGGAGCACCACGACCCCCTCCCTCTCCATTATACCATTCCCCCCATCCGCCCCTACAACTAGGACTGGGACGTCCCTTAAGTAGCGCCTTCATCCATGGCCGCAAAGGGCTCCTCATGGCCCCTTATGCGGCTCGTCCTAGTCCTAGTCCTCGTCCTCGCCTCCGCTACCGCCCTCGCCGGGGACGCCGACGCCCTCCTCAAATTCAAGAACAGCATCATCGATAACCAGGGCGTCCTCAGAGACTGGCACTCCGACGGCACCCCCCCTTGCGTTGGCCGCCACTCCAACTGGACCGGCGTCTTCTGCAACCCTGGCGGCAATGTCATCAAGCTTGTCCTCGAGAACATGAGCCTCTCCGGCAACCTCGACATCAGCCCGCTCACGCAGCTGCACGCCCTCCGTAGCCTCAGCTTCATGAACAACGACTTCGAGGGGCGGATGCCCGACGTCACCGGCTTCGTCGGCCTGCGCACGCTCTACCTCTCCGGGAACAAACTCTCCGGCAACATCCCCGACGACACTTTCAGGCCTATGGTATCTCTGAACAAGGTGCACCTTGCCAGAAACCGCTTCTCCGGTGAGATCCCGGAGTCGCTAGGGAGGCTCGCCAAGCTCACGGAGCTGATGCTGCAGGAGAATGCCTTCGATGGCTTTATACCGGCGTTCCGGCATTCCGGTCTCAAGGCCAATCTGTCCAACAATATCCTCGAGGGGCCTATACCTGAAGCCTTGAGCAAGTTGAATCCAAGCGCCTTCATGGGTGGGTAACCCAAAAAAGCCTCAACCATCTTTCTCTCCATTTTTAGAGGACGATCCTCTCTACCATTTGTAATACAAGATTTTAGGAATATGGTGTTTTTTCCCCTACAGGGAACAAAGCTCTGTGTGGAGCTCCGCTCCCCGATGCAACTCATACTATAATGGCCGACTGTACCCCGGCGCCTACGACAAGAACTCGTCCGCCATATCAGCCATCGTCATTATCTCGTTTGTGGCCCTCCTCGCGCTCATCCTGGCGCTGTTGGTCCTCCGCCGCCGCCGCCTCGACGAGGAGCAGCAGCTGGGGCGACCCCCGTCCATGAAGGCCTCCGCAAAGAAGATGGCATCCATGAAGAGGGAGCAACCCGAACGGGCGAGCAATGCCAACAGCGCAGGGAGCGGGAAGCGGGCGGGTGGTGACCACAACCGGCTGGCTTTCGTGAGGGAAGGGAGGGAGAGGTTCGAGCTGCAGGACCTGCTGAGGGCGTCGGCTGAGGTGCTGGGGAGCGGGAGCTTCGGGTCATCGTACAAGGCGGTGATGTTGAACGGCCGGGCGGCGGTTGTGAAGAGGTTCAAGGAGATGAACGCCGTGGGGAGGGAGGACTTCTCGGAGCACATGAGGAGGCTCGGGAGGCTCTCCCATCCCAACCTCCTCCCCTTGGTCGCCTACTACTATAGGAAGGAGGAGAAGCTTCTTGTCTTCGACTACATCCCCAATGGAAGCTTGGCACATATGCTCCATGGTACCTTTCCTTTCCTTTCTTTTCTTCTTATATTTGGTTCATCAGCAATGATACCCGTTTTCTAACACAAGTGTTCATGTATTTTCGACAGGAAGCCATGGACCCGACAAGCCAAAGCTGGATTGGGCGGCGCGTCTGAAGATCATGAAGGGCGTGGCGCGAGGTCTGGCGTACCTCCACAACGAGCTCCCCATGCTGAACCTCCCGCACGGCCACCTCAAGTCCTCCAACGTCCTCCTCGGCGACTCCTACGAGCCCCTCCTCACGGACTACGCCCTCGCCCCGGTCACCAACCGTTCCCACGCCACGCAGGTCATGATCGCCTTCAAGGCCCCCGAGGCCCAGTCCTACTCCCAGACCACCAAGAAGGCCGAGGTCTGGAGCTTCGGGATCCTCATCCTGGAGACTCTGACGGGGAAGTTCCCAGCCAACTACCTGCTCCAGGGTAACGGGCACAGCAACGAGCTGGCCGACTGGGTGGCGTCCGTAGCGGGGCAGGAAGGGGAGGTGTTCGACAAGGAGATGGGGGGAGTGGGGAAGCAGAACGAGGCGGAGATGATGAAGCTGCTGAGGATAGGGTTGGCGTGCTGCGAGGCGGACGCCGGGAAGAGGATGGACCTCGCGGAGGTGGTGGAGAAGATCGAGGAGGTGAAGGACGGCGAATTCGAGGAGTTCGCGAGCTGCATAAGCGGCGACGGCTCCTTCTCCATGCCCATTAACTGAGGAGGGACGGATCAAATCTAAGAGGGGTGCTGTGCTACTAGAAAGGGTGGTGTCGAATGCCTGTTGCTTATATATATACACATATATGCGTGGTCTGATTTTTGTGGACTGCACTGTAATGTACTTCTTGGTGTCATACGTTCAGATTCGATGGTAGGATCAACTCTTCACAATCTGCTCCTCTCATCTCTTGATAGGCCATATGAACAATCGTATAGATTGGAGATTGTCCTTTCTACCCATTATATCCTTCTCAAAAATCCCGTATTCTTAATCCCCTTTTATGCACCCTTTGCCGATGGGAACAGCCAGTTACAGCAGACCTGCTGTGATTTTTTTTCTTTTACGATTTTGATTTCAAAATTTAATCTTATAGATTGACTTTTAGGTTAATGATCTACGTATCTTTCAAATTTCACGTTACTAGGGGCTATCTACTATGTTATCTTAATATTCCAAGTTCCGAGCAATATTTAAACAACTTCAATTCCATCTAAAAAGGACCCATATATGACAATATCAAGATAAAATAGTAAATGTCCTCCTATTAACACGAAATTTGTAGGATATGTAGAGCATTAACCCAAGATTCAATCCGTAAAGTAGGATTTTGGAATCTAAATCACAAAAGGAAAAAATGCACCAGGTCTGTTGTAACTGGAATTACAATAGACGATCTCCTCTGTGCAGGCTTACCCTAATCTAACAAACATTTGATCATTAAGATAAAATAGTTAGAAATATCATATTTAGGCGAAATTTGATAGAAATGTAGAGTAATAATAATAGAATCAATATATTTGATTGAATTTTTGAAATTACTTCAGCAATAAAAAAGAGGGGCACAAATGTAGACAAACCTACAACAGGTGATTTGCTCACTTGCCAATGGTCCTCCGCATCATGATCTATGTCCCTCGTTGACCACTTAGCCCTCCCAACATAAACGGACTAAACTTTTTAAGGTAGGTTGTTCATATTTGATTCATTAAATTTCAATTAAATGTAAGATATGAGTTTGTAAAATATGTATGCATATATTAATTTACATAGGTATGGATGAATGTCTGCATGCATGATTGGATGAAGCCTTGAAATATTTGATTTATACTCATTAATAATTAAATATAAAAGTTCTGTAAGGTTGAATGAATCGAATTTACACGACCTTTAATCGATGCTCAATTGATTGAAGCGAAAAATTATATAACATACATCTGGAAGGTTTGTTCTTAAAAACACCGTAATGAATATGAATAGTAGGGGCTTTCCCTCTAGTGGGTTAGTCCCAAGTTAGTGTGGTGATCCTATGGATAATCATGTACTATAAAAGTTGTTCGAATTGTGGGGTGATTGTTGGGAGAACTTGTCATGATCTGATGTAATTAGAATATCAGAGAAGGATTGGATTTGGATTGTTTTTTAATCATTGGATCGGAGGATGACATGGTATGTTTTTTTTTGTTTGAGCAGATAGATATATTTTTTTAAGGAGGATAGAGAAAAATTATGTGAGTTGATTGAAGAGAGAGAAATGATATAAGCTAGGAACTGTTTATGTTTTATAATTATTGGACATGAGAAATGAGGGGATACCCCACTAAATGGCAGGATACCCCCAAATAATTGGACTAAAGAATCAAATCAAACTTTGAAATTGTCTTATAATTATTGGATGGGAGAGGAGATAGATATATCTCTTGAGGAGGTGAGAGATAAGTGATGTGAGTTGATTAAAGAGAGAGAAATGATATAGGTTGATTGAAGGGAGAGTGAGAAATTATATGAGTTGATTGGAGAGAGAGGGAGGGAGGGAGAGGGAATTTGGAATTTCAAATCATCCCCATCTCTTACATTAAACATGAGATGTTTGAGGAGTAATCCACTATATGGTGAGATACTCGTCCAACCAAACAAACTAAAGAATTGAATTGAACCTTCGCAATTAGGACCGAGGCAAATCGTTCATGAGTAACAGTTTTTATCATATGAAATCGAACCTGAAACTCTATCTGCTAATGAATCGAACCTTAACTTGGTAGGTTTGATTTTCCCCTACCTACAACAAAATCACAATTATATTTTCAATGTTAAATTATAATAACAAATATTATTTGTTATGAAATTCTCTTTTTCCATTTGTAATTCACAACAGATATACTATTCGTTACTAAAATTTCGTGTCAATGATTGTCGGTTGGTTTTTTTATTATAGTTTGTATAATCATTTTAGATGAGCAAATTTTAGAAAAAAAAGTCAATGAAGAATATTGTTATACCCGTTTGCAATTTAAAGAAACAAAGTTAATTTAATTATAAATATTCATTATGAAACACTTAAATATTGCAAGGAAAAATAAATTATGCATTGAGATAGGTTAATGTTGAAGCAGTGTAATGACACTATTACATATATAAAACATGCTATATGAATGTCTTGAGACATACTTTCTTAAATAAACATTTCTATAGATAGAATTTTCTTTATTTATTGCTAGATATTTTGCAACACTTTAGCGTAGGTATATCTGTCATTTATGTTGATATACCGCCTCCTATAACCCTAACCCTAGCACCCTCCCATAAAAGAAGCTAGGTACTCATTCTAAACATACAATACAAGTATCACCTTCTACAATACAAGTATCACCACCATATTCTAATTTTTCTTGATGGTCTAAATTAAGGTAAAGCATTCCCATTTTCTTCTCCGAGTTTTCTCCTTCCTGATTTATTTTTAATCTATTTTTACAATTAAAGTATAACGGAGGTATTTTTTTCATAGTTTGGATGCACAAGATAGATAGGTCTTATTGTCAAGATGGACAGAATCAAGATATATATCAGGAGACCCTGCATTCTTCATGAACATGATGGAAAGCATCGATAAAGAACATACTCTTAAACCCACAACGAACCGAGAAAAAATAGAGAAATAAGTCAGAGAGAAGACACTGCATGTGCAAAGGTATGGTTGACATGCTCTCTCACATTGCAAATCATCATTGACCTTGTAAATTGGCCTACTCCTAGATCTATGTGGGATATCTTGGCCATTACATACTCTCGGGCAAAGAATGAGAGCGATGGTGACATCCATCTCATTAGACAGAATGGTCGTCGCCTCCACACAAATTATGTTGCTCCGAAGGGCATGTTTGTAAATCTTCATACGTATCCGTCTGGTATGTTGTTGTACTTTGAAAAAAAGTCACTATAAGTCTATTTTGTTGTAGTTAAACTATCAAGTAGGGATGCAACCGAATACATATATAAATGTATCTATCTGTTCTCATATCCAAATTTAAGCAGATATGAATATAAATATTTATCTGTCGTCATATCCATTCCATTCCAATCGCTTCTACAATGAAGATATGTGATTTCCCATAAACATGTTTTACTCATTTTTCAGCGGTGTCCTTGTGCTTAGAAAACCCTACATTGAGTTGGAAATATATATTGAAACAACAGAATCAATCCACTAAGTAATAAAAGGGACATCAATGAAAATAGATTTATGAAATACATGACATCGATGTATACTTTTCTTGTAGAGTCACTATACAAAGTGATACGTTCTTTTAACACTCACCGGTTTCTTGTGAAATAAGCATTTCCTTTCTTATATTCAATCGACGTTTTTTTACCAATGCAGCCATTGTACTTTATATAAGATAATTTTATTAGGAGTATGCTAGTTATAGCCTTTTTTGAGTTTTAAACTATTTTTCAACATCTTCCAAAATCTCCTTTGATGGTGTATATTCCATAATAGAATCCTTGATATTCTTGGGTATGTTTGTTTGCATGACCATTAATTTAATTAGTTGGATTTTCACGTCACTCACGCAAATCCTTTATGCACTGACTACTTTTTACAGTAGGCCTCGCTGGCTCCTTAATGTGATGTGCATAATAATGTTTCGTACATCATAAAGCAAGAAGTTTCTTCTCTTCCACTCAGAAAAAATATTCTCAAGGAGAATTGGAACATAATTTAAGATATTAAATGAGTAGACATGAAAGCTGAACTATCTACAATAATTTCATAATGAAATGAGGCTATCGTAATAAACAACAAGTAAAGTATGAAAATAATTCAAAACTAATTTAATATTTTAAAAAATCATTATATTACCATTACAAAACTTGTTATGCTAAGTTATTACAGTTGATTTTCTTATCTAATGAGATAAATGAATCTAGAATACTCATTAGATACCCATATCTATGAGTATTGTAATAGATAATGAATAATTTATTTTTCTCCTTCCACCATTGTAGGTGTAATTTGTTGTTATTAGTTCAATTAAATCAACTCACTACTTAATGAAATCATTGATGTAACAATCCTAGATGTCATGGATACTTAAAGATAACTAACCAATAATTATCCCTTGTCAAAGATACAATATATACAATACAAATTCATCGAATGATATGTCTATTTCTCACGGTTCGATTGTACACATCAAATAATAAATTCCAAAGGACGTATATCAGAGTTAATTAAATAACAACCAAGCCTTTTTTTTTCAATTCAATTGGTTGAAGCACATGAATTCTGTCCATTTCCATGAAATTGACAGCCAAAATGGATTAGGAAAATAATATAAACAGAAATACTATATTTCACAAGTCATGAGTGGAATTTCTTCTACTCAATGGTATAATGTCAGTCATGAGTGGAATTTCTTCTACTCAATGGTATAATGTCATGGGGAGGATATAGACCCTATGAATGCAAATCAAGTATGTGATTTGGTAGAGCTACCTGAAGAAGCGAAATATATTTGTTGCAAATGTATCTTTAAAATCAAACAAGATTTATTATGCAACATTAAAAGATATAAGATCATAATTATAGCTAAAAACTATTCAAAAAGAGGGCATAAACTACCATAAGACTTTCGTTGCTGTATCACGAAAAACTCATTGCAGATTATAATGGCATCAGTAGCTCGTGTTGATTTGGAGTTACACCAAATGGACATGGAAACATATATTTTTAACGGAGATTTGGATGATCATGTTTACATCAACAACACAAGGGATTTATTTCAGATAATGGCAAACATTTCATTTGCAATTAAGGAAGTCTATGTATGGACTAAAACAAGTAAGCCGTCAATAGTACATTAGTTTCAACAATGCATTAACTTCATTTGATTTTGTTGAGAACATTTTTGGTAATTGTATATATCTTAAGATGATCGGGAGTAAATATACTTTTTTGGTCATTATGGAGATGATATGTTGTTTGCTTGTTACATGATATGAAAATATTTCTTTCTAGTATTTTTTAAATAAAAGATATGGGCAATACTAAATATATCATTTGCATTGAAATTCATAGAAATAAATCTCAAAGAGTACTTGGATTGTCTCAAAAGTTCTATATCATAAAATATTAGAAAGATCTAGGATGAAACATTGTTCTTCTAACCCAACAACTATGGTAAAAAGAGAAAATATTTGCATTCGTATGTTTCAAAAATAATTGGAAAAGGAACATATGAATGACATTCCATATGCAACTATCTTTTGGAGTCTAATGTCGGTCAAACACGCACTAAGCTAGATATGCGTTTTGCAATTGGAATGTTGGGTAGATATCAAAGAAATCCAAGCATGTGCCATTGGAGAGCGATAAAGAATGTCCTGCAACATTTGCATGGAACTAAGTATTTTTTGCTTATTTATTAACTTTTATATACCTTGAATTATTGGTTGTTAGAATTTGTATTACGCAGGTAGTAAGGGGTAGAAAATCTACCTATGGATACAATTTCTACTTGTTTGAGGTGTTATTTGTGGAGAAAGATGGATCAATCACTTGTCATATCAAATACTATGAACCCGAGTTCGTGGTATCACAAGGCTACTACATCATTGTGATTTTTGCAACCGTATTTTTTGTTAACTACAACAAATATATACGTGCTGGAATGAGAATCTACATTAAATATCTTGATGTGAAAGAGAAAGTTAGAGATCATCGTGTATCATCTAGTACTGATTGAACATATAGGTACCTTGTATATTATTGAAAATCATGCGACAAAGGAATTGCCCCCTATTGTATTCATTAATCATGTAATTGAAATGAACATATCTAGTACCTTATAATATTATCAATATATCCATGTGTATACACCTTAAATTTTTGTATGATGATTCATTCGTTTTGTTGTCTTTTATATTTCACTAGCATGCATTTAATAAACACGCATAAAGTGAGAGTCTATGTTAATATTTAGATGTTAACACATGAAGTTTTTGTTAAGTTAAGCATATTATCAACAATGTAATGCAGACATATCTGCTCGAACAATATCTACTTTCAAGATCCATACTAATAGAACTTAACATAACAAATGAAATGCAATAAATATATCGTATGGGCCAAATGGGAAAATGTTAAAACTCCCATGTAAAAACTGTCATACTGGTAGTGAATTTTATTTTTTTATTGTGGCTCATGATTAAAAATTGAAAGGATGCATCTTATAGTCGATTGCTATTAGAATGGTGATTACCTTATAGGAGAGGTAACTATCACGTTTATATACACACGAATCGGGGTCCCCTCTCCCTTAATCAATTTTGCAAAATGATGCCCTACTCAAGTATCCTTGGCAAGGTTGAGAAGGAGAAAGAATTCTCATATTCATTTCATTGCAATGGCTTCCGGTTACTCATTTAGTTTAATCAACAGGGTATTAAACTTTAAATCTTATGATCCAATGTGCGTCCCATTTACTTGAGTGCCTGCTGACTTTCTTTTTCTCACTGACTGACCCTAGTCTACTATAGATGTAGAGTCGAAAGGGGGTCCTTGAAGAAGCCTCCTTTCCTGCCGGTAGAAGTAGTGTGTTTGTTCGGGCAGGACTAGTCTTTGTCAGCCCCGACGGTGCCTTACTGCAATATCGAATATTGACTACTTCAGACCGCTCCCGTCACATTTGAAAAATGAGACCGTAGCTGAGATTTTAATGCAAAAGACCGTTTTTTTGTTGGAATTTACCTTTATTCTATCAATCTTGCCTTTTTAAGATATCATAAAACAATAAGTCATGTCTATTAAACAGATTAAACAAAAGACAGAATTGTCTTAACTTAAGCCATCTCTGGTTGTTTCTGGAATTTCTGCAAATTATCCGGACATCTCCATTGCAACACAGATTTTGGACTTTTGTTCAAAATTATCCAGATAAATCAGAGGTGAGTGGAAATATTTGCTTGAGAGCGCGTCCACTCATGATAAGTTTATACCATAGATTCATAGCCTCATACATACATGTGGATTCTTCACAATTTCATTCCGTATGTTCAACGACTAGAACTTAGACTCGTCAGAAACTGTTGCCATTTCAGGGAACAGACAATGGATTATTTGAATAATTGTTGATCTTCGACAAGCTAAGTTGCTGCAATTAGTCGTGCTAATCGTCGAGATACACAGAATATGGTAAATATAACAAATGAAGATAAGTATTTAAAGCATCCATCAGCTGAGCAGAATAACAGTGAGCGTTAGAGACTGGAGTGAAGATCAAGACAGGGACAAGATAGGGACACGGATCCTCTGTTGTGGTGATGTGTCTGCTGTAGGCGCGAGAAGTTGGGAACTGTTCGATCTTGATCGAGCGGTTCACACGATTTTACGATCTTGTATGGGCATTGCTAAGCTCATGTTTGCCTTAAGGACATGCCAACCTGCCTACATGGAACGTGTTGCTACGTGGTTTGACAAAGAGCTTCGCGGAGCTATTGAGGATATTGTGGTTTGTGGAGGTCCTTTCTTTGACGACTTTCAATGACGAGTGGCATCACTATCCATCAGACTTGGTGGTTTCGGTCTTCATTCAGCTCTTGAGGCTTCCTCATATGCTTTCGTAGCCTCTAGAGCTCAATCATGGGTAGTCCAAGACCATATTTTACGAGACAGTGGGATACATGGTATGGATTCTGACTTTCTATACGCTTTGGAGGACCTACGTACCACACTTCTATCTCTCGACCTTACATGTTTTGCTAACAAGGATACCATCCCCCCTAAAGCACAGAATGCTTTGGCGAGTTCTCTTTTTAGCAAAATTGTTGAAGAAATGGAAATTAAGTTTGACATGAATGTTAGGCAAAAAGCAGTTTTCGTTGCTTACAGGCTGACCATGCTCAAGACTTCCTCCTTGCTATTCCTATTGAGGGCGTGGGGATGCATATTTCACCTATTAAGTATCGTACTATCCTCAAATATCGTCTTATGATTCCTCTTTTTCCAGCTGATGAGCCTTGCCCAATATGCCACTAATCATGCTTTGACGCTTTTGGGGAATATGCAGTTCATTGTTGTGAATTCCCATGTTTTAAATATAGACATGATTTTGTAAGGGATGTCCTTTATGATGTTCTCAGACATGCTGGAGTTGCTTCCAAGAAAGAAGCACATGTGAATTTTTTGACGGATCCACAAGACGGGAGATCGACACTCAGACCAGCAGATGTTTTGATATTTAGATGGGCTGGAGAGAAGCATGCATGTGTTGATTTGACTGGAGTTTCTCCATTGGTGAGTCCGATAAGGAGTGATTTGATTGCGGGATACGCTGCACAGAAAGCTGCCTCGGCTAAAGTTGATAAGCATGAGAAGGCTTGTATTGACAATCAATATGTATTCATTCCTTTTGGTTTTGACACCTTCGGATTCTTAGCAATTGAATCAGTAAGGCTCCTTAAAAGGGTCCAAAAAATTATGCATAGCAATGTTATGGTTCCCAGATCTATAGATGTATTCTAAGAATTGGATTTGCCATCCAAAAGAGATTGGCGGCGCAGCTTGTTGCTCGTCTCCCATCAATCTCTATGTAATTTTTGATATGTTTGTGATTTTGCAGCAAGCATTACCATTCTTATCAAATCATGCCTGCTGCAGAGTCTGATGTACTCCCTCTTGCGGTAGACGATCTTCTCCATCAAGATAGATGGAGTTTCTTCTAGAAACATTGAGCTATCTATAATAAGGCAAAAATCACCAACTAGTGAATACGCATGGACGACCATCGAAGACCAAGCAGAGGAAAGAAAGGATCTATATTTACGGAGCAAGAGAGACCAAATATAGGTCATCAGAGAGGAGAGGAATAGCAAACCATTCATCTAAAGATCCCTCCTCTGTTTTCTCTCTTGGTTCCAGGAACTCCATAGAAACTTCGCGTCCCTTTTCATGGGAAGAGGAGGTGGAGGAAGAATTCCATCTTGGGGAGAAAAGTTGAGAGGATGAGAGAGACTTGGGGTGAGAAGGGGAGCACCAGGGAATGGGACAACGGATCCCTGCAGCCATTGGTGGCTGTGGCAATCGACAAGGACAAGGGCAGCCAAGCTGCTCTCAAATGGACTCTGGACCATCTCGTGGAGAGGGGCCAGACCGTCTTTCTTGTTCATGTCAAGCACAAGGCTCTTGCTAGTAATTTCTCTTCTTCTCCTTCTTCTTCTTTGTTTAATTGAGGAAAAGAACCATCTTTTTACTTCTCCAATTCGGCATTAACTGCTTGTTTCACAGATCAAACAGAGGAAACGTACAACAGAGAAATATTCCTCCCATTCCGGGTTTACTGCTCGCGAAAAGACGTGCGTTTTCAAATCTTTCATGTAGTCAGAACAGATCGACTTGATTCCCTTTTGCATTTGCAATGATAGTTTGCTTCGGGCTTTCACAGGTACCTTGCAAGGATATCTGTTTGGAAGGTCCAGACGTCGCCAAGTCGATCGTAGAATTCGTCTCGCAAAATGCCGTCGAGAAGCTCGTCCTCAGCCCTCCGACGAAGAACACCTTCATTAGGTAACACCAAGTTGTCGAAAGTGTTCGAACTGCGATCTTGTGATTGCTTACTGCTTCTTCTGACAGAAGATTCAAGACCAGTGACGTTGCGTCCAGCGTCTCCAAAGGCGCTCCGGATTTCTGCACTGTGTATGTCATCTCCAAGGGGAAGATATCGTCGGTGCGTAAAGCCGCCAGGCAGGCGCCGGCGACATCGCCTCTCCGGTCTGAGCTTCAAAGCCAAACCAACAGCAAAACTGACTTGGCGAACCCACCTCTTCCCAATCGCCCATCGGGTATAGATCTTCTTACCCATTGCTTCCTTACCCAATTGGGATCATATGCATATAGATGGTAAGCATACTTGATCGTTGGCAGGCAGCTCACCCATGTCTCTCTCTCTTGAGGACAAGAATAGTATCAAGTAAGTTGTACAACTCCTGTTTCAAGTATTAGCAAGATAGATCGTGTTTGCGTAAACATTAATCTTTCGTTGTTAATTGAGACCAGATCTCCATTCTCAAGAGGGGCGAGGGGCTCGAATGCACAATCTTATAGCGAGATCTCATCGTTGTGTGAAACGGACATATCTTTCGTCAGCTCTGGAAGGCCGAGTTCCGACCGGATTTTCCCTTCGCTATTCGACGACATGGAACCGCATAGACTCCCCAGGCTATCCAACTGTTCCGACCACAGTTTCGAGATGATGCGCACGCCTCGCAGATCGACCGATACGCAGATGATAGGGAGCGAGTACTCGGGATTCTCGCAAGAAAGTGGGTTTTCGACGTGGTCATCCCAAACAATGGTTGGTGCACGAGATACAACAGCTTCCTCCTAAGCTCGCAGCTCTGTGATTATAAATTTGTGGGAATTGCAGGATGATGTAGATGCAGAGATGAGGAGGTTAAAGCTGGAATTGAAACAGACGATGGAAATGTACAACAATGCATGCAGAGAAGCGCTTAATGCAAAGCAGAAGGTGAATCTTTTGATTATAATTTCTCTTTATAATGCTCATGGTTTCTCTGAAACCTTCGAATGTCTACTAGGCAGGGGAGCTTCACCGGTGGAAATTGGAAGAAGAGCAGAGAATGCACGAGGCTCGGCTCGCCGAGGAGACGGCTCTCGCTATGGCCGAAAGAGAGAGAGCGAAATGCCGAGCAGCCCTCGAGGCCGCGGAAGCCGCGCATAGGATCGCAGAATTGGAGGCACAGAAACGTGTGAATGCCGAAATGAGAGCACTGATGGAGGCAGAGGAGAGGAAAAACGCGCCGGAAGCAATCATCCGTCCCAACTTGAGATACAGAAGGTACACAATAGAGGAGATAGAGGTGGCTACCGAATACTTCGCGGTGAACCGAAAGATCGGCGAAGGCGGTTATGGCCCGGTTTTCAGATGCTATCTGGATCACACCATGGTGGCCGTCAAGGTTCTCCGACCGGATGCTGCTCAAGGGAGGTCTCAGTTTCAGCAAGAGGTATGTGCAACAGTAACTAGTAACTGTCATAACCGTTGTAGCCAACGGTAATTTGAAAAAAAAGGAGATACCAACGGCTAGTATAGATGATACTGTTATTTTTTGCCGCCACCAGATAGAAGTTCTGAGCTGCATTCGTCATCCGAACATGGTCCTCCTCCTCGGCGCTTGCCCGGAGTACGGGTGCCTGGTTTACGAGTACATGGCCAACGGTAGCTTGGAGGATCGCTTGTTCCGGAGAGGCGGCTCTCCGGTCCTTCCCTGGCAGCTGAGGTTCCGAATTGCGGCGGAGATCGCGACCGGACTTCTGTTCCTCCACCAAACCAAGCCAGAGCCACTGGTTCACCGAGATCTCAAGCCCGCGAACATCCTCCTCGACCACAACTACGTCAGCAAAATCAGCGATGTCGGCCTCGCGCGTCTGGTCCCCGCTAGCGTTGCGGACTCCATCACACAATACCGGATGACCTCCGCCGCAGGGACTTTCTGTTACATCGATCCCGAGTACCAGCAGACAGGTATGCTTGGGATCAAGTCGGACATCTACTCCCTCGGTGTTATGCTGTTGCAGATCATCACAGCAAAGCCTCCGATGGGCCTGGCTCACCACGTTCAGGCATCCATCGAGAACGGGACGTTCGAGAGGATGCTCGATCCCGCGGTGCGAGACTGGCCGGTCGAGGAGGCTCTTAGTTTCGCCAAGCTAGCGGTTCAATGCACGGAATTGCGTAGGAAGGACAGGCCGGATCTCGGTTCTGTCGTGTTGCCCGAGTTGAGTAGGTTGCGCGAGCTCGCGGATGGGCAACCGATTCACGGTTTTCTCACAGCTCGCAGCCTCAATCCATCGCCCGTTCATAGCCATGTTTCCTTAAGACAGGTGAGTAAGTGCATTAAATCATGCAGATTGGCTAAGATCTCACCATTTGGATCGTCTGGTGTTCTATGGGCTGAAGCATACTCTGTTGGACGTTCGAGAGCCGCTCGATCTTGATCGAGCGGTTCCCACGAATTCAACGGCTTTCAGGCTTCCAGCAGAGTCTGCTGCAGTCCATGGCACAACAGACGATCCTATCTCAAGATCTCAATGCTAGTTCATGTAAATTATGCAGTAGGTAAAAGGGACAGCTAACCAGTTTGAGTTAACAAAACAATACAGGAGGATTTCAGTGGTCCTATGAATATAGCGTCTGAGTCCGACATCTCGAAAAGCCGGTCTAGTTCATCGTCGTTCATGGCTAGGCCGGCAAGCATAGCCTAGATCCGATGCGCGAAAGTCGGCGAGGACGAAGCTTCATGTGGTCATTGCTGCATCCCATATAAAGGATTTCGGCTATGCACCTCGAATCTCCGATCCGGCTGATATTAGGCCAAATGCTGCTGTAGATGGAGGCAAATCAAGCTCATGCTAGTGACAGGAAGATGGTGATTTGCTGAAGACGGAGTCTATGTCTCTTAATCTGTATATGTTGTGTATATAATTGTTAGTTGTCCTCGGATTACCATTGTTAAACACTGCTCGTATGAAGTGAAAACACTGGGATTCGGAGTGATGGGATCAAGATTTTGTGTATTTGAAGGGGTTGAACGCTCATTTGAAGCAATCTCATTGCTTCGTATTGCATTCAAAGTGTCAGCTCACATATCTATTCAACTAACCTATTCAAGTAATTAATCATGGATTTTTTACACTTCTTAGTGTTTTCGTTACGGTAAATATATATATATATAGATAGATAGATATGTAAATTTTAATAAGATTAACTTTTACATATATTTTTTGTTATAAGATGCCACAACCATTTTCTCCGTTTCGTAGAAATGTATTAAGTTAGCTTATGGAAATATCTTGCGAAGATGTGACCCCAATACTGTGGAGTTTACTTAAGAGGATTAAACTCTATTATTTTAGAGTTTTCTTGGATGCATTAACTCCAGTGTCTTAGAGAATGTTATGCTTTCATTGCGGCAAAGTATATGTACGGGTTATAAATTTATTGAACATTTTGTGTAGATAAGAAAGGAAATAAACAAGAGTGCGAAATAGTTTATAAAATAATAAATATTTTTCATTTTTTAAGCAATGTTTTTAAAATCGAACTGGACATCGAATCAGAAACCTTACCGAAATGATCATATCATTTGAACTATGTAATCAAACCGGTTCAACCGGATTATGACGTCATCATTATTTAAAATCGAATTAAATGGGATCGGTAAGAAAAAGTGATTGAACCGAACAATCAAACTGAAATGGAATAATATATATAATATACACTTAAATATACTTGATATATAAATAAAATATATAGACAATGCATATATTTCACACTATACATAAAATATTTTTTCGTATGCACCATCAAATATCATACATATCATATGTGTGTGTATGTATATATATACACTATTTGGACTAGTTCCTTCATAATATAATAGTAGTTTAGTTATATTTAAATCCCATTATAAGTAAGAAGCAATGTTAGGGTAGTTGGTTAGGGGTTTGAAATTAGTAACCAAATGTCATGAGTTCAACTCCTGCTATTAGCATTATTTTTAAATAAATTAGAAACTAAATGCGGTTCGGCTTTGTTTGAACCTAATTAAATCGGGTTAAAAATAATATGTTGAATCGGACAGGTTCTTTAAATTTTGAAATTCAGACCAAATTAGTTAACGTGACCGATCCAAGTCCAGTTCACCGATCGGACCGTCGATCGGTCGAATCGACCGGTCCGATTCGGTTTCAAAAACACCGGTCTTATGTTTTATTCAAGTGGGCAAAATAGAAAAGTTAGAGTGATTTGTCCGTATGTCGACTACTATAGCTTGATAAAGTGTTTGAATAAAATGTTTGAAGATAGTATTGTGAGAGATAAGTGTATGTATGTAATAGTTTAGAATGATAATGTGTGTACGTCATTTTTAAGTCAAGTATTCTAAAAGTGATACCAGAGCCTTGTCATTCACGCATTTCCCCGGGATAGATTTTTTGGAAAATCATTTCCATCCACCAGTTAAATATACTCGTGTCTGTTCTCTAGCAAAGTATACTCATGTCCGTTCGAGGAAAGGGAAGTTTTTTATCTGTACACTGAGTCGTTCCTTGGGATCTTCCAAGGAGAGGTTTTCCACTGAACTCTTTTCTTTGACAACTATGAAATTGATGTTTTCGAGGAACTTCCATTATCATTGCAATGTAATATTATTGACGGAGTGTCTTGTAATATCATTGATGGTATTTTAATTTAATGTGCATACACACATGAGAAAATTTCCATGGCTATGTTCCATGATTTGACACCTAAGCTAAAGAACCATAACATAATAGGTAGATGCATTGAGGAAATGGAGGAAAAGGACCAGAACATAATTGGTAGATGCATTGAGGAAATGGAGGACCAAGACCGAGAAAGGCAATATATGTACTCAAGACGACGGTCAAAGAGGATCTGATCGAGCACATGATAATCCATCACTCTTAAAGAAGCATGGGATGTATTTGTTGTTTTATTTCCCACGTAAAAATGAAGCGCGGAAACAATTGTTGGAGAATGAGTTGATAATGCTCAAGTAAGGAGAAATGACAATCATTCGTTAATTTACAATGGTACGATCACTATACTTGACATTTCATGATTAATCAAGAGTAAAAAATTAGCGAACCGCCAATATGATAAATTATTATCCATAGCTTGATTCTAAAATATAGTGCCTTTGTCAATGTTGTCTCTAGATGGCCCACTTAACTCCCTTATTAGAATATGAAAATCTACTGAAAACATACAACATGCCATAATGGTGTACCATGTTTTAATGTCCTATTATAGTTGCTTAATAAAATTGATCACGATGATCCTACCGGGACTAAGACCTTGTTCCATAAAGTTTATCGTGGCCAAAGAACATATGCTATGACTCTGGTTAAATTATTATAGATACGAAGTTTAGGCTATGCTAATTATACTGAGGAAAACACATTTTGCCACGGTAAAATATTGTGCCAAACACACTTAAACCATAGTAATAAGACTGTGGCTAACACCATCGTGTCAAAGAGCATAGCATTTGACCATAGTAAAATAGTTGTGGCTTCAAAGTTTATGCCATGGTAGTCATGCTATCACTAGAAACCTATTGCCATGGGAGTGGCATCATGGCGAAAATAGCACAAATATAAAAAAAACTCCTACACACGTATCAATTCATCTTTTAGCAAAATCACACACCACATACAGATATTCAGTTTGCATTCTGTGTACTATCACAATCACATGCTAAACACGCATATAAATGACAAATCTACATACGTGATAGCATACAAACTTACATAATCCTCATGTTAGTAGAATACTTTTAACAAAAATACGAGGTAACTAGGTAGATAATAAACATAAAAAAATATCTAAATACTGAAATCTAATAAACTTAGATATCACAACAAAGAGACTATTCAAAAAGGATCTGCAACTCATCTCGAACGAAATCATCAACATCTGCATCATCATATTATGAATCCTCAACATATCTCTTGTTTTCACCCATGCCATTGCTCATTCCATATGAGGACCATTATCTTTGTGATGAACGATTTCTCCTAGATAATGATGCCTCTTGTGCTCTAATAATGTCATATGCTTATTTTGCTATCTGTGCTAGCAAGACCTCTACTTTCGGGATTGGATCATGCAAGCTGAGATTTGATTGGCATTTACATCCATATTACTTGGATAGATTAACAACCCCGCCTACTCCTCTCACGTGTCTTGGATGTCCAGGCCAAGTTGGATGTATATGAGTGTGTTTGGGGAGATAGCGAGAGACTCGTCAAAGAGGATGTTGAAGTGCAATCATGTTCTATTGAAGTGACGAAATAAAAAATTAAATTAATATCTATAATTAAATTGAATTTGAAAAAAAAACTAACTTGTTTCTTTTTTGATTTCTTATCATGATGCACTCTAGAGCCATATTTTCCTTCTCTACTCTTTGAGTATACAAAAAGATCGCATCCGTTGGTATCAAATGCCCTTCTCTTCATGAACATAATTATATAAATAAATATAATATAATGCATAAAGACTACTTATATTATAAAAATGTAATTACATACTAACTCATGCTCTAATTGACATATATTTTTTGACCCATGCGATGAGTAGCACACATTAAGTTTGATCGATTATTTATGTCCCTACACTGCATTGTCTATAAGAATCCAATGATTTAAATTAAATAAATCAAATTATTAATGATAACATTTAAGTTTGTATGCCTTGTATTCCTTGGATGTCCAATAATCAACTAATATTCTCCATTTTTTAGTTATACCTTCATGGAGGTTAACAAGTAGTTGATTTACTTTACTGTGACGCTCTCATCAAAGTCCCGTAAATAGAGATACCAAGACTAAATTATAATTCTATATATATAAATTAATTAAGGAGATAATAATGATAAAAGAAAATGTTTTTTTCTTACATCTCTCTTAATTCTTAATCGTCAGATTTGATGCAGCTCTAAAGCATGAGAAAGGATCATCTTATCCAACTCATCACTGCTCTCCCATGAAAATGATTCATGTGATATATTCTGATTAGAATTTTCATATAAGATATTTTCAACAATGTTCATAAATCAATCATTAACCTTACCCTATATCTCTTCATAAATAGGTCACACATATCTCAGTGGTATCTCTTCGAAAATCCCGAATCATAATTGAAATAATACCGCGAGTAAAGATTCCTAACTAACTCTGAAAAAGTCATGACCATCAACAAGATTTACAAAAAAAACTCCCTCTTAGGAAAATAGTTGAGCGTTGCACATCGATATGCACCCCGTACATGTATTTTTTTGCACTCATGTATACTTGGAGTCCCTACATTCTCCTTGGACCGAGTAGCTAATGCAGATGATGCTCTTGTAAGGAGGAGAGGGTGAATGATGCTTATTTGGTGTGGTGCAATCAAATGTTAGTCAATGGAAGACCATCTGCGTTAAAACAATAGAAAACATGATCCTTGTACATGTTGATACAAACTTGATTCTTATGTTTATACTTCCTTTACTAATGCAACATTACAGTAATATTGCACTAAGCTTTGTTGATGCAGATGATGGCCTCATAGGAGGATAGGACGAATGATACTCATCTGGTGTAATGTGATCACGTGCTCTATGGTCTATCGTCCGTTAACAGGAGACCATGTGCATTAAAAAATAGAAGATTAATAATATTATGGAAAAACATATTGAATTTAAGGTAAAATGACATGGTGAGACATATTGTAATAGTACATGACATTATGGAACACAATCTTTGTATTAAGTTATGAAATACGAATTAGCTTGAAATTAAAAAAAGCACTACACATTATGATGATATACAAGATCAAATTCTAACATTTTTAAAAAAAATTGAAATTCCTTATGTACCCACTTGAAATTCCTTATGTGTCCATTAAATCTTCAAATTTAGCGCAAATGTGATTCTTGTATGTGTTGATACAAATTCTGATCTTATGTTGATACCGTGGTTAATAACACATCACTGTAATAATATTATCATACGTTTCACCGATGCGGGTGATGGCCTCGTAAGAGGAGAGGGTGAATGATGCTCAATTGGTGTGTTGCGATCATGCACTCTATTATCTACATCCGTCGACGGGAGGACATATGTGTTAAAACAATAGAATATTAATAATATTATCGAAAAACATATTAAATTTAGGGGAAATGATGGCCATCTTATCAAGTAATTAAACATGGACGCTAGTAACAACCAGATATTTGCATATACTATTACCTTTAATTATTAAGTCAAATTTGCTTCTTGATATGCTTAACTTTCCTCCTCACAATCGTTTATATCTTTTTCATGAACATTATTATATGCATCTGTTATTGTTTTGATCGGATATACCATCCAGATCTTTCAATATCATCAAAAAGTTTGTTCAACATGACTTGCAAGGGTAAATGGCTCTTTTGTATCCAGCCCACGACTTCTGTTTAAACTAATATAATCATCTTTATTTTTATATAAAATATCTTTATTGAATACATCAAACCAATCACATTCAAAAATGACGACACGCTTGTCATATGTCACACTAATGTCAATGATCTCAATTATCTCACCATATATGGTAGCCATCCAAGCCTTATTGAAGCTTACAATCACACTGCACCATGTTTTCTATTATATATGTCAACATATTTGATTTGAAATCTAATCTATTAACCATGTAAGTAGTATATGTTTCCACAATTGCAAATGATCTTTCAGCCAAAATTTACAGGTCAAAAAGTCCATTTTTCATCTCAACAATCTTTTAGTTGATTAACTTTGGGCTTAAGCCATTGTTAAAAATCATGTGCATGGGTAAAAGTTATTCGTTCAAGGCTTCGAAACAAATCATTGTACTCTTCGAAAAATATATCAAATTGTCAAGTCTTCATTAATATATGGTATTGAGCTGAATTCAACATCTAACAACCTTCGAGTTGTTCCACCTATCGGTTTTCCATAATATGAAAGATTAGGTATATAATCAGCATCTTCATTGTCATCTTAGACACCACCTTCATTTTCATCTATGGAATTGAAGACATGGTTTTTGTCATCAATATATAACGACGAAAAGTTGACACATTCTTCAAAGATATAACCCTCTATCATAGAACCTTTTGGATGTGCCATATAGAATACATGATCTTTTAACTTCTTAAGGAATCTCTCTATTGTTACATCAATATGTATTTTATGGGTCCTACAAGCCTTATTAGCCTCTATTAACGGATTCACCACATCAAAGAATGGTTGGGAAATCTTCTCCATTTTGCATAACATCTCTACAATATTAGTCTCCCGCATTATTAGAGGAGTAGGATCAAGAACGTTAGAGCAGATAGCTCTGAAATATGAACTGAGATGTGTTAATAGTACTAATACACTATCTGATAGACTTCCATGTAAAGTTAATGACATGAGAACTTGCATGTGTGTGTATGTGTATGTGTGTGGTAATCGTGATTCTTTAATTCAAGAACTTTCCTCTCGGGTAGATTAACACATTTTGATAGTTTTGTTACATAATCATCAGGAACCTGAATCATTTTCAAATAGTGTAAAATATTGTCACGTTTCTCTAATGGCAATGTATAACTTACATTTGGTAATTCAAATCAATTCTTTCCAAACTCAATTGGATGTAAGTCACTTCTAATACGTAATTGTTGAAGATCTTGTCTACTTCTAAATGTATCATTTGACATACCTAATAAATATAAAACACATAGAATGTTGGCCACGATATTCTTCTCAATATGAATGACATCTAAAATATATCTAATATTTAAATCTTTATAGTATGGTAACTCTCGGAAGAATATATTCTTTTTCCTCCAATCATGTGTTCCAGATTTTTTTATAAGGATGTCTAAGTGGAAAATCTTCCAAACATTGCTAATGATGCCATATTTATGCTCGACTACAATGAATGCTTCCCAAGTTCAAGCATTCCCCGAATGAGTTGCCATCAAACTTCTTATTAAAACGAGGACCCATCCATTTATGTGTTTCTGGAAGAAATCGATGGTGACTGATGAATCTCATATTCATCACTATTATATGGATTATTTAACCATATATCTCAGCCTATTCAAATGATTAAATAATTAACAAGATATAATTAATATTATATACCTTATATATAATGAAGTCTAATTATTAAAAATAAATAAAGTCTCAGATTATTATATTTATATGCTTATTGTTCTCTTTGTATTTTGTGTTTTCTATATATTTTATGTATAATGAAAAGTAGTATTGATCTGTCTCTTTTGGACCTGTGTAATATAAAGTCTACAATTATTCTTTATTTATATTTGAGTCAATTATAGATCTGCTTGTGATGTTTTTATGTATTTTTAATCAAATTTTCTTTGCAATTAATCCCTTGAATTTTTTCATTAATAACTTGAGCATATATTATCCAAATTAAGTGAAATTAATCTTGATTGAAAGCTCTTTTCATTATCTATATTTACATGCTTTCTATAAAGTGATATGTATATATTCATTTAGCAATCAGAGAAGTTCAATATTCATTATACCTTGATTCGATTATCATAAATTTACCATAGCTTCAGTTTGTGCATTAATGGAACCCTGATTGGCTTATTAAATCACCATGAATTCACCATAACTTCACTATGTGCATTAATTAAACCCTGATTAGCTTGTTACATTTAGAATTTAATTAGGTGTCTAATTTATTGCTTTCACACCATCAATCTAATGATCAATTTCCAAATGTATATTAAGTAATGTATGTGCTTTAGGAGTTAGATGAATTGACTTGTTAGTGAGAAATTGGAGCATGCATTGATGTAATTTGGGACTAATTTTTACACTGAATTAAGCTTAAATTCAAATCATTGTTCATGAGTTCTTTGTATAATTTGTGTATTTATGTGATTTTATGTAATTATGTTATATTTCATTTCATCCATATTTTAATATAACTTTCATATAAAAAGAAAAAAAACTATATGCATGCATATACTTTGACCTAGATCACACTAGGTAACTTAACTTAAATATTTAAACCTTAATTAGATATCTTAATAGCTCATGTCCTTGTATTAGATCATGGACTTATCTAGGTATAAATTTACACCACGGTCTCTTTAGTTAGAAACTTTTAGCATGGTTCTAATTGATTTGTTGATCGCTCAAGCTACAACTCGACCCAATTAGAGCAGAGATTTTGTGTTTCATTAGTGAACCATGTAGGATTGTTTTAAACTTTCACGTAGATGATGAAGTCTAGGGTTTGGACCTTAGCACATCATGGAAACATGTAGATCGCATTGAATACGATTTAAGGCAACTAGTCATACTAGTTGCAATGTACAATAGAATTTAAAACTTTAATAAGATGAAACTACATGATTCAATAACACTTCTCAAATCATTTCATTAAGATAGAAAATCAAGTAGTTGGGATTACCTCTTGAACCGTATTTGTGTTCATGAATCTCTAAACTAAGAGATCTCATGTCTCAAGTACGATTCGAGGAAGAATACACTTGCAGGCACATATATGAGACGTGTAGCTCCTTCAATACGAGTTGATGATATGAGTGAAGAATCTCCTGATTTCATCTCATGAAATACATATCCTTCTTCACGAGCAAGAAGCATTGAAGAAAACGGAGATCCACGAGCAGTCGATCCATCACCACAATGACGACGCGATGATGACGAGATCTTCTTATAACATGATGGATGGCCAAAATATTGAGAGAGATAGAGAGAGCAAGCATTCATGTAGATAATAGAGAGAGCATTGTTGCTATTCAAGTGATGTAGTTGTTGTGTAAAAGAAAAGGCTAGGTCTACCCTTTCTTTTGTACTAAATTGGATGATGAAGAGGTACTCCTAATTCAAATAAATGATTGGGATTTTGTTGCAAAAAATTACAATAGCAATTAATTTAATTTAAAAGAAAATAATATGTTGTAAATAATCTTAACATATTTACTTTCAATTAAATCAAGATTATCATGAATGGAATAGGACTAAGCCTTCATATTCCACTAAAAGGGAAATGAGAAAGTATCCTTTTCTTTTATTCAAGGTGGACGACCACCCTTGATTGGAGAGAGAAATCTCTCTCCAATCCTATTGTAATCTTATTACATTAAATCTTAATTCATAGAATCTTTTGTCAACAAAATATTATCAAATAATTATTGTAAATTTTTATGACAATTGAAAATAAAGTAATTGATAATTATGGATAAAATTCAATCATCCAATAAAAATGTAAATTACATTTACAATTAATTGTACAATGTAAATCCAATTCACATCAATATTTAATTCATAGATCATATTTACAATTATACATCTACATTATATTATAAATTACATTTATAATATTTATGATTAGTATGGATAGTAATATCCACATTAACCACATCTTTGGTAGCTAAATCGTGTTTAATTAGATTAGATGTCGATTCTCATCTATCCAAATAATATGAGCCATATTCATATCATTCATGATAATTAAATCATATTTAATTATCTTATACAACCATTCTCATATGTCCAAATAATATGAATCATATTCATATTATTTATGCTAATTAAATTATATTTATTTATATATTTCCCATTGCTTAGATATATCATCAACAATTAAATTATTCTTAAACTCTTTCAAGACAATGTGCTTTCTCCACGGATACTTGGAGACAAGGATGTGATGACTGTACATTCTATGTATAGTGACTTGGATCGAGATCATATCTCAAATTCAGATCTCGAGAACCTCTCATAGATGATTGATGGAATCAAAACGTAAATCTAATATTCTTATTGCATTGGAATCATATTCAGATCAATGTCCAACATTTGGCCTAAGATTAGTCTACCGATCTACTGAGAGGAGTCACTAAAATCCAAACTTGTTTCAACACTCCCTCAGAATGTAAGTGTCGTGGCTATACAAATCATTTATTATCACATCACCCTCGAATACTCATAATACACGTACATCGTGCATACTGGAAGACCTAGATTAAATCCGAAGTTTTAGATCATATTTGAACAATCTTCTTCAAGATTTTCTCATTAAGTTTCTCATCATATCATTGAGATTGGTATTGTCCATATACTTTCCAAAAGCATATATCATACATGTAAATTTTGTCAAGCTTCTAAAGTGAGATGACCATGCATGAAATTTGATTACAATATCTTATGAGTGAGATCGTGTCTTCCGATTCAATAATAAACCTGGATGATTCCTTTGACAGATCGTATTACTCATATGGCCTCGTATGCACAACAACTCGTCGGTGTATAGACCTTGATTATGTCATCAACTTATAGATCTGCCAAATGTTCATACTCATACATAGAGTAACACATTTGTCTTTGATTAGAGGATGTGCATGATGGATGCATATTTCACTGCTTGATAATATTTAGTTGTCGTAGTACATGCAGTGAAAACGATACATGCAAAGACCACACTTTCAAATATGAGCCAGTTATTTTACTTGGCAAGATACAAGGGTAAAACACAGAGACATGAGCCTCCTCTTCTATTCATCGAAATTTAAGTGATTAAATTCGTAGGCCTAGGTATTCATATACAGATGCGATGCATGACACATAATGATGTGCAGACACATTATGCACACAAAATGATGCAAAGACAAAATAATATGATGCATGCATTTTTATTTATTTTTATGCAATAAAATAAGATGCAATGCAATGATATGCAAGCTGATGATAATGTGCCCTAAAGTTATCAGATCAATGATTAATCAAATAAAGGATAATTTCATTGAATTGAGCAATAAAATGTATTAATAGCATCAAGGAATGGAGAACAATCGACGCTATATATATATATATATCAAAATATAACATGTGTATTTAAGTGTCAAATCAGAAAATAATGCCATTGGATAGAGGATGAAATTAGCAACAAAATGAGACTGAAATCAATGAAAATGGAGTTTGTATGCTCAAGATATGACATTAATAGTGCAAGAGCATAAATGCAGTAAAAATTATGAAAATAATTTGATAAATAGTTGCAAACGTACCCTTGAGGGACCTATTTACGAATTTTAAAACTCGGAGGGGCCTCCCTGATATTTTCCCTTGTATGTAGAGGCTTTTGTATTTTTGGACATCTGATGGGGTCTCCTCGTAAAATACCCCATGCGCTCATGTGAGGCAAGCGCTTAGAGGACTTGCATGTAATTTTGGGGAAGTCTAGGGGTGTATACGTAGATAACCCTACCCTCTCACATACGAGGCATGTTGGGCGAGGTTCGGACCTAGGCTCGGCGGCCCGTAGGTTAGGAGGCCACGTGGAGGAGCCTCTGAGCTTCGGAAGGTGGATCAGTCCACCGAGCCTGTATGATCGAGGTGGAGGCTCGGGCTGCATCAGGGTCGTCCGATCGAATCTTCGGACAATACCTGCTCTTCAACTTCAGCATCTCCTCCGTCGTGCGTGGCGGCGAGAGGACTTAGCTCCGGTGAACTCCCCAACCTCCACCATGCTCCTTCGTGGCTAGTTGAGATCCTTAGAGCTTTCTGGAAGCTCCACGATTAATCTAGGTCGAAGGTGGTGATATAAGGAGGCCTGATGAGATGGGGCGACACAAGTGAGCCAGCATAGGTGCTCGAGACCAGAGCTGAGTCACCAACTCAGATCATTGAAGAATTCACCTACAATGTAGGGTAGGGATATCCGAAGAAAGTGTGTGCATGGAGTTGTGAGGTGAATGGATGCCTATGCGTGGCGGAGAAGGTGGAGGCCTGGTGGGTCCTTCACCTTGAAGGCGGAGAAGGTGAGTCGACGAGGAAGGGGAGCTGGAGGGTAGAAGACATTGAGGTGGACCTCCCATGAAGATAAGGGAGGTTCGACGAAGGTGTATGTGTATTTGATTGGAGGTGAAGTGTAGTGCATGCGTAGGATTAATTACGAGAAAACGGAGAAGAATAAGAACGAAGGTACATGGAGGATCGAGAAGAAGAATGGCAGACGGGGGTTTGCTTGCGTTGAGATTCTGGTGAGCCTCAAGGTCTTTGCTCGTACATGGGCAACCATCCAAGGAGCTCTACGATGCTCAAGGCGATCGTGGCAGGATGGAGACCACTGTGGATCAACACTTGAGACTTCACCCATTATCGTGCATCAATTCCGCCTCCCCCTATCATGAGGAGGAAAGGATGACTAGGAGGGAGCTCTGGAAATGGTGGACGAGAAGAATGGAGGCAGAGATGGTGAATTATGGGCGAAGGAGGTGGTTACAGGCGAGAGAGTTGGATATTTTGAATGGTTGAAGCGAGCCCTAGAAGGAAGGCAGAGGCTAATGAAGTCTACACAAAGATCATAGGTGATGGGGATACATAGCAATGGCAAGGGGAGGTGGAGTAGAGGTCGGGAGGCGGCACTAGAATAGGAAGGGGGCGACGCAGTTTCGAGTGTAACAACCAGGGAGAGGAGGAGGTGGAGGAAGAAGACAATGTTTTGGCCATTGGATCTTGCAATTCAATGGTTCCTGTGAAGGCTATTGGGGATGATGTGGATCTGATCCATCAGATCAGATCAAACAGTTGAGGGGAGAGTGGGTGTGAGTGACTGGGATGAGATCTATGGGCAGCGATCCAACAATGGGAATTAAAGGCGAGGCTTAATGAAGGACCGAGTCACGTTGAAGGAGCGAAACCATAATATGAGGATTCATCTAATGGTGGAGATGAGAGCGGAACTGGAAGGTGGGGATTTGATTAAAAGGAGTAGATCAGACGACTAAGGTGTGAGGGGATATGAACGAATGAGTTGGAGGTAGGGAGAAGGGATACAAGGGTCCATGACACAAGTGAGTGGCGAGTGGAGGCGTGGCCACATGTGCTTCCCAGAGGGCGCCATGTCGCTGCACTAGAATATTCAAAAAATGAAAATAAGATGAAAATAAAAAAGAATTAGAAGGAGGTCGAATTAACAGAAGGTCAAAACATGAAAGTTGCAAAAAGTAAAAGAGGTCATTTATACAGAGAAAACTTTTGGTAGTAATTTTAATAAGTAAAAACATTGTATTTTGATTGGTTTGTGATTTTTTTTGTATTTTTAATTTATTTTTAAAGCTAAGATAAATATATACAATATTTAATCTATTTTTTGGGAGTTTTTATAAAAGAGTAAATAAAGAAAATGTTAGTAATGAATATATTATAAATAGGGTTAGTATTTAGTGTTAATTATACACATAATATATAAAGAGTTAATAAAAGTTAACATTAATGAATTTATTATGGTTTTTATTGATTTATTTAAGTTTGGATAATAATAAATGGTTTTAGATATGTTGTACCTACGATTCATCAATGTGTCTATGTCGTGATAGTATATGACATATGTCTTGGTTATCTCGGTCTCGTTAAGTCAACTTTTTTACCTAACTTATCTAACACCTCAGAATCTCTATTCTTATGTACATGACCTGCATTAGGAGTTCGGTGGGATATCATCCTTTAGAGAAGAATTGCCATCTTCTTTCATGCTGAAGATCCTTTTCTTACAATCATTTGACGGTACTTAATGAGCCCTCGATCTAACTCTTTAGATTTCATCAAGCACTAACCTCTATGATTCAACATTTGAATTAATAATTGTGTGATCATTAAGATGACCATGGTACATAAACCTAATTATGTTAAGTGACCTATTATGCAAATTAGTTATTCTTTATTCAGATTAGGAAATGATTTACAATAGCATTTATTGTATAAGGTCTCGTCGTAGGCTCACATATCCAACATGCTAAAACAATGTGTTCTATCATGCAGTCATGGCATGTAGTATATATTTTGTACTCCATTCGGACAATTTTGCATATGCGAGAAAATCATTAATGCCCCATATAATCATTGCTCCCATACAAAAAGTTTCATTTTTGTCTGCACCATGTGTTTCAACTCCTTTGACCCCAACACCTTTAATTCTTCAACCAGTGATTGTAGATATACATCAATTACATTTCCAAGATCTTTATTGCTAGGTATCTATAAGGATATCATTCCAAATGATGATTGTGTGTACATCCAAGGTGACACATTGTATGTGAATATGACAAGCGTCCATATAGAATAGTTATTATTCATGTTACCAAAGGATTGAAGCCATCACTTGCTATACCAAGTCTAACATTGCACATGTCACTTAAAAACTTCGAATGAAATGAATCAAATCTTGTCCACTCCTCAATATCTGCCTAATGACACATAATACCATTACATAATCTTTTCTTATATTCTTATACCATGATATCCATTTCCCATTTTTTTGCGATGGATAGAGGTGTTGCAACCTAGGAATTAAAAAAAACCTCATAAAATCTTTGTCGAATTCAGTTTCTTCTTGTAGCTGACTTCAGAATCGCAAACATCCTTGCATCTTGAACTTTAACACATTTGACAACATTAAAGGTGATTATTCTCTTACCAAAACAAAATGCAGTCACTTGGACATGCATCAATTTTTACATTTAATGTAAGAAGGAATCTTCTTAACCTCATACCAACTTTGTCGATAATTTGATGGTTTCTGTTGTACCTCAGAGATAAATTGTATCATATATTAACATAGATGTTGCTTGATGCTTGGCTTTCAATTTGAATAGTTTTAATATTAACTAGAATTTAAACATCTTCAACCCATTCTCAATAGTTTCCTATGATTCCGTAAAATCTTTGCAATCCCTTCCTTTATAAACATCCTCAACATTGTTCAAATTACCTCTGAAATCAAAAAGTTCATCTGCTTTCATAAAAAGAATAGTAATGTTTTCAGGTTGCTCTTTGACTTCTGCGACTTTGCCTTTCTTCTCTGTGTGAATTCCATATAATGTATCCCTGCCACACCCATTCAAAAAATGTGGTCATATACTTTCTTTTGTTTATATCTCTTAGTATTTATATAATTACAACAAGGACAATAAATGAACCCTTGTTAGATCCATATATGTAAAGTGCTCTATTGGAAAGAAATGCCCCGTCTAAAAGAACATGGATTCCTCGATTATATACTTCAATATTTGACAAACACTTAGGGTGTGTTTGGTTACCGGGGTAACACGGTGTACCCCCTGCATTCCTGAGTTGGTACTCCATCACAAATTAAGGTGACATCACATTCCTTATTTCAACCCTCTCTCAATCCTCATAACCATCTAAACAATTACTATTCACATGAGGATACCCTAACCCACACATTACAATAACAAAAAAGGCCCTTAGTCAACCAAGTGTTGTCCATCTACATAAAGTATATCAATACATCATTTTTCATAAAATAGATGAAGCTATTAATTACCATATGCTATTACCAAAACAATTCTACATACAACGAAACCCAACTTGTTGGGTAAAGACAAATTTTATGCCAAAGACTTAAACCTAAGTTTCCTGATAATAATTACACATTATATGCCCAATTTTATTTTATTTTTATAAATAAATTTCTTATGGATTTTTTATTGATGGTAGACCTATTTTCAGATGAATAAAGTCATTATTACTTGACAACTTAGAGTTAAGTATTTTAGATGGTGGGTAATAGGTTCAGTTGGACACGAGCACAACAAGTTGCTATAGTCAATCTTCTTCAATAATGATCCATGTCTAGGTCATGGGTATTACAACCTGACTCAATAGGAATTTTTCTAACAGGACCAAGTAACCGTCTTAACAAATTCATCCATACCTATGGGAGAATATGAGTCATAACAAAACTATAAGTGATACCATTTTTCTAATAGATGAAAGCCATTTTCTTTTGATTCATACCTATTTAAATATGAAGATTTTGTTTTGTCATCCACAAAATTATTTATTAGAGTATTGGATGCTATGTGCATTCTTATTTCCTTATATCCACTTTCCCTCGCTTTCGTAAAGTGTGATGTGAATGCAGAAGGGTATAGATGCTATGTAATAAATAACATTTATGTTATGTGTGACTAGGAGCATGATCAATATATATAATTGGGCGGCCATGACTCCTCCTTGATATTGTATTTCACTTTATAATGTATTATCTTTCAAATATGACCCCTCCTTAAATATATAATATAGTGATGTAAGAGAAGGATTACAAATTCATTTAAAGATCAAGTGATAGAGTAATGTGGTAACTATTTTGGAGACTAGAGGTTGAATCTTATCTTTCTCAATCTTAATTTATTTTATATTTTTATCCAATCATTTTCAAAATATTAAAGTTATAAATATATTTAATATAAATTTGTATTCGAGCTCATTATCTCTCTCACTGTTTCTAGAACTCATTGTAAATGAAATAAATTTGTCGTTTTTTTAAACCGTGGACTTTTTTTGTTTTGAAGTTTTACTTGTTTAATCTTTTGGGATGGATTTAGAGATGCTCAATATATTTTCCATTTTAAACTTACATCATAGATGTATACGTGGCTCCTCCTTGATAAAATTCTTTGTTCCGCCCCTATGTGTCATGTGTGCCTCCAAATAACATCACATATGTTACTTTCCCCTAAGATGTTGTTCCGAGAGATTCCAAGATATCTATATATTGGAGAGAGAGATGATGATGGTTTAAATATCGGGAGAAAAGTGACTACTACCTTTAAAAAAATCAGTTGGCAGAAATATATACAGTGGTATTAATGGTCTATAAGTCGACAAACTACATGGATTTTCAAGTTTGATTGAGAGCTTTTCTTGTACCATGGTGGATGTTGAAACTGGTTTCCTTTCTATAACTTGTATGATATTTGGGGTTATCTATTAATATATTTTCCCATGGCATTTATTTACATCTTAAAGGGGATGTGATGTGTGGGCTAGAAAGATGACAACATCTTAATCCAAGGACATGGATGCAAAATTACAACATTCTTGCGTGGATCCAAAAAACACTCAACCACTCCCTACTAAATATCTTCGCGTACAAAGCCCAACTAAATTGGGGGCAAAGGGAGCGCGGCACGAAGCGAAGTCTCCCCCCTCCCCGTCTCCTCCGGCATGCCGAGCCTCTCCTTCGGCGACGGAGCCGTGGGCCTCGGCATCGTTGCGGCCATGCTCGAGCCTCGCTCCGATCCCATCGCCATCGTCTCTGCCGCCCGGACGGCGGTGCCAGCGCCGTCCCGAACTCGATCGTGGCTGGAAGAAGGAGAAGAAGAGGTGGACTCCATGGAGATGTCGGAGAGCTACACGTGCGTGACCACCCACGCTGGAGAGAGGAGAGTGTACGCGAGCGGTGGCACCACGCCCCGTCGGCGTGATCTCAGCCCAGTGTTGTTCTTCCAGTCGCCGCCGGGATGTGGAGCAACGCCCCATGAGGGCGGGAAGTTCCTGGAGAGATGCCATCTCTGCGGGAAGAGCCTTCTCGGGATCGATATCTTCATGTACAGGTGAGTTTGTGGTGGATCTCATACTTGTTCTCTTCTTTCCTTTTTTTAAATATTTTTATTCTAAATTTGCATGGAATCCTTAAAATTAAAAAAAGGAGAAATGGGGAAGGGAAAGGGAAAGGGAAAGGTGATGTAAAGTTTTATTTTATTTTATATATAAATACACGCGCCTCAATATTTCCTCTAAATCCTTCTTATTTGGTGACGGAAAGAGAATGTTCCAAATGGTAATCGATCACTACGTTTTGGTTTAGTTTGTCTCGTAACTCGTTACCCCACCAAGCACTTTTATTGCTCTCTTTTTCCATCCCAATACTTCATTCATGGCTTGCCTATTTTGTGTTGCTTTTTATTATTTTCAGGGTTGTATGGAATCTGGACATTGGAATTATTGTTAGTTGGAGTTAACATGGAAGATTCTTTTGGTCGATTTTCTTTATTTTAAAATAAGATCTCGCTTGGTTTGGTTTGGTGGGTCATATTATTATATTGTCCTTACAGACCGTGAGAAGAGATCTTACCGTTTTGATGGAATTCAAAATGATTCAACATCAAGGTCGAAAGGGTAGATTGTCAGTATTCATTCATGACAAATATTGGGCGAGGAGTATACTTATACATGGGAGTTGTTGGTGATTGATCGGGGTATTGGGTTGTTTTATTATTTAAAGTTTAAACCTGTTTCATGGTGTATCTATCACCATAATGAAACTGTACGGCTTAGCATGTTAAGTTTGTAAATTTTACATGGCAGATTCTGATGTGAGGAAGAAACAATATTATGTCAGTAAAATATAAAATTGCATAGTTGTATTGAGAATCAACGAGTCATATATGAAATAGGGCCAAAACAGTATAAAACAATACTATATTGTTACAGATGCATCCAAATAGAAAAGAATATAATATCAATCAAGGACAAAGAGGTATAAAACGACATAATATTGTTACAAATAGCTCAAATAGATAACAAAGAAATATAAAGACAACATTTATGCAGAAAAATGTACGTAGGTTATTTGTCAAAGACTGCGAAACCAAGCAATCACATCAGCCAATTTACCCTACCAAGCCAAGAAGTATCAATTGCCTGGACATCTAGGTGATTGCCATGCCAGGACGAATAAATAACCTAGTAGATATTCGAAACTTTGTCTGATATTGTCTACTATATATGATTTGAGTCTTAGCTGTTCGATGCATGCAACGAGATTAATATGTGTCATGATGCAAACAAATAAAATTGTCGGCTATCAATAGTGATTTAATTAAGCATGCATTTTGAGATGTGGACAATTATGTCAAATTTTTAGAAGTCTTCCTTTCTAGGGCTAAATATTCAACACGCGTGCTTGATTGGTGGATTTCGGAATTATAATTAAGTGTGGAGGGACTCTGTTTTTAAATTTTTTCTAGACATTTCTTTTTTCATTAGAAAAGAAAATATTCCTTGGGGTCCACATGGTTTTTAAAGCTACCGACAGCCTAGAACCATTTGTTAATTTGTGGCCATGTAGCTCTCAATTCATTGATGGTTGACCAAACTACCTATTGATTATATAGTACCAAAATTCCATTATGAATGGCGTGGATTTTAAAATCTAAAATACTTAGAAATGCTCTGTCTTTTACATCTGTTAGATTGATTGTTTATGTCCTGTACTTTCTGTCTTCTATCAGCCACTCCTACATATCAATAATGAGATTGTGGCAACATCGGCCTGATAATCTGCTTGTTCTTGAAATTTGGAAGAAAACACGTTTGTGAATTTGATAGGATATGGCATATAAAGTCAGTTTCCACGGGAATGAGGATGCTAAGGTGGACAAATAGGATCGCAAATGACAGATTCATATTCTGACAATATAAAGTTAGTACTGGTTGAAAACGGATATTAATGATTCCATAAATTTGGTTGTGCATTTTAACTTGAAGAGACTTAAGTTAGTGATGTTGGATCAACATTGCTGTAAAAGATTAAGAAATATGACTGCAACGAAAAATGGAAAAAAAACTGAGGGTCAATTTTCATTAGAGTGGAATGTTCATTGACTTGTGTGTGGAGAAGTTACTGGGTACAAGTCCATTTAGTTGTGTGGAAAGAGTTACTGGGTTCAAGTTTATTTTGCATATCTATTAATTAAGGTTGATACTAATTACTTCTAATAATATAATTAGAAAATTCAATCTCTATTTAGTAGTTGTGAACTTTGATATCTTATTTTAGATTGGATGTTTACTGTTTTATTTTGATTGTACCCTTTTGTACTTCTTGGGATTGTGCCATCCTGTTGGCTTTTTGTTTGATGTACTTTAGTATTTAAATGCTATCTAAAGTGGTGCCGTGCTTTTTTTTTTCATCCGGAATTGTGCAGATGAAGTAGCTCCATTTCTGCCCCTTCTGTTACATCTTCTACTTTCTTAATCAATTAATATTTTCTCCATTTGTGTTACTTCTACTTTCTTTATCTGTTGATGTTTGCTCCACAACAACGACAAAGCCTTTTCCCACAATTAAGTAGGGTCGGCTACATGGATTCTTTGCCTCCATTCATATCTATCTTGGGTCAATCTCGGGCTTATATCCAAAAAACTAAGATCCCTACATCTATCTGTTGATGTTTGCTCCAATTCCATAATTTTTTGGAAAGAAAAAATGGTCTCCACCATATAGATGGGTGCCCAAAAAATTCACCATTTATCACCAAAAGTTATTACATGCCTAATATAAGTGTGAGTAGATACATAAAAACATGTTCCAACTCTCAGCCATATCAATATCATGTGCCACCTCATTTTTAGCATAGAAGCGATCTTGACGGAACACGACCCTGTTCCTATCCAACCAAAGAGCCCAAACCATTGCCGCACATCTAGATCTCTCCATATCGGAACCATTCCAATCTGCCCCAATGGAGCTCCAGAAGCTAGCAACACTGTCAAAACGCACACCGAGATTCTCAAAGCATCTCCAAGCCTCCACCGAGCTCCCACAAGTGAAAAAAAGGTGATCATGTGATTAACGTTCTTGACATCCTTCGAACACCCAGGTAAACAAAGTCCTCTCTGTGTAAAGCATGCAATTCTCTCCCTGGCAATGTTGCAGAAGACGGTATTCGGTATTCAGTCGGAGGGGTCACTGAATAGAGAATAATCGGTATTCGGGCGACTATTCGGAATTATTCGGTTTTGTATTTTTTAATATAAAAATTATTTATAATACATATATTCCTATATTTTTATACATATATGGTCATTATTTAACATGAATCCAAGATAAAAGTACCAATAAATATAATAGACATATAGAATTTGACATTTGTGACGATACCATGGTAAAATGTAACCCATAAATATTGAAATTTTAAAATAAAAAAAATAAAAATATGAAGAGTCAAACTCCAGTCGGCCTCATAGTCGGGCCAGTCGGCCGAATAGTCGGCCGACTATTCGGTCGGGCCGACTATTGCCCTGGTCATCAGTCTTCTCCTCATAAAGATCCATAAGAAGACCTTTAGATGAGTTGTAACCTTCCATTTCCTAATCCCCCTGCAGTCCGTTGCACACTTTCCCGGGTCAAAGACCATAGGTCCCCTTAAAGTCCTATATGCCTTCCCCACTGAAAATGAACCGTCACGTCAGATTAATAGTCGTAACCGTCCGAGGGACCGACCACCTCCTCAAGCTCTTCCAACATTGTCATAATCTCCTCCAATCGCTGATCTAAAAGATCAAATCTGAATTACGAAACGGGCACCCACTCCATACCTCCACCACCGAGCAATCTAGGTGCTCCACCAACGCCTTGAAGCGTGGGAACCTCGCATCCAACGCTCCACCGTCGCTCCAGTCATCCGTCCATAATTGAAACCCAGTTCCGTCATCAATGATGAGTCTAAAAAAAGGATGAATCATCTGCACCACACAAAAACGCCTCTCCAAAAGTAAAAAGATGCATCACCCAACTTCCCACGGTCAAGGAAGGAAAGTCCAACCCCGTAGATCCTCCGAATCAAAGCAGACATCAGACTGCTGCAGTCACCCCAAATATGAGTAAAGCCTTGTTCATTTTCTCCAAGCTACGTACCCTGAGGCTACCATCCTCCTTCGAACATGTCACCATCATACCAGAGGTAGCATGTTAGATCATCCAGACGATGACTAGAAGAAACACCTCATGATATTATCCAACCTCCTCCGTACTCCAACATACACCAAACTAGAAGATAGGAAAAAATAGATATTGTGGACAACATCGAACGCAACAGCACCAACCTGCCATCCCTAGACATGCAAACAAACTTCCACCCTGGCAGCTTCTGCTCCAACTTCTCAATTACCAGTAACCAGTCGGTGACGTATCCGCCCAGCCACCAGAAGCATACCAAGGTGGCGCATCGACAAATATTTGCGCGACGATCGTAACCACCTAGCACACAATTCAATCTCTATATCCACCACCACCACCACCACAACAACAACAACAACAAAGCCTTTTCCCACAATTAAGTAGGGTCGGCTACATGAATTCTTCGCCTTCCTTCAGATCTATCTTGGGTCAATCCCGGGCTTATATCCACAAAACTAAGATCCCTTCGTATGGTCTCTTTCCAACACTTCTTGGGCCGTCCTCGCCCTCTCTTAGCCGGCTCAACATTCCCAACACTCGCATCTCCTAACTGGTGCATCAACTGATCTTCTTTGCAAATGTGTAAACCATCTTAAGCGGTTTTCTCGCATCTTATCCTCGATCAGAGCTACACTAACTTTCTTTCTGATTGCATCATTTCGAATCCGATCTTTACGTGCGTGTCCACACATCCACCTTAGCATTTTTATTTCTGGTACATTCATTCGCTGCACATGTCTATGGTTCACAGGCCAACATTCAGATCCATAAAGGATAACAGGTCTCACGGTTTAATCTCAATCCGGATATCGTTCCTAAGAAATCTAGAACTACAAATAGGCCTCTGCAGCTTTCAACACCACCCTCCGCAAACAGAATTGTGTCATCTGCGTACTAAAGAATGGGTACATAAACCTCACCCTTCGAATAACCGCTGCAAAACCCCCCTGAGACTGCTCGATCAACCATGGTTGTCAGGGCATCGATCACAGTAACGAAAAGAAGAGGCGCAAGTGGACTACCCTGCCGAACACCACGCTATGGTTGAACACCCCCTCCCCCCATTCTTCGGTTGCCTATTCACAAGAACTGTGCAAGAGGTGGTTGTGATGTACATCCAATATATCCATCTATCTAGAAAGTCGCATCTGTGCAGAGAGGCTCAGAGGCCCATATGAAGCGTCAGTCTACACAATTATGGGATGAGATATTTATTTTTGATAACATGATGCGAACTCACCCTTGGTAGGTGCTACATTGACCATGAATCGATCAAGATTTTAGCATGCACATATACATATTCATCATAGACAATGCTAATATGGAAAGATCAACACACTCCTGGCAATCATGATGGATCAAAAATTGCAAATGGTATTGCCTCTCCATTTTAGATCAATAACTCGTGTCGCCTAAGGCCCTAAGCTACACTAATGTCTCCTTGTCCAAAGATGTCTAGCCACTCAATATTAACCCTTTTCCAAACTTACCTCGTAAATGTTATGTGAAAGAACTTCTGTCATTTAATATCTTCCTCCCACTCACCAATGTTTCAATTTCATGAAATTTCGGTTTTGACACTCCACCGAAATCAAAATATCAATATGGACCATTCCTTCACAAATCTAGGCCGATTTTGACCAAAATTGGAAATTTCAACTTAATTTCGAAATTATTTCACTTTTTTGCCATCCCAAAACGAAATCGAAATCGAGATTCAAAACCTGCTGGGCAAATTACATAAAAAAAGACATAAGAAATAAAAGTACATAAACGGTATGAAAGATAGCTAATATCTCAACACTTCCCCTCAAGCTGGAGCGTAGATATCAATCGGGCTCAGCTTGGAGCAACATCTCTGATAAGGCCCTCTCGCTAAGGCCTTGGTGAGTACATCCGTTGTCTGGTCTCCAAAGCTGACATAAGTAGTAGTGATGAGACCCTTCTGTATCATGTCACATGTATAGTGATAGCCCACCCATATGTGCTTGATCCTCTCATGGAAGACATGGTTGTTTGCATTGAAAAGAGTAGCCTGGTTGTTGCATTGGAGGTGCATGGGAAGAGGCACCTCAATAGTCAGGTCAGTAAGAATAGATCTAACCCACATCATTTCTGTACTAGCATGCATCATGGCCATGCATCATGACTCAGTGCTATATCTGGCAACCGCAGTCTGCTTTTTGCTCGTCCATGACACCAGTGAATTCCCTATGAAATTTGCGAAGCCTAAAGTAGACTTCCTGTCCTTGGAACACCCAACATAATCTACATCTGTACATATTGTAATTGAAAGGGATGTACCTCTGTTGAGTAGAAATCTAGTGCCAGGTGATACCTTCAGATACTTTAGAATCGTATGGACTGCATCCATATGTACCTGTTTAGACTTCTTCATAATCTGACTCACTTTGTTCACAACAAAGGATATATCTGGTCTAGTAATGGTAAAATACATGAGCTTGCCAAAAAGCTCCATGTACCTCCTCTTGTCGTCCTCCTCACTGCTATCATCATAGAGCTTCATGCTCGGGTCCATAGGAGTACTGGTAGGTCTACAATCTGCCATGCCTGTCTTAAAAAATGATCTGTAACGTACTTCCTCTGGATCATCACAAGACCTCGATGGTTTCGGGCAAACTCCAGTCCAAGGAAGTAACGTAAACTAGGAAGGTCCTTGGTCACAAACTGCTGACCTAGGAAATCCTTGGCAACCTAAATGCCCTGCTCGTCATCACCTATAACAATGATATCATCAACATAGACTAGAATGACACTTGTACCTCTCCGAGTCCTTTGCACAAACAGAGAGTGATCGACAGTCGATCTCACAAAACTTTGTTGCTTTATCAAGTCTGAGAACTTCTGGAACCATGCTCTGGACTCTGCTTAAGGCCATACATAAACTTGTGTAGCCTGCAAACCTTCAGACACCCCCCGGCAACGAACCCAAGTGGTTCCTGCATGTAGACCTCCTGTAGATCACCATATAGAAAAGCATTCTTCACATCAAGCTGATAGATGAGCCAATCTCGTGTCACAACCACAGATAGAAGGATACACAGAGTAGAATGTCTGGCCACTGGAGAAAAAATATCCTAATAGTCCACCCCATGTCTGGGTGAACCCATGTGCCGCAAGTCTCGCGTTGTAGCAAAGCGAGGATAGTGCTTATCCTTTTTTGCTCCTTTGGGCGATTTGGTACGCTAGAAGCAGTGCCATTTTTTGAGGGGTGGGGGGGGGGTAACCCTATTACATTGAGAATGTCATTGAACATTGTAGCGCGCTATGTTCATCATTGAGAAGTAATACTTTGTAACAGATTATACTTTTTTGGGATATTTACCCAACAGACCCTAAAATCTTTCGAAATTACCTCTACGACCTTTGAAACATCATAATTCCTCCCACGACCCTGTAATCTTGCTAACCCTTACCCTACAGACCCTGTGGTTTACTCCCGTTCATTTATCCGTTAAAAGTAACCTGATTCCGTTAAGTTTTTTATGTTATACCCATTTTGTTTAGTAAATTTACATTGAATGCCATTCCATCATCCCCCACCCCCAGCCCAGGTCCCCTGTTCAACCCCCTGCCCCCCACCACCGCGCGCCGCCCCTCCAACGTGCTCCCGGCTCCCCTGCCGTCGATGGAGCTCCCTGCTCCTTTTCAGCCGATGGAGTCCCACCCGTCGATGCTGCTCCCGCCATGCCCTGCCCCCTGCCGACGCTACCTGCAAACCCCCCCTCCCGCCGACGCTACCTGCAACCCCCCCACCCCCGACGCTACCTGCAACCCCCCACACCGCCCCGCCCCCCGACCCACAATGGTGCTCCCACCGGCATCAGCCGCATCGCCTCGCTCTTCGACATCCGTCTCTTTAGCAACCAGCTCTCGGGTACGCTGCCGCCTGATCTCGGCAAGTACTCACAGCTTTATAACTTCGAAATCACGGAGAACAACATCACCGGGGAGCTGCCGGAGACACTCTGTGCAAATGGGCAACTGGGGGTCATCAAAATCCAGCAAAACCAACTATCTGGCGACTTCCTGGCGAAGATATGGTCGCTGCCGATGGCATTATTGATGTTCAATAGAGATGTGTGGAGTGTTGATTCGTCCTCCTCGTACTGCATCACAGATAAAATAGCAATCAACTTCAATGTGTTTTGTCCGCTCATGGAAAACTTGATTGGTGGCGATGTATGTGGCAGACTTGTTGTCACAGTATAAGGATACAGGAGTGGCGACTGACATGCCAAGTTCTGTTAGGAAAGAGATAAGCCATGTGATCTCACAAGTTGCTTGAGTCATTGCCTTGTATTATGCTTCCGCACTGGATCTGGAGACCACTGTCTGCTTCTTACTTCGCCAAGTGACAAGGTTATTCCTAAGAAATATGGTGTATCCTATAGTGGATCGACGATCCTCAAGAGAGCTGGCATAGTCAGAAACTGTATATTAGTGTGCCCATTCACCCCATAGAAGAGTCCATGCCCAGGAGATTCCTTCAAATAGCGAAGGATCAAAAGAACATCATACCAATGATCGTAAAGAGGCTTCTCCATATGCTGATTGGATTTGCTCACAACTTGTGATATATGTGGCCTAATAACAGTGAGATAAAGTAACTTTCCCACTAAGCTTATGTATTGTGTTGCATCCTCAAAAGCTGGATCAGTAAATGCTGAATATTTTCTCACTTCTGCAGGGATGACAGATGGCTTGCATCCAAGTAGTCTTGCCTCAGTTAGGATATCGAGTCACTACTTCCTCTGTGAAAGATGGAGCCCCTTTATAGTGCGTATTACCTCGATGCCAAGAAAATAACGAAGTTGGCCGAGGTCTTTCGTGACAAAGACCTTATGGAGGAAGGTCTTGGTCTCCTGAATACCGTCTACATCATCTCCTGTGACAACCATATCATCAACATAGACAACAAGAATGATCGTGCTAGTAGACCGCCGTCTGACAAAGACAGAGTAGTCAGATGTTGTCGTATGAAAACTTTTTTTGAGAAATAAAGCGGGTGCTGTCCTAGAAATTGGGACCCACCCCAGAAATTATCCTATGAAAACTAAATGTGTTGATCTCCGTAGTGAGCCTGTCAAACCATGCCCTGGGGCTCTGCTTCAGGGCATAAATGGCCTTATTTAGTCGACATACATGCTCCTCCTCGACTATTTACCTCGGTGGTTGCATCATGTAGACATCCTCCTCAAGATCACCATAAAGAAAGGCGTTCTTCTCATCAAGTTAATAAATAGGCCAAGCCTTGTTGGCAGCAACAGAGAGAATGGTAGACTCCATTCTGGTAACGAGCGAGAAAGTCTCAAAGTAACCAACTCCAAAAGTTTGTGTGAAACCTTTGGCAACAAGTCTGGCTTTCAACCTGTCAATAGAACCATCATGCGACCGTTTGGTCGTGAAGACCCATCGGCAAGCCACAGAGCGAACTCTCGAGGGGCACGACACAAGATCCCACGTGCCCCTGGAGGTAAGTGCATCCATCTCCTCATCCATGGTATGTCACCAACCATGATCCTGCATTGCACTGAAATGACCTCTTGGAACAGAAATAACATTCAAAGCATTTACAAATCTCTTGTCACATCTAGATAAACCATCTGTAAAAGTAAAATGTGACATGTGGTGATACATACATTGCTTTTTTTGCTTGCGTAGAGTTGTATGAATCTCCTCAGGTGCATCCGGGGCAACAATGGTGGGAGCACTCGAAGTGGTCATTTCATCTTGCATAAAAGGGACATGTAAAGGTACAGACACTGGTGTAGAAGGTATAAAGGTATGCTGGAGAGTATAGACGATTGGTGGAGGAGGGAAGTCCAGAGGAATATCACTCATTGTCTATGTGAAATATCTTGTTTGCTCAAAGAAGGTAACATTAGCAGACACATAGTATTGATGCGCAATAGGATCATAACATCGATAGCCTTTCTGAGCACGAGAGTACCCAAGAAAGACACATTTGATGACACGAGAGGATAATTTGTCAGGTGTATGAAAGTTATGAACAAAGGAAATACAACCAAAAATTCATAGAGGTATGGGAAAAGAAGACTCAGTAAGGTAAAGTAAGGAAATGGAGTTGCCCCTTTTAGAACAGACGAAGGAACACGGTTGATGAGATAAACTGCAGTAAGGATAACATCTCCCCAATAATGTTTAGGAACACTCATTTGATTAAGAAGAGATATGGCAACATTTAGTAAGTGTCGAAGTTTCCTCTCAGCTATACCATTCTGTTGTGAGGTATATGTGCATGATGTTTGGTGAACAGTTCCCTGGGACTTAAAGAAAGAGGTCAATTCATGTTGGGTTAACTCAAGAGCATTGTCAGTACGAATAATCTTAGCAGTGGTAGAAAAGAAAGTTTTAACATATATATAAAAATCTCTGACAATTTGATTAATCTCTGAATGCTCTTTTAATAGATATACCCAAGAAGATCGACTATAATCATCAACGAAAACTATAAAACAATGATGACCATTCGCCGCCTGGAACCGCCACTCCTCTGCTCCTCTCATAGGAACCTTCGTTTCTCTCCCTTGTCGCCTCCTGGCACACCTTTCTCTCGGCTCCCCCATTTGGGCTCTCCCGTCGCCGCAGCCGCTCCGCCAGGACCCTTCTGACGCTACGACCCCGCTTCCTCGACGCCTCATGTCACCTCTCTCTCTCTGTCGACTTCATCCTCCATCATACCTCATTCCTGCCCCTTGCTGCCGCCTTCTCTACATTGTTGTGCTGGCTTCCATCTTTGTCTGTCAGCACGGCCTTCTCGCTCTCGCGGCCCCTTGTGTAGCGGCTGCGGTCCTGCTGCAGAACTGGCCTATTGTCACCCTTTCTGTCTCAGGCTCTTTGGTGGTGCACTGGTGCTGTATCGTGGAAAGGGTTTTTCCAGCCTCTATGGAGGGGTCTTTGTAGGGGGTTAGGCCCTCGTCTCAAATAAGAAAACGGGCTTGAGATGTTTTAGATGTGGGGTGATTGGTCATGGAGCCGGAGCTTGAAGTTTACCTCCCCGTTGCTTTAGTTGTGGTGCTGAGAACCATCACATTGTAGTTTGTCTGAGGGCTCACAAGCGGATTAATCAAAAGCTTCCTCTACAGTGGTCCATCGGTGCCCTCTCCTGCAATGCAACATGCTGCTCTTTTGCGGCGATCACCAAAACTGTTTCTAAGGGGAACGAGATCTGGATGTGTGAAGGGAGTGCAAGCTTGCAAAAGTCGACCGACTAGGCCGACTAGTCGAGTCGGGGGGGGGGGTAGCCAACTCGACTAGGCCTAGTCGGCCCTTAGTCGGTCCACCCGACTAGTAGGGCCGACTAGTCGGCCGACTTTTACAACAACCTTTTTTATTTTTTTGTTTTTCACTTTTTTTTTAAAGCAAACATATTCTAATATGCTTAATGTTATATTTAAAGTCAATTACTTCTTTTGTTTCATCATGATGTCATATAAAATGTACAAATATATGTATATACATACGAATATATGTATAAAAAACTGATTTATATATTTAAAATAATTAAAAATTCAAAACTGACTAATGACCGACTAATTTCGACTAGTCGTCCGACTGCCGACTAATCCTTTGTAGGTGACCCCGCCGACTGAATGCCGACTACCGCTTTCTGCAACCTTGAGGGAGTGCACCTGAATCGAATTTGCAGAGGAATCGTTTTGTGATCAGTGTGAATGATGAAGCTTTGGACCTGGGATGTGTTATCTTGATTCTTTGGCGGAAACTCAATCCTTCTTTCGGAGGAGATGTGGTTCTCTTAAGGGAGAAGTTATGCTATGCTCGGGGTTTGTCTGTGGTCGAGGTTGACCTCCTCTCCTCATCTCCGGAAGGGGCAGTCCTTTGGAGGCATCCTCGTTTCGTGGATGGAGAGGCCTCCATGGTCACTAGATTTATTATTCGTGTTTTTGGTGTTCCTTTCCTCTTGAGGTCCGTTGAGTTGCTCACTCCGGCTTTGTGTGAATTCGGTGTTGTCACGACTATTCCGTCGAATGACCTTCTTTCGGGTTTTGACCCTTTGGTTACAATCGTCTCTCTGGAAGGGGTTTCACCTCTTCCTACGAAATCTGTTTGCTCTCTTGCTGTCGGAAAAGCACGCTTCAAGCTCCTCGTTGAGGTGGTCTAGTCGTCGCCTCCTCCATACTTGCATGTGCCTTGTGGTTCCATCCCTGAGATACATCTGGAGAAAGAGACAGATCGAGAGAAGCTGGCTATTCCGATATTGTTGGGAAAAACCAGTGATCTATTATTCAAATGAACCCTAGGCTCTCTTATATAAGGAGAGACCTCACGGGTAAAATACATAGTAGTCCAGAGAGATAAAAAATTACGAACGGGTACATAGCATATAATATCAATCTCTACACTCCCCATCAAGGTGGAGCATAGATGTCTATCATGCTCAGCTTGGAAGAACATCTCTGAAAAGGTCCTCTGAACAACGGCTTGGTGAATACATCAACAGTCTGATCCCCTGAGCTCACGTTGTTGTAGATATCAATCCTCTCTGAATCAAGTCTCTAGTGTAGTGGCAGACGACTTCAATATGCTTTGTTCTTTCATGAAAAGCTGGATTGTTGGCAATAAACAAGGCTGCCTGATTGTCACACTGAAGCTGCATGGGTAGAGATACTGCTACATGTAGATCCTCTAGTACAGATCGAACCCACATCATCTCCGTGCTTGCTTGCGCCATGGCCCTATATTCGGATTCAGCACTGGATCTTGCCACTACAGTTTGTTTCTTGCTTTTCCAAGAAATCAGAGAGCTCCCAACGAAAACTGCAAATCCTGAGGTTGATTTTCGATCCTTAGGGCATCCTGCATAATCGGCATCAGCGTATGCTGAGATAGATAAATTTGTGCCCTTTCGAAACAGTAGCCCTGAACCTGGGGGGGACTTCAGATACCTCAGTATCATGTATATGGCATTCATATGAACTTGTCTTGGTTGCTCCATAAATTGACTCACCCTGTTTACTGCAAAGGCAATATCAGGACGAGTTATGGTAATATAAAGGAGCTTATCCACCATTTCTCTAAATCTCCTCTTGTCCACTTCAGCTGTGTCATCATCATACAGCTTCATGCTTGGATCAATGGGAATACTTGATGGTTTGCATTCAGCCATGCCAGTTTCAGTCAAGAAGTCTGTAATGTACTTCCTTTGGATCATTACCAGACCCTATGCATTCCTTGCAAATTCCAACCCCAGAAAGTATCTTAGGATTCCAAGATCCTTCGTGACGAATTGATGGCCTAGGAATGCCTTCGCCCTTTCTATGCCCTGAATATCATCTCCTGTAACCAGAATGTCATCAACGTATACCATGATAACAACCATACCTGCCGATGACTTTTGAACAAACAACGAGTGGTCTGCATTCGACCTCTTGAATCCCTGTCGTTCTATCAGATTGGAGAGCTTCTGGAACCACGCTCTTCGACTCTGTTTGAGGCCATAAATTGCCTTGTGAAGTCTACATACCATATGCTTCTCCCCCTCAACAGTAAACCCTGGTGGCTGCTGCATGTAGACTTCCTCCTGCAGATCTCCATACAAGAAGGCATTCTTGACATCCAGTTGAGATATACTCCAGTCACGTACCACAACAACTGATAAGAGAATGCGAAGAGTAGAATGACGAGCCACCGGAGAAAATGTATCCATATAATCCACGACTTAGGTTTGTGTAAAATCTCGCGCAACCAGCCGTGCTTTGTACCGATCTAAACTGCCATCAACGTGGTATTTAACTGTGAAAAACCCATTTACAACTCACAATAGATGCATCAGGAGGGGCAATAACCAAGGTCCATGTGCCACGAGACTGTAAGGCACACATCTCATCTTCCATAGCCTTTCTCCAGCAATCAATCTACATATCTTCCTGGTAGGTCCGTGGTATGTCCACGTAGATAGAGCTGCAGCAAATCTCTGAAAGTCGCCGGTGAGGCGATGAAAAGACACCTGTGAAGCAAAGGGATAAGATGTACACGTCCGCTTCTGCTTCCGGATAGCAATAGGAAGATCAAGATCATCTTCCGCTGTACTAGATGGTGTAATCTCCTCCTGCAGTGAAGAATCCTGCACATGTACCATGTCTGACCCGTCAGTAGTAGTGCCATCTGAACATACCTGAGGCGTGATAGATGTCAGACGTGTAGCCTGAGCAGGACTTGACCGACGCGTATAGAATTTTGGTAGAGGTGGAATAGGAGGTCGTAGAGGTGGTGGAGGTGGAGGTGGTGGTGAAGATGACGTAGAAACTGGAACATGAATTGATTCAGGTGACCTCCAAGTAGGAGGTGGAGGGACATAGACATCGTCGTTGGTAGTGGATGGTACCAGTCTGTCACCTGCAGGGGAAAAATACATAACAGACTCAAAGAATGTGACATCAACACTGATAAAATATTTCTTGTTTATGGGATCATAACACCGATAGCCCTTCTGAGTCCTAGAGTAACCGACAAAGACACACTTGACAACTCTAGGAGAGAGTTTGTCAAGTCCAGGAGTCATAAGATGAACAAATGCCACAATACCAAAGACACGAGGAGTAAGTGAGAATAATTCCTTGTCAGGAAAAATGACACAGGAATTTTCTCACCTAGAACAGAAGATGGCATACGATTGACCAGGTAGCAAGCGGTAAGAACAACGTCCCCCCAGAAAGAAATAGGAGCACAGCTCTGAATCAATAGGGTTCGAGTAATGTCAAGAAGATGGTGATGCTTTCTTTCTGCCATGCCATTCTGCTGAGATGTGTAAGCACAAGTGGTTTGGTGAATAATGCCCTTTGACGAAAGAAACTGAGAAAGGGACCGTGTGCAAAATTCTAGAGCATTATCTGTACGAACATATTTGACAGTAGAAGAAAATACATTTTGCACTTCAGTAATCAAATTTTTAATCACATCGCCTGCTTCAGATTTATTCTTTAGAAGAAAGACCCAAGAACAACAACAACAACAAAGCCTTTTCCCACAATTAAGTAGGGTCGGCTACATGGATTCTTCGCCTCCATTCAGATCTATCTTGGGCCAATCCCGGGCTTACATCCACAAAACTAAGATCCCTTCGTATGGTCTCTTTCCAACACTTCTTGGGCCGTCCTCGCCCTCTCTTAGCCGACTCAACATCCCAACACTCGCATCTCCTAATTGGTGCATCAGCAGATCTTCTTTGCAAATGTCCGAACCATGTTAAGCGGTTTTCTCGCATCTTATCCTCGATCGAAGCTACACCAACTTTCTTTCTGATTGCATCATTCCGAATCCGATCTTTACGTATGTGTCCACACATCCACCTTAGCATTTTCATTTCTGCTACATTCATTCTCTGCACATGTCTATACTGAGTGGCCATCGACAATCTGTACTGAGCAGCCATGGGGAATATCCCTGTAGGACTGAAGTCTCTCTCGGTCGCGGCAGAGATGATGCGTGGCACCAGAATCTACAATCCAATCAGAGATATCATGAGAAGATGTAAATGCAATAGCACTACCTGAGGTACTAGCAGCAACAGAGGAACTGGCAGATGCTGTAGCAGCTACATCTGAAGGTCCACCAGAAGAATCACCAGATGATTGTGGCATAATGTCACATAGACGTGCCACAAGTTCCTCGAAACGATTGTCTGCAGTAGATGCCAATTGGGGCTGAGAATGCTCTGCTACACGTGTCGATGCTGGGAAACCATGCTTGGAGTAGCATGTCTCCTCCGAGTGGCTTGTTCGATGACAGTATGATTACGGCTGACGAAAACGACCACCCCTACCCTGGGGTCCACGTCCACGACCACGACCAGAAGAGTGACCACCTCTCCCATGCGATACTGCCATCGCCGATGGGGGTGGAGTAGATGAACAGGAAGAAACTGATATGCGACTGAGTCGCCTGTAAACATCCTCCATCGGAGGAATAACTGCATCAGCCAAAATCTGAGAGCGGGCGGCCTCATACTCAGGATCTAAGGCCGCAAGTAGAACACCCATCATGGTGGCATTCCGGAATGTCTTCTGCTGTTCCGGAGTCGCTGTGAGTGGAATGGTACTATATAACTTCTCAAACACCCCCCTTAGGGATGTGTACAAGGAGTGAAGAGGTCTATCGTTCTGCTTCATTGTGAATATATCATGCTGAAGCTGTAACATCTTCGTCTTGTTTCGCACCTGGGAATACGTAGCAGCCAGAATATCCCACATCGCTTTGGCAGTGGGTTGATGGAGGACATCATTGGCAATCCCCTTTGACAGTGTTCCTGACAACCAGACCTTGGCATATGAATCATCAGACTCCCACGAGGCATATATCCCTGTCTTCTCTGCAGGCTCATCCTCGGTAAGAATGTGCTTCTTACCATTCGACTTCATGAAGCTCATGAACTGCATCGCCCAGAGCTCATAGTTCGACCCGTCCATCTTTACTATTGGCGCAGGACCTTTGAACGCACCTATGGAGGGCATATCAACCTTTGATTCTGACATATCGCCGTGGGAGAAGAACCAGGGTTTGTAGACAAAGTGGCAAATGTCTACACAAACTGCATAGGATTCGAGTCCGCATGTAGACGTTACGCACGCAAATCCATATATCTGGAGGAAATGACGGCTACGATCAAGGGATCAGGAGTAGCCGTGGTGCCGGCTTGAACCAAAGCCGGCCAACGACAACTGGCAGGAACGGCGGCTAGGGCACGCCGAGACAAGGGCAGCTGGCGGGACTGGAGGCCGGCGGCACCAAGAGGGCCGACGGGGCCAAGGAGAGGTGGTGGGTCCCCGGGGAGGGGGAGGGGCTCGGAAAGGCGGTTGGGCCCGCGAAGGTGGAGAGGGACCCGGGAGACGGAGAGGGGTCTGGGAGGCAGAGGAGCGCCCGAGAGGCGAAGGGGTGCCTGGGGAGGCGGCGGCGTCGGAGAACCCTAGGAGGAGAGGGCGGCGGGTGGGGAGAGGGATAGAGCCCTAGGGCTTTGGCTCTGATACCATGTTGGGAAAAACCAATGATCTATTATTCAAAGGAACCCTAAGCTCTCTTATATAGGGAGAGACCTCACGGGTAAAATACATAGTAGTCCAGAGAGAAATAAAAAATTACGAACATGTACATAGCATATAATAATATCAATCTCTACAGATATCAATGAATCTTGATATGAGCATTGCTGGCTGAATTTTGAATGAAGAGGAACTTCGTGCGATCCCCTCTCTGGTCTTCCCCGTTCTGGAAGGTGACAGTGTTGCTTCATACGTTGTGTGCGGCTGTGACATGGTCTTTGGGAAGGCTCTGATCCGGGATTCCTGGGTGCAGTAGGACATCGTTGTGAAGGAGATCTGCTTCGGTGCTGTGTCGTCCACTATCTCGTTGAAGGTCAGCTCTCGTCTTGAAGAACCTTTGGTACCTGTCAAGGGTACAATTTCTAGATTTGCTGATCGGGTGGTCCCAGAGATCGCCAAGCTGGTTGTGCATTAGGATTCTTTGATTGTTTCTTAGGGGTTCGCGCAGGTGCGAGATTGGGGTCAATTGAACCCCATTCTCAGTGTTCCTCTTCCGCCCTCTGTTGGGATGTTCGAGGAAACACAAGAGGGAGCTCTCCTTTACGTTCCTCAGCTGTGTGTGGGGAGTCTTCTGCTCTGCCTTTGCCGGATGAGGCACATGTAGTGGTTGCTATGGAAGGCCAAAATCCCAATGACCAGGTTTCTTTTACGTCCGGCGGTTTGGAGGAGGTGATTTCTGTCGTAAGTGCAACCTCAACCGAGGAGGGTAGTGCAGTGTTGGTTTCAACTGATTCAGGAGCTACATATGAAAGCTTGTTTGTTGGGAACACTCCGGGCAACAAGCATAAGCGATATAGGAACAGAAAGGCGGTGGCGACGAGCTCAAAGTTGTCGGGTGAAGAGGGGGATGGACATCGTCTTGCGCAAGTGAAAGTCTTGACTGAGAAAGAGCTTTATCGATTGAAGATGGCACAATTGATGGGGATGGTTCCAACCTCGAGAAGGAAATCCCTCAAATAGGAATGACTTGTCTGGTGTGTCTGGGTGTGGGTGACTGAGCTGTTGTAGGAATGTTGAGTGGTGTGTTTAGGGATTTTTAATCTGAGTTTGGTTTTCTTTTTTGAAGTGCTTTTTTAGAGTTCTGGTTCTTTGGTCTTGGTGGTAGGAAGGACCTCGGTTGAGTATTCTGAAGGGATTTTTGGGTTGTGTGGTTAAAAGAAGGGGTCATTCTTCGTTGTTGGGCTCTTGCCGAGTCTTGTCATGCAAGTTCCTTTCTTAATCTTTTTAATAAATCTTTTGGGGTGGACACATTCACGTGTTTCCCCCTCTTTGGATTCAAAAAATAAAATAAAATAGAGATGACACTTGATGTGCGGATCAGACAAGGTCCCCAAAAATAGGTCGTTCTTCTCATGACCCCCACCAAAAATCTGCCGCGTCCGAATGTCCTGAAAATAACAAGGCTCATCTAATATCGCATGGCAATGAAGCTCAATACAAAGCTTGTGAACTGACAGCACGCTAAGAGGAAAATCAGGAGCATAGTGAACCCCATAAAGTCGGAGCTTGGATGAGAATTCCATAGTTCTGACTGTAGTAATCGGTGATTGAGTCTCATTAGCGACTTGAACTTACTTCATAAAGGTAGATGGTACATAAGAGGTGAGCAGACTGCCTTTTACAATGAGATGAGTAGAAGCATCAGAATCAATAATCCAAACTGGAGCAGAAGTGACAACATAGTTGGCTATTGTACCTGAAGGAGTAGCCAGGGCAGTAGTGTGGAGTCTGAAGGATTTGCATTAGACAGGAGTAATCTGCGCCATTAAGATGGACAATCTTTCCATTGGAGGTTGTTGTAGGCAATGCCTCTTCCACATCATAGGCATCCTCATATGCATTATTGGCGTGATAAGAAGGGACGACAACTTCTGTTAGCATCGTTCAGTCAGGTAGTTCCACCTACCCCAGTGAGTGCATGGGACAATAGAGTCTTGCCCACGACCACGGTCAAAGTCATGACCTCGTCCAGATTCCCGTCCACGACCACGACTTGGATCATGAGTTCGTCCTCCTCGTAAGTCATATCTACCTCCTTGCCTAGATGAGGCAATGCGTGCAAAGTTCTCTACTGAAGGTAAGACGGGAGGTCGAGCAGTCGATGTCTCGAGTTCCTCAAGTCGGTCAAAGATGGCCTTCATTGTTGGCAGTGTGTCTGATATAAGAAATTGCTCCTTTGTTGCGTGGTATCTAGAATGCAGGCTATCAAGAAAGCGGTATACCTGGCAGTCAGAACACTCTTGTATTTGTTTGGTGCAACATGAGGACTGAAATATTGTAAGCTCCTCATCCAGGCTGGAGATATGCATGTAGTACTTGATGAGGGTGGAATCACCCTGAGATGCTGACTGGATTCGCCTGTAAATGTCTGCAAGGCGTGACTTCGTCTTCTTCTAGGAGTATGTTTGCTCAAGATCCTCCCACATTTCCTTGGCTGTATTTTTGTAAAGAAGATTTGAGGCAATGTAAGCCTCAACACTATTGGTCATCCAGCTGATAACCAAGTAGTTGTCTGTCTACCAGTTGTCGTACTTTTTGTCATTTTAATCTAAAGAATCTTTAGTCAGAATATAGAGTTTCCTCTGACCATCGATGAACACCATAAAAGATCGAGACCAAAGCATGTAATTTTCTGTGCCCTTGAGTTTGATAGTAGTGCCTTGTGTCATAATATTCATGGTCAAGGGCTTTGTCTCAGTAGAAGAAGGTGCCATAGTGGTCTTAAAACAGAAAGAAGATCTTGTGATCAACTAAGGATGCATATAAGGGATAGAAAATGCCTTAGAACTCACGTTTTCTCTTGAAGAAGGGCTGAAAAACCTCAACGGACTATAGATTTGGATTCCTGGCAGTGGTTCAAGATGAATTTTGTATCTCTAAAGAGACCTACGGTACACATTGAGGGAAGATGTGGGGATGACAACCTTTGTAGGAGGTTCTGGAAGCGCTGATCAGTGCTAGCGGGAGGGTCGTGTCCCATAGCAGCACTAGCGGGCCTCCGTGGGTAGTTCCAGCAACACCAATAGGTGTGCTGGAGATGCTCCTTTGGTGTCGAGCTGCTGCACTGGAGGCAATTGGAGGGCCTTACGTGGGGCTCTAATACAGGGAAGAGGGTCCGCGCAGGCTTTTGCGAGGTTTGAATGTGACCGCATGGATTTTAGTTCAGGACTCCGGTCTAGGACCGTTGCTCTGATACCATATAGAGAAGAGAGACGAATAAGATGTCTATTCCATAGGGCTAGGGTCTCTTATATATAGAGAAAACCCTATAGAGTATAAAAGGAAAAGATACATAAATCCCCCTGAGGGGTTACGGAACCCGAAGGGTTACAAACATAAATGTAAATATAACTCTAACACATTTTACCGAAAAAGAAATAAATATATGTAAAATAGTGACATAACGTAAACCTCTTCAATACTCCCCCTCAAGTTGGAGCATAGATGTCGATCAAGCTCAGCTTGAAACATCTCTGAAAGGGTCCTCTGGCTAGAGCCTTGGTGAGCACGCGTGTTGTCTCGTCTGGTCACTAGAACTTACATGGGATGTAGAAATGAGATCCTTCTGGATCATATCTCGAGTGTAGTGGTAGTCTACCTCGATATGCGTGGTTCGCTCATGGAAGGCTGGATTGTTGGCAATGAACAATACAACCTGGTTGTTGCATTGGAGGTGCATATGAAGAGGCACCTCAATGGTTAGATTAGTCAGAACTGATCTAACCCACATCATCTTTGTGATGCCTTGTGCCATAGCTCTGTACCTTGATTCAACACTATCGGACGACAACTATCTGTTTCTTGATCTTTCGTGATACTAATGAATCCCCTACAAATACTACAAACCTGGAAGTTGACTTCCTATCCTTAGGACATTCTGTATAGTCTGCATCTGCACACGCTATAACAATGGATGTGCCTCTGCTAAACAAAAGATCGGTGCCAGGTGAGATCTTCAGATACCTCAAAATCATATGGATTGCATCCATATAGGTCTGTCTTTGCAGCTCTATGAATTGACTCACTTTGCTTACTGCAAAGGATATGTCTGGCCTGGTGATGGTCATATATAGCAGCTTTCCAACTAGCTTTCTATATATCTTGTCAGCCTCATCAGTCATCATCGTAGAACTTCATGCTCGGGTCCATGGGAGTAGTGGTTGGCTTGCAACCTATCATACCTGTCTCTGATAGGAGATATGTAACATACTTCCTCTGGATCATCACAAGGCCTCGATGGTTCCTAGCGAACTCCAATCCAAGTAAGTAGCGTAGACTGACAAGGTGGATCACAAACTGCTGACCCAGGAAAGTCATAACTGCTTGAATCCCATGTGCATTGTCTCCAGTAATGATGATGTCATTGGCATATACTAATATAGCAATGGTGCCCTTCTGGGACCTTTAAACAAACAAGGAGTGATCTTCAGTGGATCTCACAAACCCCTTCCGTTCTATCACATCTGGGAGATTCTGAAATCATGCTCTTGGATTCTGCTTAAGGCCATAGATCGTCTTATGAAGTTTGCGCACCTTATGACTCTCCCTCAACAGTGAACCCAGGTAGCTGTTGCGTGTAGACTTCCTCCTGAGGATCACCATAGAGGAAGGCATTTGTCACATCAAGCTGGTACAGATGCCAGTCTTGTGTGGCAACGACATAGAGAAGAACCCAAAGAGTGGAGTATCGAGCTACTGAAGAGAAAGTGTCCTAATAGTCTACCCATAGGTCTGGGTAAACTCGTGAGCTATGAGTTGTGCCTTGTAGCGATCAATGTTGCCATTTGCTCGACGCTTCACAGTGAACACCCACTTGCCTCCTACAACAGACACGTCTGCGGGAGCTGTAACAGTACTCCACGTGCCATGAGACTGTAAAGCAGTCATCGTTGCTTCCATGGCCTAACGCCATCCGCTCACCTTGAGTGCTTCTTGATGTGCACAGGATTTTAACAACAGATAATCCCGCAATAATTATCTGAAAGTCTGGTGAAAAGCCGCTCCAGAGACACCTTACCTGCCATTGGATATTGTGTACACGAACGTTTGCCTTTCCGTAATGCAATGGACCACCCTAAATCATTCTCTACTGGTGGTTCTGGCTCAACCTCTATATCTGCATGCTCATCCTGTACATCATGCGCACCCCTAGTTCTATCAGTCAAAACCAAGTTTTCATAATTTACCTAAGACATGCTGGATGTTGGGGAAGGCGTTGGAACATAGAGTGCAGGTTGATGTATATGTGTAAGTGGAGGTGGGAGAATAACTTTTTCAGACTCAGATGGACTCATCCTGTAACATGCAGGAGAGTAGTACATGATGGACTCAAAGAAGGTGATGCCAATACTAGTATAGTACTGTCCCTGTACAAGATCAAAACAATGATAACCTTTCTGGGTGCAGGAGTAACCGACAAACATACATTTGACAACTCGAGGAGTGAGCTTGTCATTCCCAAGATGTAGGATATGGATAAATGCTATGCACCCAAATTCTCATGGGGTAAGAGAGAAGAGGTCTTTATTAGGAAAAAAACAAGATCAAATGGTACCTTTTCACCTAAGATTATGGAGGGCATCCGGTTTATGAGATAACAAGCTATCATCACATCATCACCTTAAAAAAATGTGGAGCCCGACTCTGTATGAGGAGAGTCCCGGTGATATTTAGAAAATGTTGGTGTTTGCATTCTGTCACACCGTTCTGTTGAGACGTATAAGGACAAGTCTGATAAATGATGCCACACGAGCTAAAATATTGTGACAAATGTGTAGTACGTAACTCAAGCACATTATCTGAACGAACGTATTTTATTGAGGCAGAGAAAATATTTTTGATTTCAACCACAAAATTTTGAATAATAGTACTCACCTTAGACTTTTACTTCAAAATAAATACCCATGACAGTCTGGAAATCATCAACACAAACAAGATAATACATGTGTCCCTGATGATCAGGTATACGACTTGGACCCTACATATCCAGATGAAATAAATCAAACAGACCATGACTACTCTGACCTTGATGACTTGGAAAGCTAGATTGATGATGCTTTCCAAGTTCTCATGACTCACATTGGAAACTAAACTTGATAGAGACGTCATGTATGAGGCGCAAATTTTCTGCAGCGGTAGGTGGCCAAATCTGAGATGTCACGTGTAGGAGGAAATGGATTCTGCAGAAAAGGAAGTGGCACCAGTATACAGAGATTGAGACAACCTGTATAGCCCTCCATATTCATGGTCACATCCAATCACCATGCCTGTGAGTATATCCTGAAAAACAAGGGAACTAGGGTCAAATATAGCGCGACCAAGATTGCAAAAAGCGATTGTTAGTACTCGGTCGACAGGGTCACAGACTAATGATTAATCGGCAGTCGGATGACTAATTGGATTTAATCGGTCATTAGTCGGTTTTGATTTTTTTAATTATTTTAAATATATAAACAAATTTTTATACATATATTCTTATATATTAAAATAAATTTGTACATTTTTATACTATCGTAATGAAACAAAAGAAGTAATTGACTTTAAATATAACACTAAACATACTAGTATAACTTTGCTTTTAAAAAAACAAAAAACTAAAAAAAATAAAAAAAACTCGATGTAAAAGTTAATCGATTAGTCGGGTTAATGACCGGCTAGGCCTAGTCGAGTAGATTACCCCCCGACTCGACTATTCGGCCTAGTCGGTCATCTTTTACAAACTTGAGTACGATAGTGTAAATCTTTTGTAATATGGCTAATAGACAGTAAATTCATGGAAAAGACATGTGTATGAAGAACATTTTGCAGGTGTATGGAGGGTGTCAATTGAACCTTCCCTTGTCCAGTAATTGGGGATCGAGTCACATCAGCAATTACTACCGATCTACTTGGTTGTGCTAGATTGTATGTACCGGACTACAATCTATATCCGTTGAGATGGTGTGATGCTTCGGAATCCATTATCCACTATGAAAGATTTGGTCGAGAGCGACAAGTAAATGCATGAGTAATACCTGAGCTACGAGTAGAGGCAGAGGCTGCATTGTCTGATGGACCGGTGCTGGAAAATCCAACAACTGCAGGAATGATCTCTCCCAAGAGAGCAACAAAATCATCGTAGCGATGATTAATGAAATCATGAGCAATCTGACTCTACTCTGCGATACGAGCTGATGGTGGGAATCCCTGCTTGGAGTAGCATGTATTTTCTGAATGACCTGAACGGTGAGAGTACGAACATGTCTGACGTAGATGTTAAACGCCTCTGCCGCGCGTGCCTCATCATCTGAAAGGAGTAGATTCACCTCTACCATGTGATGTAGCCATAACCGATGTTGTCTGAGAAGGTGTGGCAGAGAAGATACTTAATCAGCTCATCCTATGGTATGCTTCCTCCATAGGAAGGTATGGTAGCATCGATAAGAAGCTGAGAGCGAGCTGGATCATATTTTGGATTGGGGCTAGATAGAAATACACCAGTCATGATAGAATCTCAGTAAGCCTTATGTTGCTTTGGAGAGGCCGTCAGGGTTATGTAGCTGTGAAGTCGCTTAAACATACTCCTCAGAGATGTATACAGGACGTGAAGAGGACGAATATCTTTTTGGAGTTGCATTATCTTTGACTCATTCTTCGCTTGAGAGTATGTCCATGCGAGAATGTCCCACATTGCCTTTGTTGTGGGTTGACTAAGGATATCATTGGTTATCTCCATAAAAACGATACCAGATAGCCACACCTTGGCATATGCATCATTAGCCTCCCATGATGCGTTGGTCCCAGTCTTGTTCACCGACTCATCCTGCGTCAGACTATGCTTTTTGCCATGACACTACATCTGATTCATAAATTGCATTGCCCACAAGTCGTAGTTGGTACCATCCATCTTTACAACATGTGCGGGACCCTTGAAGGCACATGTAGATGGCGTATCAACTATGCTTTCTAACATCATGAACAATCACTGGGACCTTAGACCAATCGTGTTGCATCTAAATGGTTATGGAACAAGATGGTGGGGATCTTAAACTCAGAGTTGGTACCGTCCATCTTTACAACATGTGCGGGACCCTTGAAGGCGCATGTAGATGGCGTATCTACTATGCTTTCTAACATCATGAACAAACACTGGGACCTTAGATCAATCGTGTGCCGCATCTAAATGGTTATGGAACAAGATGGTGGGGATCTTAGACTCATATCACAATTATCTACAGAAAAACGTGGTATGATTTTGATAAAATAGGTAAATCAGACCATAAATCATTGAAATCCGACCAAAAAATCGTGATTCTAGGGCTTCACGGGGATATGGACAGCAGTGCGACGACGCGCAAGGAGCCATTAGGCCCACAACTGGCGCAACCGGGGGCTACCGACGGTGCACGGGCTGCTAACGCTGATGGGCAGCATTGGGCTGCTATTGATGGTGCTCGGGGCCGCTCGGTGGCAACGCTAGAGACGTTGGATGGGACCTGGGCTATTGTACGGCAGCGCTGGGTGTCGCTTGCAACGGTGCATGACCTTGCTTAAGTGTTGGGTAGCGTACAGTGCCTCAGTGGTCGCACACGACCCTCCTGGAGGTGTTGGGTGTCGCACGAAGATGGGCTGGAGGTATGGTTAGTTTTTTTTCGGCTCAGGACTCCGGTCTAGGACCGTCATTTTGATACCATATGGAAGAGAATACTTGTATTTTATTCATAAAGTCCAATGGTTCTCTTATATAGAAGAGAGAAACCCTAATGTGTTACATATTACAGACAAAAGAAATAGATAACTGTAAAACATTGACATAACATAAAACTCTTCAACAAGAACCGCATCACCCTAGTAAGCGTGAGGAGCACGACTCTGAATCAACATGGTTCTGGTCACGTCGAGTAAGTGATGGTGTTTGTGCTCGGCAACGCTGTTTTGCTGAGAAGTATGAGCACACGAGGTCTGATGTACAATGCCAAGAGACTTGAGAAACTCAGCAAAGTGAATGGTGCAAAACTCAGAATGCATATACTTGGACATTGACAGAAAAAATGTTCTTTATCTTATTATTGAAAGATTTGATTACAGACCCAACTTCAGACTTATTCTTTAAGAGGAAAAATCCAAGAAAGTCCAGAAAATTCATTCTCAATCACCAGATAAAACTGTTGTCCTTGGTGATCAGGATCATGACTCGGACTCCGGATATATAAATGAAGGAGCTCAAACAACTGAGAACTGCTTAGACTCTGAGGAGATGGAAAGGGGTATAATAGTGCTTCCCAAGCTGGCAAGCCTCGCACTAGAAGGAAGCTCGTGTGGAAATCTGTGGGAGGACATGACACAACTTCTATAGAGGAAGATGGCCAAATCAAAGGTGCCATAGGTACGGTGAGACTGGTCCAGTAGGAATAGTGGAGGCACCAGCATGAGGAGGTTGGACCAGTCTATAGAGCCCTCGCTGCTCAAGGCCACATCCAATCACTCTGCCGTAAGTATGTCCTGAAACACAAGAGACGAAAGGTCAAAAATGGCATGACAATACATATCCTTACTAATGTGACTAATAAAAAGTAAGCTCATCTGAAAATAAGAGGCATACGAAACATTCTGAAGGCACATGGATGGCGTCAGATACACCTCCCCCTGTCATGTGATGGATAAGTGGACCCCATTAGCAATAACAACCCATTTGCCAGGAGGTATAGTCCTGTAGGATCTGAATTAGGCTCTATCTCCACACAGATGGTGGGATGCATTAGAGTCCATGATCCACTCTGTCATATCTGTACCGCTAAGAGGCTCTAGCTGCGGTTGCGGTATCTGTGGATCTTGTAGTGGTAGTGTCGACCATTGGAGTCATGAACTCTCGTATACGATAGACAATGTCATCCAAGCGTGGATTTGCCTCAGAAGCTGAAGTCTTTGAAGGCTCGATCTGTTGTGCCAATGATTGGACGCATGTATCCATGCTTCAGATAGCATGTGTCGTCTGAGTGTTCTGGACGATGATAGTAGGTGCAGGACCATGCTGGCGTCCACCGCCTCTGCCACAGGGACTGCGTCCTATGAATTGGGTAGACCATCCTTTGCCGCGAGAAGCGACCATCGTTGAAGGGGGTTGCATGATGGCAATAGGAGGAATAAGAAGCATGCTGAGACGATTGTAGGCCTCCTCCGTGGGAGGTATGGTCGCCCCAGTAAGGAGTTGTGCTCGTGCCGCATCATACTATGAGTCGAGCATAACAAAAAATACTCCAACCATCGTGGAGTTCTTGTATGCCATCTGCTGCTCTGTAGATGTCGTAAAAGGCATGAAGTTGTGAAGCTTCTCGAACATGCCACGAAGTGAGGAGTTGAACGTGTGCAGAGGATGACCATTCAACTTAACCCTGTAAATGTCAAACTGTAGCTGAAGAATCTTAGCCACATTCTTTGCTTGGGCATAAGAGGATGCCAAAATATCCCACATCACATTGGCGGCGGGCTGATTCATGATGTCATCGACCATCCCCGTGGTGAGGGTTTGGGAGATCCAAATACGCGTATACACGTTGTCTTGCTTCCATGAAGCATTGTCCCCAGTCTTATCCATCGGCTTCGGCTTCGTCAGAATGTGCTCCTTATTGCTGCACTGCATAAGGGTAAGAAGCTGCATGGACCACAACTCATAGTTGGTCCCATCCATCTTCATGATGGAGCTGGGCCCTTGTAGGTACCGGACGAAGAAAAATATCACTATTATTCTCTAACATGATAGAAGAACGATCAAAAATGGAATTCAAATGGGGAAATAGACCGATTTGAGCGAGTCTACACAATCATACAGAGGATTGGTTGTACGTGTAGACTCATACAATCATCATCGTCAATTCTTGGTACGCGCTAGGGCTAGAAAACATGATCTATAGGTCTGAAATCACATTTTTTGATCAAAATCAGATCGTTTTCAGGTCAAATCAGATTGTTAGTCAGCGGAATGGACCTTGAGGTGGCCTTCGACGGTAGGTTAGGCCACTTGAGGGGCCTTACGACGTTAAGTGAAGTCAGAGGAGGGGCTGGCGGTGCCCTAGGCCAACCATGAAGTGGCTGGAGGCACCTAGATCACGTTGTGCAGGGGCCTGGTGGCATCAAGATGGGCCACAACTGCCTGGAGGAGGCCCAAGCGACGGTGCTGGGGGCTTACAGAGGCCCTATGCGACGATGTAGAGGGTCGGTGAGGGCCCTAGGCTGCACAATGACCTGGAGGAGGCCTTGGCGACGACGTAGGGCCCTGACGGCTACTGCGGTGGGCTATCGAGGTGGCAACGACAACGCGAGGACCAAGGCTCATGAAAGCGATATACGTATATGCTCGGACATGTCACCGAATAGCGATTAAATGGTATGTTGGGGCATATGCGGGGTATATGCAATTCTACGGAGGTTTTTATTTTTTATTTAAAATAAATATATACAAAAATAACTACAATTGAATTAAATTTATGAATAAATGTGGTCCAATAGAATATCTAAGAAAAATAACTTTCAAATATATCCCAAAACAATCTCCATCAAATATAAATAGAAAAGTTAACACACACACTAGTTGACAATAATTGCCAAAATATGCAAGTATTCGATATAAAACCAAAAATCAACACAAATAACATCAATAATGTACTAACTAAGAGTTAAAAAAAGACATGTACATTAATGAAGCTGTATTTTTTTATAAAGTTTAACATTATTTTCAAAGAATAATGGATGTTATGATTCGATTTAGCTTAAAAAAATATATTTGAACACTCATAATCGTCCCATGATTCATGCAATTGGGTATATAAATGGATATGTTAAACATTGTGATTTATGTGATTCAATGTCACTTCAACAATTATCGGACTCACTAAACCTTAAGCAGTCACACAACCCGAATATGCGGCTGCAAGGCCCGCATATGTGGCTCGCTTATGCGCAAGGGTCACATACTGTTGTACTTAAGGTATACGGTGCGCCAAGAAGGGCACACAAGCATATGCGGCCGCACGAACCGCTTTAGTGAACACCGGCTAGGATAAGAGGCTGGGGATAGGGTTAGGGTTTCGATGGGTACGAGAACTTCGGTGTAGGACCGTCGCTCTGATACCATGTGAAGATGAAAGAATGGTATCATATAATGAGGCCCTAGGGTTATGTTATATAGGAGAGTAACATGTTGGGTAAATTACATAAAGAAGACATAAGAAATAAAAATATATAAACGGTATGAAAGATAGCTAATATCTCAACAAAGTAGGGATGGCTACATGGATTTTTTGCCTCCATTCAGATCTATTTTGGGTCATTCTCAGGTTTTAAATCCAAATAACTAAGATCCCTTTGGATAGTCTCATTCCAACAATTCTTGAGCCTTTCTCGCCCTCTCTTAACTGGCTCAACGTCCCAAATCTCCCATCTTCTAACCGGTGCATCAACCAACCTCCTTTGCAAATGACCAAACCATCTTAAGCGGTTTTCTCTCATCTTATCCTCTATCAGAGCATGCCAACTTTCCTTTTGATCGCATCATTCCGAATCCGATCTTTTCATGTATGACCACACATCCAACTTAGCATTTTCATTTCTACTACTGTCATTCTCTGCACATATCTATGCACTGTTATAAGCCATCACTATTGCACAAAATTATATAGAACCTGTTGACAATCGATTTCAACACCCCCTAAGCTTGTTCATTAGTAGTTTTATCGTAATCAAGTCGATTGGATTAGAGAGTGCGATAGGCTGATAATTCTTGTACCTCAGATTTGTATCCTTCATTAGGGAAAAAACTAAAGCGTGGTTCTATTTATCGAAAATTGAACTCCCCTTTTGAACTCCATAACCATATCCATTACATCGGGACTTGTTACCGGCCAATTTAAAAATGGGAAATCATCCGAACTTGTGATTCATTTGTGTTCAAGTTGCAAATAGACCGTTTGAACTCTTACTTGAAGAAATCTCTGTGGAGAGAAAAAATAAATTAATTCATATTGAGGCCCTAGGATTCTCTTATATAGGAGGAGAAACCTATTGTGCAAGTTACATACTAGAGATGAAAGAGTACATAGAACATGGAAAAATAAATATTCTCTCAACAATCCCCCTCAAGTCGGAGCATAGATATTGATCATGCTCAACTTGGAAAAACACCATTGGAATAGACCTCTAGCTAGGGCCTTGATAAACACATATGTTATCTGTTCCCCTAAGCTGACATGGGAAGTAGAGATAAGGCCCTTCTGAATCATGTCGCAAATGTAATGACATTCAACCTCAATGTTCTTGGTACTCTCATAGAAGACAAGGTTGTTGACAATGAAAAGAGCAGTCTGGTTGTGCATTGTAGATGCATGGAAGAGGAACGTCAACATCTAGGTTAGTCTGGACGGATCTAACCCACATCATCTCAATACTCCAACTTTGCCATGACTTTGTACTTCGATTCTGCACTGGATCTGGCAACCACAATCTGTTTCTTGCTATTCCTTGACACTTAAAAGTTCCGTATAAACACCGGAAAACATGTAGTAGACTTGTCCTTGGGACATCTTGCATAATATGCCTTGGCACATGTTATAGTTGCCAGGGATACCCTTTTGCTAAAAAGCAATCTAGTATCAAGAAATGATTTTAGGTACCTCAGAATCATATGAATTGCTTCCATATTCACCTATCTAGGCTGCTCCATGATCTAGCTAACTCTTCTCACTCCAAACGATATGTTTGGCCTGGTTATGGTCCATATAGGAGCTTCCTAGCGAGTTATATGTACCACCTCTTGTCTACCTCCTTTGTATCATCATATAACTTCATGTTAGGTTCATGGAGAGTGGAAGGTCTACAATTTTCCATACACATCTTAAAGAAAAGAATAGTGGCATACTTCCTTTGGGTCAAAACAAGACACCGTTGGTTTATGAAAAACTCAAGTCCAAGGAAGTAATGTAAATCGCCAAGGTCCTTGGTGACAAACCGTTGATCAAGAAAATCCTTAGCTGCATGGATACCCTGCACATCATTCCATGTAACAATGATATCATCAATATATACCAGTATATCAACTGTACCTCTCTAAGTCCTTCGAATGAATAGTGAATGATCTGCAATCGATCTCATGAACCCTTGCTTCTCTATCAAGTTCGAGAGCTTCTGAAACCATGCTCTGGGACTCTACTTAAGGTCATATATAGCCTTATGAAGTCTCCAAACCATATGTCACTCCCTTTCAGCAACGAACCTTGGTATTTGCTGCATGTAAACTTCGTCCTGTAGGTCACCATAGAGAAATGCATTCTTCATGTCAAGCTGCGATAAGGACCAGTCCCGTATTACTGCGATCGAGAGAATGATCCACATCGTAGCATGACGAGCCATCAGAGAGAAAGTATCTGATGCAATTATTCCCAAATCGACAGGGCGACCCGAATTGAAGAAGATTGCTGATTTGGAAAGTTTTCGAATTAGGGATTCCCATTCTTATTTTAATTAGTTTTTTTATTTTGTTTAAATAAATTGAGATTGTAATCTCAATATTTTTAGTAGATAAAATTAGTTAGGAGTCAGTTTGAATCGGTTAGAGTCAATTAGGATCGATTAGGATTTTATTTGAATTCAAATTTCTTTCTAATTTTGTAATTCCTCCCTTCCTATATAAAGGGGATGGTAGTCTATTTTAACAGACAGTTCAGATGATATGAATATTGGGTTTATCTCCGTCTTTCTCTATCTCTCTCAACCTACCCTTGGTCGGAGCAGTCCCACCAACTGCACGACCTCCTCTCAGGCGCTAGCCCTACTACTCCGCCCCGTGGACGGCGTTGGTTCATCGCTGTGAGTTTCGTCGCCCTTACACGACCACATGTCGTCACTTCCCAGATCATCGTCACCTGTGGCCTCCCTTCCCAGGCCGCCACCGCCAATGTCGAGATACCCTCCCACGTCGCCAATGCTGCCCTTGTGTGACTCCATGCGCGAATCCACGCCACTCGCGTTGTCGTCGTCGCTCGATCCCGAGCTACAACGGTTGTCGCACACGCATCAGGCACGGTCATCACCATGCGCACGAGTTGGGGCCGTGTCACCTTCTTCCTCCGCCTAAGGCCTCCCTGCCCATTGCGTTGCCGCCGCTTACAGCCTCCCTACCCAGCCCGTCGACGCCCTTGCATTGTTCCTCACTGCCCGCACTGCTGGAACCCTAGATCTAGGGTTCAGTGCCACCAAGGACGTTGGAAGGTTGAAGTCGAGAATGCAAAGCCTCCTGCTTTATCTCCCACGAAGGATCATTCCCATAAAATTAGGGATTTGGAATGGATTGGGAAAATTGCAGAGGTATTCCTCCTCTTAAAACCTTTTATATAAAGGTAAAAATGGTGGGAACTTACGAGTATATATTTTAAGGGAAGGGTAAGAAAATTGCAGCCATATCCCTCAGTGAAGAGAAACTACAATTGTAACATGGTAAAGAAGCCAAAACTGGGGAGATCTAATCTAACAATTCAGATGAAATTCTCCACCGATAGATCGAAGATCGAGCAATTCGCCAGGAGATGAATTTTTCAAGCGGGGGAGAATTGATGCAACTATTCCCAAATCAACAGGGCAACCCGAATTGAAGAAAATTGTTGATTTAGGGAATTTTCGAATTAGGGATTCCCGTCCTTAATTAGTTATTTTAATTAGTTTGCTTATTTTATCTAAATAAATTGAGATTGTAATCTCAACATTTTTGGTAGATAAAATTAGTTAAGAGTCAATTAGAATCGATTGGAATCAATTAGGATCGATTACAATTTTATTTGAATTCGAATTTCTTTCTAATTTTGTAATTCCTCCTCTCCTATATAAAGGGAATGGTAGTCTATTGTAACAGACAGTTCAGATGATATAAAAATTGAGTTTATCTCCATCTTTCTCCATCTCTCTCAGTGCGATCTTTGCGATTCATCTCAAAATACCTGCGCAACCGGTACGTTTCTCCTCTTGCATTCAAATTTCTTCTTCACAAATTATTCCCATCGTCAAAATTAAATTTCACCCTTTGGGATTTTTTTGTCTGCAATATCCTTATAGTCCACTCCATATGTCTGGGTGGACGCAAGAGCCACAAGCCGCGCCTTGTAGAGATCAACATTAACATCCACACTATCTTCACTGTGAAATCCCACTTGCACCCTACCGTGAATGCCTATGTAGGAGTTGTAACTAAGCTCTGCGTGCCTTGTTACGACTGTATGCGACCATCTTCTCCTCTATGGCAAGATGCCACTGACTATCTCGCATCGTCTCTTGGTATGTTTATGGAATCTCTACGGTTGACAGACCTACTTCAAACCTTCTGAAAGACACCCAAAGAGACATGGGAAATTAGAGGATATGTAGCATAGATACACCTCCGCTTCCACAGATCAATATGCTCATCAAGGTCATCCGCATCCTCATCAACGTATAAATTAGCCTCCTGAGAAGGTGCATACTCGCCCTGTACAATAACATGTTTCCTAGACAAATCACTAGTGTCATCAATAGAAAAAATGTGCTTATAACATAACTAGTGCTTGCTGGATGATGGGAAAGGCTCATGAGAAGGGGGAAAAGTGGGAGGCTCGGGAATCTAAAAATGCAGTAAAAATCGAGCCAACGTACCGAGTGGTAGTGGTGGAGAAATCTCATGAGCTGGAGGAGGTGGGGAAGGTGGTGGAGGTGATGGTCGGTGCAAGGTAAGGCGTGTTGAAGCAGAGGCAGGGGTTTTGAGATTGGATTGCGTAGATGACGAGCGGGACTTGAATAAGGAGGAGTTCGCAGAGAGGTTGGCACTGTTGGAGGAGCTGTTGCTGGAGGATAGGAAAAAAGAGGTTGAGTGGCGGCAGAGGTCGAGGAAGAGGTGGTTAGGGAGGGGGATGCAAACACGAGGTTCTTTCATTCGATGACGTCTGGTCGGAGGAGAAGGAACTTCTTGCACGAGATCGAGGTAGAGGGTGTCGGAGTGTCTGGGAGAGGCAGATTGGGAGGGATTTGAGGAACCACTTCGTGAAGGCCTCGTACAGGGGGCGTGCGAAAGGAGAAGGTTGGGGGGTGGCTGGGGGTGGGGGTTGAGTCAGTGACTGGCGGATAGGCTAAATTGTTGGTAGCTGAGTTCTCCGAGGATGAGGTAAGGCGGGCCGTTTGAGGCTTGAATGTGGATGGGGCTCCGGGCCCTGACGGGTTTCCCGTCCTGTTCTACCGTAAGTTCTAGGATTTTCTGAAGGCCGATGTTTTGGACGTTCTGCGTGAGTTCAGGGGCGGAAATTGGGGTTTTGAGAAGGTCAACTAGGCTTTGATTTTTCTTCTTCCGAAGGAAAACCCTTTGGGGGTGGGGGATTTCAGGTCGATATCTATTTTAAACGCTCTGTATCTAATTGTGGCGAAGGTGCTGGCGAACAGACTCAAGATGGTTATGGATTCGGTGGTGCTTCATGGGCAGTCCGGCTTCATTCCGGGTCATCAAATGGCAGATGGGTTGGTGGCGACGTCGGAGATTTGCCTTGAGTGGAAGAGGTCGAAGAAGAAGGGGGCGCTCTGGAAGATTGATTATGCCAAAGCCTGCGATTGTGTCAGCTGGAGCTTCCTGTGGTTTTCGCTACGACGGAGGGGTTTCCCGGAGGTTTGGGTGTAGTGGATGAAGAGATGTGTCACCACCTGCTTGAGATCGATCTTGGTCAACGGTAAGCCCAAGGGCAGGTGGTTTTCGTCAGGTGTGCCCGATGGCTCCCATGCTCTTTGTCTTGGTGGGGGATTGTTTGGCGGTCTTGTTCAAGCATGCGGTGGAGGCGGGGTAGTGCGATGGCTTTTGCATGGGGGACATTTCGGTTCCTTTGCTTCAGTATGCGGATGACACTTTGATCTTTTTGGGGGGATTCGGAGGAGCAAAACCGCAACGCTACGGTCCTAGTGGATATTTTTGGGAGCCTTTCGGGGTTGCAGATTAACAGACTGAAATATGTGGTGATTCCGTTCGGGCTGGACGGCGTGGAATGTGACAAGGTTGTTGGGTGGGCGGGGTGCCCCTTGGGGGGACTCTCGATTTCCTATCTGGGGTTACCGCTGGTGGGTGCAGAATGAAGAAGTCGGATTGGGACCGCGTGTTGGCAGAATGAAGGAGAGGTTGGCTGGTTGGAAGGCCGTCACTCTGTCTAGGGGAGGGAAGCTGACGCTCCTCAAGAGCATGCTCGCCGCCATTCCGATCTTTTTTTATTCTACGCGTTTTGATGCCGGTTGGGATGAGAAGGAAGGTCGAGGCAAATGATGAGGTCCTTCTTCTGGTCGGATGGGAGGCAGCAGAGGGTTGGACTGCATTTGGTGGGCTGTGAGGATGTTACGAAATGTGTTTCTGATGGTGGCCTTGGAGTTCGTGATGTCGAGCTCGTGAACAAAGCTCCGTTAGCCAAGTGGGTGGTTCAGATTTGGGGATCTTCGGCTTCACTGGCGGCCAGGCTTTTGAGGGGCATTTACGACGTCATGGGGGCGTTGGTGGATGAGAGAAGGAGATTTGAGTCACCGCTTTGGGTGGGGATCCGTGTTGTTCTGCCGGATATTCTACGACCGAGGGTGGGGAACAAGCAGTTGTTTAGATTCTGGCTCGATGACTGGATAGGGGAGGGTGCGCTTGGGCAACGTTTCCCTCGACTGCTGGCGTTGGCGGTTGACAGGACTGCTCATCTGGCTGAGGTAGCGAATACCGGTTCGTGGGCTCCGCGGTTTGTCTCGGATTTGTCGGACCAACGGATGGACAATTTCTTGCAGATGATGGATGTCACTCCGTCGAGGGAGTGGTCCAATGAACCCGATCATTTTGAATGGGAGGGAGAAAGATTCTCGGTTAAGAAAGTTTACCTTATGATGAGAAGGTCGTTTGTGGGGCGGGATGAGGAGCTGTGCGCAGAGATGAAGATTATTTGGGCCACGAAGATCCCAGGTAGAGTGAAGATATTCCTGTGGTGTTTGAGAAGAAACCGCCTGCGTGACAAAACGAGGAAGGAGAGACTGTTCGGCTTGGCAGATACGTGTTGTGGCAGGTGTGAGGGCGTCGTAGAGGACGCGGACCATCTCTTCTTTGGATGCGCGACTTCGACGCAGGTCTGGGGTTCAGTGGGGATCCTGTGGGTGCATGCCAGCAGCTTGGAGGATTCTCGGAGGTCGGTTTGTGCGGTGAGTCTAGGTTCGACGGATGACTGCTCAAAGGCTTTCGCTGTGGGCTATCTGGACTGGGCGGAATGATCTCATATTCAAAAATCAGAGATTCTATTCGGAGAACATTGTCTTGCATTGTAACGCTCTGTACAATTTCTGAACCTCAACTTAATGTACTCGTTTTCTTGTTTAATGAAAGCGTTGCCGTGGTGACTCCCACCTCAGGAGATCTCCCTCTTTTTTTATAAAAGGTGATGCTAAGAGATTTGAAGACCTCAGAAAGTTGTAACGTACATACTTCTAAGTCGCCAGATCGTACAAACTTAACAATAGCAGAAAAAAGATTATTTAAATAATGAATGATTGGATGACAAAATCGGCCTCAAACTTGTTTTTCAGAAGGAAACCCCATGACAATCTAGAAAAATCATCCATTGCTACAAGATAAAACGTATGTCCATGATGATTAGGAATACGACCGGGACCCTAAATGTCAAAATGAACTAAACTCAAATAAATAATTGATATTACGCCTCTTACGACCTGGGAAAGAAGACCTATGATGCTTCCCAAGCTGGCAAGCATCGCACTGGAAAATGGAACGAGAGGATATCTACGAGAGGACATGACACATCTTCTGCATAGAAAGGTGGCCAAAATGTAAATGCCACATATAGGGTAAGACTAATCCAGAAGGAGTGAAAAAAGCTCTGACATATGGAAACTGGACCAGTCTCTAGAGCCTTTCTTGCTCATGGCCACATCCAATCACCCTACCCATGAGTACATCCTGAAAAAGAAGAGAAGAGAGATCAAAAATGGCACGACAATTCAATTCCTTAGTGCTTTGACCAATAGAAAGTAACATGGAAGGAAATATCGATTCAATATTTCGATGATATATCGGCGATATATTGCCCATATCGACAATCTTTTGTAAAGGAATGGCTTGGAAAGGAGAAAATAGTGGCATATCGATACCGATATCGGTCCCATTGATATCGATATATCGACGAATATTTGTCGATATATCGTGATATTTCCTTCTATGGAAAGTAGATTCATTGAAAAATCCGGTGCATATAGCACATTATGTAGTTACATGGGTGGTGTCCAGCGGAACTCCCCTTGGAATGAGTTCCATCTGCAATGACAACAGTTCTGCCAGGGGAGACATATCTGTATGAAGTAAACTGAGTTCTGTCTCCACATAAATGGTAGGAAGCACCGGAATTCATGATCCACTATGTCATATATGTTCTGCGACAACTTGTAAGAGCATATGTTATATCTGAGGAGCTAGAAGATGCTCTGGCAGTGGCTGCAATATCTGAAGAACCTGTAGGTGCACTATTGGTGTCTGCTGCAGGAGTCATTATCTCCCTCAGACGAGAGACAATATCATCAAACCTCTGATCTGTAGTAGGAGTGGAGCTGGTGGTGGGCTCAACTTGCTCGGCCACACGAGCAGATGTTGGGTATCTGCACTTCTGATATAATGTCTCCTCCGGATGGTCATGATGATGGAAGTAGGTGCATGACTACGCTGACGTCCGCCTCCTCTACCACTGATACAACATCCTCTAAACTGATAAGTACCTCCTCTGTCGCGAGATGCAGCAATCACCGAGGAGGTCTGAGTGTTGGGGGGGGGATGGAATAATGATTCTGCTAAGACAACTATAAGCTTCCTCAATAGGAGGAATAGCCGCACCGGTAAGGAGATGGATGTGTGTTGCTTCGTACTTAGGGTCTAGGGCAGCCAAAAAAACTTCAACCATCGTGACGTTCATGTATGCCATTGATGCTCAGACTCAGTAGATGGACTTACTAACATGAAGCCGTGACGATTCTCGAACATGCTATGAAGCAAAGAGTAAAAACTGTGTAGATGACGACCATTTTGTTTGGCCGTGAATATATCAAACTGCAACTGAAGAATTTTGGCCTCATTCTTCGCTTGACCATATCTGACTGCCAGGATATCCTATATTGCCGTAACGGTGGGTTGGTTCACAATATTATTGGCTACCTCCGCAATGAGAATCCCAGAGAATCAAATACGCACTTACACATCATCCTGCTTCCATGAAGCATTCTCCCCAGACTTATCCATTGGTTCCTGTTGTGTCAAAATGCACTCCTTGTTATTGCACCACATCATGGCCGAAAATTGCATGGACCATAACTCATAGTTGGTCCCATCCATCTTGATGAAATAAGCCAGATCCTTGAAGACACCGGACGAAGAGAAGATATTGCCCTTACTCTTTGACACGATGAAAAACTGTTGAAACAAAACTCGACTGGAGCATGTAGATCGATCTGAATGAGTCTAAAGGAACATATAGATAATTGGTTGTATTATACAACTATCCTCTTTAATGTTGGATCTGCATTACGCTCAAAAATGTGATTTAGGAGTCCAAAATCACCTTTCTACAGTCAAAATCAGCTCGAAAAGAGTCCCTGGTTGCTGAACCAACGTTGAGGATAGCCTAGATGGAACCCTGGAGGCTGCATAGCAACACCGATGATGTTGGGTTGCGCTTAGGGGTAGAGTAGGAGGCACGCAAGGGTCCCAACAATGTTGGGCGACAATGCATGGGGCTTCGACTGAGTTGGGTTGTGCCTAGGGGTGACGCAGGAGGCATATTAAGGCCCCGGGGTGTTGTGCGACATCACACATCAGCATTGAGGTGCGCTTGGGGGCGGCGTAGGGGCCTCGGAGATCATTGGCGACGATGTAATGCTGGAAGGTGTGTGTGAGGCGCGCAGAGGTTCTTGGTGTCGTGCGGTGGTGTCGAGGCGAGGTGGGGTTAGTGCATGGGGTACAAGAACTCTGATCTAGGACCGTTGCTTTGATACTATCTGGAGAGAAAAGAATGAATTAATTTGTACTGATATCCTAGGGTTCTCTTCTATAAGAAGAGAAATCTATTTGGCAAATTACATTATAGAGACAAAAAGAAAGAAGTATACAGAACATGAAAAGATAAATATTCTCTTAACAATCACTAATTAAATCCTCTACCTGATCCAGGCTAGTTCTTTTAGCCCCCTTCCATGACCATGTCCCACCAGTGTCATTGCTTTATTTGTTGGAATTCCTATAGTAATTCACCATCACTTTGCTCAGTTGTTCGTCGCCTTGGACCTCTGACCTAAATACCACGATTGCGTGAATATGATTGCATGAATATGATTTCTTTTTCTTCTCCTACTCTTAATTGAATGGGAAAAATCGTGTTGGCTTCTCCTTTTTTTATACACATCTGCCTCAGACCATTACCTTGAAAACAAAGAAGATAGGAACTTACCAGCTTACTTCTATACTTGATAAAATACTTTATTAAAAAAGGAATATATCTAGAGATTTATTTAGCGTAAGCTCATTATTAAGAGTACTAATGGAGTTTAGAGCCCATGACTAGCGAAGGAGACCATAACTGAGGAGCCATCTCTATCCATTCAGGAAGTTCCACAAGATAACCATTCACCCCCCTCTTGTTTCACCGCAGTCTTTTGAGAAAGTCTAGCTTGTCCAAAAATATTAGAATCCAAGATTGAATACCGATGTCCAATTAGTATATAAGTTAGCCCGTTAAAAACCCTAGTCCTTAGAAGAGCCGAAGTGAAGCATTTCTCTCCTTCCTCCTGATCTTCTTCAAGCAGAGCCCGAGCTGGAGTTAGGTTTAAACCAATGCAACTTAGGAGAGGTAAGCATGCGCTCTTAGTTGACCAATCATTTGATCATGCCCCCTCGTGCCTTCCATTGACTTGATGTTCTGACTACAAACCTCCAAGCAATGAACAACTTGTCGAGCTGCCTTTATTGAGACCCTCAACCCCCTCGTCTTGTTTACTTATATGTGAAACCATGGATTTTAATCTTAGTTGTCGTCACCGAGACACTGATAACTCCAATGATCCTTCACGACACGCATTCATGTACAAGTGGGGACAATGCTTTAGTCTAGAGTCGAGGGAGTGGACTTCAGCTTAATCTAAGGTCCTCGATGCATTTTAAAGCTTTTCTCGTAATGCTACCTAGAGTATGTTGGCCTCAGGACTATGTTTCCTACCAGGGACGGAGCTAGAAACTTTTTGCAGAGGGGGCACAAAGTAAAACTATTATTTATATGTTAGTTGTAATATTACCTAGTAGCATATGGCGTAATTATAATGCAACATAAAAATGACAATTTGATTAAACTTCTTAACTTTTTACAAGCAAAATATATCTCTTTTTGTTACAAATATATAAAATCGTAAGATTGAATATCGGATACATACATATTCATTTAAAATTTGGACAAACCATATATTCAATAAGATTTTGAAACTTTTCCATGTAGAAATAATCTAAAAGAGTTGGGGAAAAATTATACACAAACATCTAAATTTAAACATAGAGAATAGGGTCACAATAGAAACAATATAAAAATCATAAAATAAAGTTACCTTCCGTATTTACACTTATTTTTCTCAATGAGTGAAAGAGAGAGATAAATAGAGTGAGTGAGTGAGAAAGAAAGGGAGATGTATGGAGAAAGGGTGAGAATAAGATTTTTAAAACCCAGACCGGACGCTGAACCATTTAGTCACTGGTTTGGTCTTTAACTGAGTTTGACTATTGGGTCAAACCGAGTGGAGTATTCATGACTTCATCATATGTATCAACCTCAAAATTTTGGATCGAGCTTAATTTGTGGTTCATACGGGTGGAACCGGTATTTTAAATCATAAAAACCACGTGCAGGCACAATTTTATGTGTGTATGTGTAACTAAGAATGTGCGTGTTGAATCATTGTTGATAATTAATAATATCTCAATTCTTTGCAGCAGTACGATCCAAGTCAAATTAGTCCACTTCAGTCGGACATGATCAACATTCAAACTAATTTTTAAAATTTCTATTTATACTTCCATGGAATTGGTCGAACTGACAAAATCAAGGATAGTATCCAATCCAACCAGTTTGATCAACTAGTCTAGTCTGACTTTTTAAGAGGTATAACAATGAAAGAGAGAAAAAGAAGAATATATGTATGAAAAAAGATTTCAAAAGATGAAATAGGGGAGAGAATTGTGGAGAGAGATGATAAAGCAAATCCAAATTGAGGGGGAGGTTACAAACTAAGTTTACAAGTACATTTAATAGAGGAACACCAAAATAACATTATAAATATATTATTATATCAATAATAAAAAGATAGCATCATAAAATCTAGAGGGGGCATGTGCCCCTGAATGCCCCCTCTAGATCCATCCATGTTTCCTACAATCCCATGCAAGAACATGCTACCTTGGAGTAGAGTGTTGGACATGTGAGCCCATGGCGAGCCATTATGCAATAAAAATTAATTGCAATTCGATCCTTAATCCGAAATGAAGAATAACTAATTTGCATAATAGGCCCCTTAGTACAATTAGTGCTATGTACCATGACTATCTTGACATCATACAACTTGTTTATCCAAAGGTTAGATTATAGAAGCTGGTGTAGAGTTGAATATCTAAAGAGTTAGATTGAGGACTCAACCACACCGTCAAGTGATTATCAAGAAGGGATCTCCAACCTGAGAAGGAGATGTCAATCCTTACTCCAAAGATTAACATTCGACTGACCTCTTGATGCAGATTCTCTGCATAGGAATAGAGATTTGAAGGTGTTGGATATCTTAGGTTAAAGAGTTGATTTAACGAGATCGAAATAATAAGATCTATGTCATATACTGTCACGTATATGTATGCATCCTCTAACCGGAGACATATGTATTACTATATGTCTAAGTATGTACTTTAGGCAGACCATTAGGTTGATGACCTAATCAAGGTCTATACGCCGGTGAGCTGGCGTGCTTACAAGGGCATATGAGTATTATGATCTCTCAAAGGGACTACTGAATCAGAAGATATGAGCTCACTCATGAGATATTGGGATAAATCAAATTTCAATGTTGCTCGTTTTGTTTTGGAAACAAGATAGGATCTGAAGGAATGAATGTGCTTTTGGAAAGCTTATAATCGATACCAACTCCCATTGATCGAATGAGAAGCTTAACGATAAAACCTGAAGGAGACAATTCAAATAAGATTAAAACTTCGGATTTATTTTAGATCTTCCAGTATGCAAGATGTACATGTATTAGGATCACTCGAGGGTGATGTGATCTTAATCGATTGTATAACCATGACACTTCCATTCTGAGGGAATGATGAAACAGATTTGGGTTTTAGTGACGCTACTCAATAGACTAGTTATCCAATCTTACTCCAAATGTTGGACATTGGTCTGAATATGATTCAGATGCAATGAGAAGATTGGATATTCAATACACATTATACAATTAAATGAGAATTGGATTAACATTGTACAATTAAATGTAAATGCCATTTATATTTAATATTAGATAGATGAATATAATTTATAATTATCAGTGACATGAGTGACATGACTGAAATTGTCACAAAATGATTTGGAATTATTTTGGTGAAAATTCAAGCACAAAAATTGTTGTAGTCTATGGAAAATATGATGAGATTTAAGAATCATCAATTAGGAAAAACGAGGAGCTCCATTCCTAATAGGAATGGATAACCACGTGGAGAGAATCTCCATGGTGGTTGTCCATCCTAATTGTGTAGGAGGATCTCATCTTTTCCTTATTATTCCATATTGAATTGATTTAATTAACATTTAATATTGGAGAATATCTTCAATTTATTTATTTCTTTTTTAAATTAACTAATTGTTGATGTAAATTGTTGCAACGAAATCTAGACCATTGATTTCAATTAGGAGTGCATCCAAGCCATCCAATTTTCTATAAGAGAAGGGCAAACCCTAGGCTATTCTCTATACAATTCAACACACAAGTTGAAGCAACATAATCTCTCTCTCTCTTTCTCTCTCCTACGCATCCATATGCTCTCCATCTCAACCACAATTGATCGTCCACTCTAGGTTTGTGGAGAGCATCGTCGTCGCCGCGCTGCTGTTGTGTTGCCGGATCGACTGCTCGCGGATCTCTGTCTTCTTCAATGCCCTATGCATGTAAGGAAGACGATGGATTTCGTATGAGGAAATCAGGAGGTTCTTAGCTCGGATCATCATCTAGGATTGCTGGGAGCACGCGTCCGCAAGTGTTGTCTACGTCGGATCAAACTTGAGACAGAATGTCTCTTCGTCTAGAGACACGGGGATCACGATCACGCCACAAGAGGTAACCCTAATACCAATTTGTGATCAAAATGAAACGACATGGGAATGGTTCCCATGTCATGTGATTTTATTGATTTTTTAATTTCCATTTCTCCATCGACTAGTATTACTAGTCGACCTAGATCGCATACGATGCAATATCCATGCTTCCTTGATGTGCGAGTCATTTTTTTATTAAATCAACTCCCTTCAAGTCGTATTAGGGCATTGATTGAAGGTCTTGGATGTGGTCCAAATCCTAAGGGAACAAGATTTTGGATATTGGATACACGAGGACTTGTTTTTGCGTAGATGCGCTTTTCGTATAGTTTTTTTCTATGAAAAGCTACTGTTTATGCCATGTTTGAACGAATTTTTGGGATAGTTAAATGTGTTTAGAATGTCTAAATATGTCCCCAAAAAATTCGTCAATGGTTGACATCGAACGAGCACCATTTTAAAATCAGAAATTTCCCGTATTATTGTTGTTTAATCTGTAACTAAATGTTTTGTGGTTACTTTTTTTCTATCATGAAACATGTTAAAAACACATTAATTATGTTAAGAACCGAACCAGCAGATCACTCAATGTTGAAGTATGTAATAGAATGGTAATTAGATCTCTCTAGGATTTAGTTACCACCCACTTATGTTTAGTCCCACGTGGATGAGCAGTGGGATTCTGGTCTATCTGCGGGACTATATAAGGAGCCCAACACCCCTTGTATTCAATGAGAAATTCTAATAAGAAGATACGACCCTTTGAGGCATTCTTCCGTCGTTTAATCCTGCTCCTTAGGGAGGAGGATCCCTGTAAAATCTTCATTTTCCATGTTTATTCTTTCTTTATTTCACTGCTTTGTTTATTGATTTGCTTCCACATTCTAGAATTCAATATGGTATCAGAGTAGTTCGGTTCTGCAGATTGATTTTTCGAAGTTTCAGTTCTGATTCGATTCTTAAATATTATTTTTTCCAGATAGAGATTATGTTCTTGTTGAGATTGTCAAAGGAAACTAGGGTTCCAAACTAGAACCTTATTCTCCAGGCCAAATTGTGGATTCTATTAAATTTTCTCAGGTGTTCCATAGATCCCATCTTCTACAGGCAATGGTACACCTCTGCACGATGGCTCCAACACGGGTTCCTAGGCATACAATTGGATCTCCAATCTCCAGGAATCATACCGCTCCCAATCTCTAGGCTTATTAGAGGGTCTCCATTTTTCGAGCAGAGGGATGCTAGTGCAACAGCCAACCGGCAACCGCTCCTTGATTTCCACGCGCTTCCATCAGGGCTACACGCGGCGATGTCCTTCTTTACAGAACCACGACACCTTCACAAGGACTGCATCTCTCTTGAGCGCAGTAGTAGCAACCACTCCACCTTTGCGCGATCCTTCCAGATAGTGCTACCTTCGAGCCGCCTCCGACCACCTTGCTCCCTCTATGTGACAATAACCCCTCTCCAAGCAACAACGGCGACACATCTCTGCCATCATATCCAATCCGATCTTCCTCGCCCCCCCCCCCCCCGCTGTGCCCATCTCCCGAAACGCGTTTCCTCCAAGATCCTTCAGAGGTGGCAATAATGGGTTCCCATATGGAACTCTAATTGCCTTTTTATTGAGGAAAGGGGACACCCGAGCACCATAAAGATGCTATTATTTTCATTTTTTTAAAAAATAGACCTATAGATTTTTTGGGCGGATACAATATCAAATGGGATTGAGGAAAAAAATAAGGGCTTGTTCAAAAAGAGAGTGAAAATCATATGCCAAAAAAGAAAGAAAGAAAAAATAGCCGTGAGTTGTTTTTGGGCTCAAAGGTGGGCACGATTGAAAGAGAGAGAGAGAGGAGGGGGCTTCTTTTGGTCCCCAACAATGGGCTAATGCAGATTTGGGCCCAATTTAGGTCAAAAAAACTAAAAAAAGGCGACGTACAAAAAGAAGTTGTACGAAGGAAAAACGAAAAGAAAAAAGGAAAAAAATAGTTTGTGAAAAAAGGTACAAAAAATGCACATTTTTGTTTCTCCCAACTTGATGTTCTATACTCTTTGTTTTATCAAGTATTGGAGAAAGGGGAAGTTGGAGATGGATTTTCAGGATGTAAACTACCCGTCCTCACTGACAGACCGCCACTCCAGATTTCCACATACAATCCGTCTTCACTGTGCATTGACTTCTTCGTCAGAGCGTATACTTCTTTTACGACCCAACTACTACTCTGCGCTAGACTTTTCTTCTACTGTGACTCTTTTCCAGGCACGACTAAGATACGTTCCGGTGACCTGGTGTCGCAACGACTCTACATGCATGACAGAGATACGTTATGGTGACCCGAAAGTCGCAGACTCATCCTCAAGCGATGCCTTCTACCAGCAACGAACATATATGTGATGTATCGTGTGAAGATGAGTTGTATACTTTTTATTGCAAGCTGCAGCTTTCTTCGCTCCAGCTCGAGGGGGAGTGTTAAAGTATGCAATAGAATGATAATTGGATTTCTCTAGGATCCAATTACCAACCACTTGTGTTTAGTCCCACATGGATGAGTAGTGGGACTGTGGACTATTTGTGAGGCTATATAAGGAGCCCCATACCCCATGTACTCAATGAGAAATTCTAATAAGAAAATATGATCTCTCGTGGTTTCATCCTGTTTCTTAAGGAGTAGGGTTCCACATCGTATTCCATGTTTTTATTCTTTCTTTTTTTCCTTGCTATGTTTATCGATTTGCTTCCGCATTCTAGATTTCAACACTCAAATTTATATCGCACAATTCCGGCTCTTTTTGCCTAGACATGTGATATTTAGTGGATGTGGGTCAGAAGATGATTGGATCTTCATGTTAACTTCTTTTAATGTGTTTAATCATTCAAATATAATCATGAAAACTTGGAATTTACCCTGATTAGTTGTATCATTTATTTAGAGAAAAATATGACAAACAACAAGCTTGAATGATTGTTTCTTGACATGAAAAACCTAAATTCCAAACTACAATAGTTGTAGTTCAATCTGTACATGCAAAACCAGTTTGTTTGCTTGATATGAGTAGAAATTTAGGATTTTTACAAAGATTTTAAGAAGCCTAAATTTTTGAGTGATTATTATATAGTATCGTGTTGGTCATCAAGAGCAAATAATCGACAAAAGCTCTTAGTACAAATAAATCAAATTGTATTGTTCTAAATTGGAATGGAGATGGTGTCTAGACCGGGTATGATAGCTTGGTTCCTTAATTAGCATCGTGCATGTCAAGGAAATGCTTCCTCCCTGCATAACTCGAACGTGAGGCATATCTAGACGTTTTCCCAGTATTGCCTCGAGGCGTAAGCCTCACTCGTGAAAGAATTTTTTTTATAAAAAATAATAATCAATCATAATTACAATTTTCAAGTTCTAAAAATTAAATAGTTTTGATTAAATACATAACTCCATGACATTTCAAGGCTAACATCATGGTTTAAACATCCAGGTTGTTATATAACTCTTTTTTTGGACTCTAAATCTGTAAGGAGTCAAGTAAATATGGATATTCAAGCATAATAATGGGCAACTCTCTGCAAAATTTAAAGTTTTGAATAAAATTTTACTAAAGAGACTAGATGTAACACACCATTTTGAAAATTAGGTGAGATATGTGTATCATTCAATTGATAAGAGGATAAGAGAGTAAGCAGTAAATCAATGATTTCTTTTTACTTTACCATAAGGATTGGGAGATAAAATACTTGAATATTGCATGTTATGACCGTCTTTGTTCATGCATGCTTTGATGTGTAGTAACTTATTCTCGATTGAATAGAAGAAACGATGAGACATGTTTACAAAAATACACTTTTTTAAATTTTGGTCAAAGTAGGGGACTTGCATCGAAATATTTTAATAAAAAAACATTTATGTTTGATTCATACTAAAGAGCATAACATTAAGGACTCAAGACTCAATTTTTTGTTCGTGATGATTTATAGAGAACATGTATAACAAAGTAAAAATAAGCTTAATATGTTAATAAACTAAAAATATGTGTTTCAGCGAATCGTGAGCTTAAGGGCATGAAAATACTTGTCAACAAAAGACGAAAAGCTCACAATAAAAAAGAAAAGAAAAAATATAATAGAAAAAAAATAAAAAAAATCAGCTCATACATGAGGCAACGCCTTGAGGTACGCCTCGAGGTGCACGCCTCACTGAGGCTGCATGAGGCTATAGACTCGAGGCGTTTTTCAAGCTCGAGGCATACGCCACAACTCCTCGAGGCACGTTTTTAAAAACAATGATGACAACTATAACTAATCCCTTTTTGATGAATATTTTAGTGAATAGCCAATGATTTCCTTTTTACTGGGTAGAAATTTAGTAGAAAGTTTATGGCATTGACATATGCTTTTTTTTCATGTTCTTATCTTCACAATGTCATAATATATTACATTGTTATATATTATATGTTTGTCAGATTAGATTATTTTACCAGTAAATATATTTATTATACTTTTTGTAATTATTTTCCTATATAAATTGAGGCTTATGCCTTGATCGCCTTAAGGCTACGCCTCGCCTCGCCTTCAGGGAAAACGCCTTGTTCCGCCTTTCATTTTTTCAAACCTTGATCATTTTTTTGAAGTAAAAAAAAGGGGAAACACGCAGTGGTGGCCGCCTCAGATCTAGATTAAATAATTAAAAAAAACAAGTACATTTGAAATCATCAGCCTTCAGCCCTGGCAGAAGGAGCGTGCATAGAATCATTTTCCTTCTCACTTCCCTTTCATCAATCAACTCTTCCTCTCAACCATCTCCCACTAACACCACTTGGATCCCTCCCATTCCCCATGCCGGGATGACATCCACCACCCTGAACGTTACCATCTCAGTCCCTTCCTGTCCAACCTGCTCCTGTTGTTCCCCTGCAACCTGCTCCCGTTGCAAATCTACATTACGAAAAAAATCCATCAAACCATAGATGCTTCCTTGAATACATCAGCTCCGCGGATGCTTCACGCCGTACGGCTGTTCTTTTCTGTTTCCCATGGTGTTCAACCATCCGTCTTGTTGCCTCGGAGGCTTCATCCATGATGAACTGGATAGAGTAAACAATAGCAGGATTTTCTTCCAATTAATATGTTCTTTGGGCATTCCCCATGATCCTCTCTTGCTGATGCCCTTGCAGTTCCCCCTCATCTCAACTTGTCTAAGTTACCTTTTCCAAGTACTGTAAATTAACTGGCATAATGCTCTTGTTGAGATCTTGCTCGGTATAACTAGGGTAGGACGCATGGACTTTAAAGTATGTATCACAGAACTCATGTTATAAATCTAAAAAGATGGCTGGATGAAATAGAGAATGGATGTTTGTCTCTGTCGACGTCTTGTTTTAATGTGCCTACCATCGCATACTGTCAGAAACTTAGAACTTCTCCTTTCATGCTGAACATTTTCTTTTTTCTGGTTATGAATGTTTGCACCAATATTTGCAGGGGAGAAAGAGCCTTCTGCAGTGTGGAATGCAGATGCCAGCAAATTTTAATGGACGAGCATCAGGAGAAATGTCGGTCTGGCATGCGGAAGACTTACGGAAGTTCGACGTCTCCCTGTCAGATCCCTATTCATCTTGCATCTCATGTAGTAGCGGCTTAATCTACCTAAGTGGATATGAAAATAAGGAATGAACAGCCAGTACCTGGGTAGAAAACATGTCGGTGCACCTGTGCCGCCTGCCCAGTTAATACATGTAGAGATAGAGGGGGGAGAATAAGTGTCTAAACTGGTGTTGACGTACACGAGCATAGCGGGAATGCATGAATCCAAAGAGAATATGCGTATGTAAGTGATAACTTGAATTTTGCCCTAAAACTGTCAGCATCCTTTTGTTGCCGTCAATAAATTTTTTTGGTTTTTTTACTTCAATCTGAACCATTTACCTGAATATTTTTGTGGCAAAGTTGAGTTTAAATTGCTACAAAACGTACTCTCTTTCAACAGCAGTCTTGATGTTTGTTGAGTTGGGTCATCTTATTAACGTGTTCTGTGGCCAGCATGTGCTTGAAATTACAGTGAAATTCCTATTCTGAAAATAATGTCAAAATTGATTAGTTTGATCAATTTGAAGATCCATTTTTCTTCGCTATCGTTGATGGTATAGATGGTCTTCTTATCAGCTTACAGATTGATTCGTCACTTTTGAAGCCTTGATCGATCATTTTGAGGTACTGCTGTAAGATCGATCGATCCACTCATACGTCCTGATTGATCGCTTGAAGTTACTATTTACGTACTGTAAGATCATTCTTAGCGACTGATTGATCATCTCTATTGACTGACCAATCACATAGTTATTGTTTATATATTGATTACCCTTGAAGTTCTAATTGATCACCATAGGCTGCTTTATTTTTGATTGATTTCATCAACCCCATTAAACTGATTGATTGGTTGAACTCACTGTCTTGAGATTGATCATTTACTTAGATGTTTAGATGTTTTGATCGCTTTTGAAAACACTATCATAAGTAACTGAGTTAGAGCTATCCACGGAAAACTAACTCACATAATGGAATAGTTGATTGACAAGGTAGATCGTGGTACCCAAGGCAAGGACTTAGATAAAGTATATTGCTCTCTCTCTCTCTCTCTCTCTCTCACCATGTCTCTTGCATGCCCCTCTCTTTGTTCTTCCCGATTGTGCGATGAAGGAAGTTTGTTATGCTGCTATTGAAACTGATGATATGTATATATTTTAATTACATGATTTTTCTGTTAACATTGGTCTTCTGATTTTGATCTTTTTTTTAATACAATAGGAAGAATTCAATATAGAGAGCAATTTTTGATATAACAAACTCGATCATAATGAATTTTACTCTATAAACTTATCATTTAGAAATTTAATAAATATAAAAATAAAATTTTAGATTATAGAATAGGAATTTTCAAAAGGAAAATGCATTTAGATTCCTTTTAATAAGATATCAAGCAATTCACATGTCCTTTATCAGGAGATGTGCTGATAGCAAATAAGAAAATACAGAATTAGCAAATAGAGAATAAATGTTTGATAGTTTATATATATTCAAATTTTTAGATACTAAAATATCTAAAGTCAATAAGACATGCAAATTTTAGTCGAGGCTTTCTATTACCAATTTTCTTGCCCAATTGATCTATATATTTTTAGGAATATAGGAAATATCAATCATGATTGCAAACAAAATTTACATTTTGTCAAGTTTATACTAAAATATATGGTTCTATTGGTCAACATATACTCGTACATATACTCGTATACGAAGGAAAATACGATATGTAAAATATAAATTATGATTTTATAACTTGGTGATTACTTCCATGCAAACTAACGAGCATTTTATTTTATTTCAAGTTGTTTTACATATGAGTCAAGCTATTAAGATTTTTACTCTTTGTTTAAACAGAACAGAAAAATATTTCAAATGAAGAGGAGGTTCGGGTCCATCTACATCCCAAAATACTAAAGAGGAGGTTGAATCAAATAACAAGTACATATATTTTAAATTTATTACATATATTGTGACATCAAAAATCATATGCAGAATAAGATGGGGATCAATGATTGAATGATAGCTCTGTTTGTTGTATTGAGAATGACATGTTTACAAATGTCAGTTAATAAAGAAATTATTCAATAATTTTGAAAATATGAATTCTCGTCGAAGACAACTCCAACATGGTAATTCCACAGAGAGTTCTATCATATTTCTTATTCGCATCGAAATTCTATATGCTAGTTGCTTCGTTTCACCTTGGATCGGGTGACTGAGATTAGACCTGGACATCGTCCTCGATCCAACGGCTTCGAGCAGTGGAGGAAGAACATAGAAGAACTATGTGTCCTCTTTGCTTCGATCATCAATTCTGGTCAACTCCAGCCACGTTTTTCCTCACCAACAGGTGCAAAAGAATCTCGGGCTCCTCTACGTCAGCAGGCAACTTCAGATGGCTTCCAAATCCCAACAGTGGGGATCTGAAGGTGGTTCTTTCTCGCGCGACCTGGAGATGGTTTTGAAGATCCAATCCACCCTCCATGTGTTCTATGAATCTCGATACCCACACCAAAAGTTTTAATGGCTCAAGGTGAAGATCCTCGGCCTAAAAAGAGCAGATGGAGCTACGTGGGGTGCTTTGGTGATGAAGCTCAGGCGGAGGTGGCAGAGCGAGCTTCAATTTGCTCCAAATCAGGGTGATTCGAAGGGGAAGATGGTTGGTGTGATGGGGAATGGAATGGGCTGATCAGTTGGGTTGATTACAGGGGAAACACAATGGATCTGACCTAGAGCTCAAGCTCTAGGTTTACATTCAAATTGGATTACACTAAAATCTAACTAGAATCTAAATGAGAAATTGAAATCTACGCTAATGATTTTACTTGAAAACGAAAGATGGGGCCTAGACTTGGTCAGAACAAAGGAGAAAAAACACAGGGTGGAACTCCAGCAATGGTTGGATTGCCTCCTCCACGTGCTCTCCCCGCTGCAAATTGGCACCTCACGCTTGCCGTCACCAAAGCGGAGTTCTAGGGCTAGATCTAAGGAGCTAAAGCTTGAAAACGAGGGATCAAACCTTGAATGAAGCCCGTGGGTACATTATAAGTTGTAGACAAGATGAACTTCGATCGAGGTTTGCAGCCGCATCAAGGATAATCGACTAGATCTTTGGCCACGGTATGATTTAGGGATGTTTAATCTCCTCAAATCACGTGACATGCATGGCACAACATCATGAGTTCGAGCAAAAAAAATCGATGAAGAATGGGGTTCTGACATATCAGCAAACGAGGAAGAGAGAGGGGGTGTTGACTTAGGTCAACACGTGGAGTCTTCTGGTTGGTTTACGCGGGGAAAATAGGTAGAAAAAGTATAAAAATTGCTTTGGAAAATTCTAAAAAATCCATGCACGTTTATTTATGCATATTTGATTTTCTAACTTTAAAATATAACAAATTATTACTAAAAACTCTTAATTTTTAAAAAACACTAAAACCTTATAAAAATCAGTGAAAAACATATAAAACTCCAAAAAATATCTATTTTTATCTTTGATTTTTATTTAAGTCATATATTATATATTAGAAATAGTTTTGGGATTGTATGTTTATGTTCTATTTTTAAATCCCAAAAACAACACGACATATTATTGTATTTCATGTTTTTACCTATTTAACCAATTCAAAATCCCTAAAAAATAGGAAAATTATAAAAAAAGGCACAAAATAGAGAAAAAGATTAAAAATGCAAAAACATTTTATTTTATAAATTGTGAGTATATATAACTATATTTATAAATAGAAAATCCATATAGACTATATATACATATTAGTGCTTATATATTTATTAATAATAGTAGTATTATAAATACTTAAGTATATTTTAAAATCTTTAAAAAATAAAAAAGGAATGCTCTTATTTGTATTTATGAATTTTTATATATTTACTATATTTATCCTATATAGTGTTTATATTATACATAATATATATACACTTAATATACCTCAAAAGGAAAAGAAACTAAAAATTACAAAAATATAAAAAGAAAACAAAATTACAAAATAAAAATAATACAAAAATCCAAATAAATATAATTAAAAACAAACAAAAAAATTAGAAAATCCATATAAAAACACACAAAAATATTGGTTGATAGTTTATCATTACATTGATAAATACATTGTTGTTTTTCTATTTGTGCCTTCTCTTAAATACTATCTTCGCTTTGTTGCTACTTCGAAGTATGAGATGTGATAGAATAAAAAAAAATCCACTTACACACCAAAGAAGGCATAAACACTACTAAATAAGAAAGCAACACAATTACAAGATGATGAACACCCCTTTTGTGCAATCTATAAAGAAGTACTCAATGCTGTAACAACATATAACATAGGAGATGAATAAACTTCGTGTCCCCTACAAAGATAGGAGTAAGATAAAAGAAACTTATATCAAACTTTTATAAGAATGCTATGAATTGTTTAGAATGCAAAATGGAGAATCCATTATGATATGGACAAAATATTTACGAACATTTTAAACATAGTACAAAATCTTGATGTGGATGTCAAGGAATTCAATGCAAGTCAAGAAGCTTTTAAGGTTGTTAACCTCAGATGGAAGACCTTTGATATAGTCATCAAAGAAGAAAATAATGCAAACATACTGGCTATTGATGATCTAATCAACAAGTATCTCACATTTGAAGTTGAGAAACAATAAAAAAAGGGAAGCAAATTATGGAGTAAAGAATTAAAACCCTAACAAAAGCCTTAGTTTCCAAGAAGAATCACCCCATATGAGGAAGACAAATGGAGATGGTATTGCCTTTATATCTCACACATTCAAGAAGTTCATGAAGGATCAAAAAGTTTCAAGATGAAAGGAAAACGAAAGTGTTTTATGTATTTACAAGAAGAAGGATCACATTAAGAAAGAATGTCCCTTGAACTAGAGGAATGTCCCTTGAACCAAAGGAACGATGGGAAAAAAAGACTTCTAAAAAAGTACGAAAAAACTCCTTTGTGAATAAGGAATCATGAATTCACATAAAAAGTTTTCCAACTCAAAATTATTCAAGCAACACGAGATGCTTCATAGTCAAGCGAAGATGAAGAAGGATGATTGAAAAATGAATAAACTCTTTTCTAATCTAGAACCTTTCACTTTTGGTGAGTCTTGACTTCAAAAGATACAAGAACTCATCTAGCCTAAAAGAAATCATGTAGAGAATCCCTGTCCAAACCTAAAGATGTATGTTATAGAAAGCAAGTGGATCTTTAGAAACAAACTTGATGAATGTGGTAATTTTTAGTAGGAATAATGCAAGACTTGTTACACAAGGATACAATCAATAAGAAGGTATTGGTCTGATTTCAACAAATCCCATGCACTTGTCATAAGGATTGCGCCAATCATATTGCTTCTAATACTTTTATTTCCTATGTTATAAGCTTTTTCAAATGGATGTTAAAAGTACATTCTTGAACGGCAATGTTAAAGAAAAAGTTCGTTAAGAAATATCCTAGCTTTAATTATCCTAGAATCGTGATCATGCCTTTAGGTTTAGGAAAGTATTTTATGTACTTAAGCAAGTGTCTAAAGCCTACTATCTTAAGCTAAAAGACTTTCTAATTAAAATTGATTTTCAAGTTGTTGGAGCATTCGTTGTATGCGTCATTGAGTTGCAGCAGGGTAAATGGACCCTGGAAAAGATTCATTTACCTCATCCAGTGTTTAGTCCCACACCGCCTAGTGGTGGGACTTGGAGGCTCTGGAGAGGCTATATAAGGAGCCCCAGACCTCCTTTATCTTTTGAGAAAAAGCAATGCATAGCATGCCCCTTTGAGGGCTTCTCTCGTGGTTTCATCCCGTTCCTCATGGAGTAGGATTCCACGTAAAATCATGGTGTTCCATGTTATATCTTTCTTGTTTATGCTCTGCTTATCAATCGCTTCCGCATTCTTCATATTTTATAATATGGTATCAGAGCGGGTTGATTCTTGAGAGTTTTCTTTTATGTTGTTTGTAATATGTTCGAGATTCATTTTATGTTGAAGATCTGTTGTTCGTGTTCGAGATCTTTTCATATCAGTCTTGTTCTACGGCTGGATTTATGTTCTATGGTTTCATTTTTGAAAACCTATTTTCTGTTGTCAAGCTCTCATCTTCCAAGCAACCAATCTCATGTTCCAGCAACTCTGTGGGTCGTCAAGCAAGGCAGCCTTCATCACAACCGGCGAACCCACCCAGGCAGACATCGCCTGAAAAGGAGGGAGGCAACTGACGAAGCCCTACGCGCGACACCAGGCAACCGACCCATTTTCCGAGCTCCTCCTCCCCATCACGATCTCCTTCGACGGAGGAACCCACTCGCGCGACCCAGCCGTATCCCCTGGCGATTCATGGCGAACCCCTAGTCGTGCTCCTGGCGCAACAAGGGTACCTCCAGACAGCATCATCCCCATCTAGGCACGTGACTCCAGGCGAACCCACCATTCAGCCGCACAAGGCGGCGGGCAATCTGGTCCTTCCTTGCGTAGAGCACTATCGCGCGCCCCCTGCCCCCGGACACCGTAGCCCGCAATCCAGGTGACCCCCCTGCCAGCAAGGCGCAACGCGCCCTTGCGGCCCTCCAAGATGACGCTGATGGGTGATCCCCAGTCAGGATCTCCCATCAGGTCGCCTCCTGGCGGAACCCAAGACTCGCGCCGGCGGCGGCAGTAGCGATATGAAGACCTTCCAGGCGGTTCCCTCCTCGACTCATCCTGTGCATGTTTCTCCTATGCCCGAGCGCCTCTCCAGTGCAGAACTCGCCGCGAGCCCCAGCGGCTCCTCCTCTCCAGGTGAAGGAGTCGCCCTCGCCTTCCTCGCACGCTGGCGGCTTGCACGCGATAACAATCAAAACCCGTCATTGGAGAGTAGGTTTGGTTGGTGGGTTAAGACGGGTTAAACTGGTAGAGAGGGTTATCCGTTTTTGAATTTTGGTGTTTGGATAGAGGGTTAAACTGGGGGTGGGTTAGAAGTGGGTTTAGGGTGATATGATTGTATTGAAGTTTGAAAAAATAAGTAGTTATTGTGATGTGATTGCATTGAAGTTTGGAAAATTGAGTAGAAGTGGAGTAGTTTATAATTTTTATATGATATGATGGTATAATATATTATTTTTTGATAGGATTGATGATGTAAAATTGATTTATTTATTTTTTTAAAAAAGGAAGAACGTGATGCCCACGGAGAGAGAGGGGGGTGTGGGTTAAGGGGGGTAAACTTCCCAAACCCGCCGGTAACCCACATCCCGAACGGGGCCTAAAGGCTTTGCGATGTTAAAAAGAAAAATTTTAAGAGGGGGCACTCTAGTGGCATCCCTTCACGGGTGATGGGTTCCAAGGGGAACCTAGAGCCCCGTGAGGTTTTAAAAAAAATTGAAAAAGACGCGTACACAAAACAAGAAAAAGCAGTACTCAAAGTTTACAAAAAAAAATTGAAAAGCCGTATATAAAAAAAGAGGTTGAACGGCTTATGTTAAAAAAAATCATCATGACGACTATTAAAAAAATGACAAAGAAGCAAGTTTCATGTTCTTGTTGTTTACCCCCTATTTATCTTGTCTTCTCCCAACTTTGTCAATGTTCATGTTCCGACAAGTATGGGAGAAAGGGGGGGGGAGGTATATATGTAGAGTCATAGGTATAGATTCAGATTCAGATTCAGATTCAGATATTCTCTAGACCGTTCGAAATTTCCATACTCTACAATTTTCAGACGAAGATTTTCCGTGCGCAATTCCAGACATGACGTTTAGATTATGAGTCCCGGTTTGATGCGCAGATTCAGACTCGACAGATTGGTCAGAGTCCAAGTTCGAGGCACTCCATGTTGAGGTCCATTTTTGAGATCTCCAGAGAGAGACTCATTTTCATATATACACTTGGATGCGGTCATTTTCAGATGAGCACATGTTGCCATCAATTGTTCGTGGTCCCCATCATTATTCTTGTTTTGTAGGCCAGAGTTTTAATGTGAGCCAAGGGACTCCAGAGTAGAGGACCATTCCTTATGCCATGTTGGCAAGGGTTTTCATGTGGTATCATAGGTACACCAGAGTAGTGCACCATTCTCTGAGCCCGATGGGAGAGACCCAGTTCTCCGACGAGGAGACTATTTTCAGACTCCATTCTCCAGCGACCGTGGACTCCGACGAGGATTGCACAACCACGGACTTTTCAGTTAGGCCCTTTCCAGAGATGGAGCAGTTGTCCATATTATTGTGGCATGCCATAGTACTCCGACGAGGAGACTCATTTCCAGTTGCAGCGACTCTGACAGACGCAGTTCAGAGTGCATGCTCTCCGACAAGGAGATTCAACAGACTCACACTCCAGCATGTTCGTCCTCCTCATCTGCACGGCATGAGAAGCAACGTCCTCGACTGCAGCAATGTGCGCGTTGGGTTGATATTGTCTGTAGTGTCATGTAGCGTTGAGTTGAGTTTCTTTCTGTTTGTCCAAGCTGAGCATTGCATGCTCTACCTTGAGGGGGGGTGTTGGAGCATTCGTTATATGCGTCATTGAGTTGCAACAGGATAAATGGATCCTGAAGAAGATCTATTTACCCCATCCAGTGTTTAATCCCACACCGCCTAGTGGTGGGACTTGGAGGCTCTGGAGAGGCTATATAAGGAGTCCCAGACCTCCTGTTTCTCTTGAGAAAAAACAATGCATAGCATGCCCCTTTGAGGGCTTCTCCCGTGATTTCATCCCGCTCCTCACGGAGTAGGGTTCCATGTAAAATCATGGTGTTCCATGTTCTATCTTTCTTGTTTATACTCTGTTTATCAATCGCTTCCGCATTCTTCATATTTTATAATACAAGTAGAAGTAGACTATATTGTCTTATTAAAAAAAGATCCTAGTCATTTAATTACTCAAACTTATGTTTATGATATTACATGCAGTTCTAATAATGACACTCTTTATCAAGAATACGTAGAAACGCTTTGAAATGGGCATGATGGGGAAGGTTTTCCCTAGGTAGAGATCATTCAACTCGATCAAGAATTTTCTATTATCAACGTAAATACACAAAAAAAATTATCAAGGAAAGCAAATACTTTATCCACAATTACTTATATTTATTATGACGAAGTTAGAAAGTCGTTTATTAGAAGCACTATTGAGGTAATATTGATTCATTGCTTTATGTAACAAGTATGTGTAATATTCTTTTTAGCACTTGTTTAATTGCACAATTTTAATCAAATCATAGGTAGTCTCACCTAAACAATGTAAGAAGGATTTTTCATTATTTTATTCAATTGAAATTTTGATATGTTTTATCCAAACATGCATATTGATTTATTCGCATTTAGTAATCCGATTATGCCAATAGTTATAATAATAGAAAAAAATCCTAATGGTTCATAGGGTATCTTAGTTTTGGAATTTTTACCCGACAGACCCTATAATCTTTTGCAATTACCGCTACGACCTTCGAAACATCGTAATTCCTCCCTCACCCCTGTAAAGTTGTTAACCTTTACCGTAAAGACCCTGTAGTTAACCCACGTCCATTCAACCGTTAAGACTAACCGAATTCCGTTATCTTCTTTATATAATACCCATTTTGTTTATCAAAATTACTTTTAAGTGCCACTCCCTCCCTTCCACCTCTACCTCTAGCTGAACAGCCGGCCCACCGCCACCCGAAGGCCAACACTCCCCACGGCGGTCGGCCTCCCATCTCGCTCGACACCCCGCTGCCGCTCGGAGTCCCACCTCCCCCGCCGCTGCTCCCCCCGGCCCCACGCCTCGTCCCCTGCGAACCCGCTGCTCCCACCCGGCCCCGCCGCACAACCCACCCGCTGCTCCCATCTCATCGACACCCCACTGCCGCTCGGAGTCCCACCTCCCTCTGGTCGCTGCTACCCCCTGGCCTCAACCTCGTCCCCTGCGAATCCCCCTCCCCCGCCTCGTCCCCTGTGAGAACCCACCCCAGCCGCCTCATCCCTTGCCTCCTCACCTGCGGAAGCCCTCCCGCGCCCTCGCTGCCCTGCCTCGTCCCCTGAAGCCCCCCCCGCCTCCTCACCTGCAAATCCCCCTACCCCCGGGCGCCTCCAGCTGCAAACGCCCCCTCCCACCCGCCACCGCCTCGTCCCCTGAAGCCCCCCCCTCACCTGCGAATCCCCCTCCCCCCGGCGCGCCTCCAGCTCGCACCTCCAACTGCAAACCCCCCTCTCGCGCCTCGCCTCCAGCTGCTTCCCCATGCTCGTTCAGCGCAAGCCTCCTCCGACCCCTGCTAGCGGGTGGAATCCGACCCCGTCTACTGTCAACTTTCTCTACTCAGCCTCGGTGTTGCAGTAGAAGGATTATTTTTTCTTTTTTTGATTAATTATAACCGTCCGATCATGGATAGGTTAGATTAACTCGTTTTTAACCTTAGGAAGTTAACTCTAGATGTGTTAATTTAACGGTAGGGTTTGTAGGGTAAGACGGAGAAAGTTTACGGGGGTGAGGGAGGAATTACGATGTTTCGAAGGTCGTAACGGTAATTGCAAAAGATTACAGGGTCTGCCGGGTAAAAATCCCCTTAGTTTTCTAAAAGGAAAACTTGCTTATCCACAGTTATATTAGAGTATATAGTTGTTGCAATAGCTTGTTCTTAAATATTATGGATGAAATAAAAACTTTCTGATTTGATTTGATCTTTCAATGCGCTTGAATATCATGTGACAATAAAGACAAATTAATTTGACTAAAAATCTAGTTAATCATTCGAGAACAAAGATCATCGATGCACCTCACTACTTACTCAAGAAAAATATTCTCCATAGTGAAACTAAATTCAAGTCGAATTCATTCTTTCAAATGATTAATTGGTAGTTATTTTCACATTCAAGGTCATACTCCAAAATTTCCCGATTTTTTTAAATATCTTCTTAAGGGCATTTATTCAATCAATCACTTCAAAGTAACTGATCAATCGATGAAGAATTATTAATAAGATTTAGAGATTCTTTCAAATCTCGAAGTTACATAGTCTTTCTTATTTGATTGGAAAAACTGATTGGAAAAACTGAAGGGTAGAGTGGTAATTGGATCTCTCCAAAATCCACTTACCACACACTAATGTTTAGTCCCACATCTATTATCTGCAGAACTCTGGTTTGTTTGCCGGGCTATATATAAGAAACCCCACACCACCTCATGTACTCAATGATAAAGTTAAACATATAACCCTTTCAAGCCTCTGCCGTATCTAACCTATTCCATCTCCAACAAACCAGTATCTTAACAGTAAGTTGACCCTTTGTTACCGCTAGGTAATAATATTTAATAAAGTTTAATACCACAATTAAGAAACTAACCCTCATGTATTGCAAGATCCCTGGGAAACCGACCACATATATTAAATTAATGACGGACAAAGATGGTGCTAATGGTGTTTTCAATAACTAATCAGATCTGCAGAGTGATAGAAGACAGACTGCAGTTCAGTTCTTACTTCGATGCCCGATCTTAATGGGACAAATTTCGTACTCTACGTTCCGAAGAGTGTTCAACTGTTGAGCTAGTTCTTATACTATTTAGCCATATAAAACCCGCAAAGTTGCAAACAGAAGTAACATTGTCATTCATACTTGATTCATAGTATCTTAGAAGGCAGCAACACTACATGAAGGGTAGATTAATCGTTTTGTGTAATCGAAGGAGGCGGTGTCAGAACATTAGATTCACTTCATCGATTCGGCTTTTACCGAGCTTAGTGATAGGAACCGTGTTGCCCATGTTATCTCGAATCCATGACAGCAGTCTCCGGCATAGGGATGATATGAGGCAAAGGAGAGAGTTGCGACTTCATGGCCAGTTGAGCTCCTAGCATTCTTTGCTCCTTGAGCCGGAGGAGAACCTTCCTGACTTCCTTGGCAAGCTCAGTCACCATGTCTTCTTTGTGTCCTGTCAAAAGAAGCATTGTATCTCGTTAATGATATGTATATCTTCCTCAAATATCAAATAGAATGAGTGCATCCGGTTTAGATGAATGTAAGATAGCTGCACAATTCACTGTCAACGTGGGCCAAAAACTGCAAGGGAGTAGTAAAACCTCTGGAGTTGATCCAACTGTGTTTAGTTCTGAGGACCATGAGTTTTATTACAGAAATATCTCGACCGTTGTTGAAGGCTCAACCATGATGCCCACCACAAATGATTTTTGACGAGTAAACAACTGACAAATCAGATGGCAAGCAAGCACACAAGAGATGAGAAATTTTCTAACGATCCATGCGCCGTGAACCCAGCATCGTGGCATCCATATGGATATAACATCTAAATATAACTTAACTTGATCCCTATCCCTGCTTATGATGCCATTTTCACAAGTCTTTGGACTCAGATGGGAACACTTCAAGGTGTCAAAGGGTTGTTCAACCCAAAAATGTGTGCGCAAAAGTCCATGGCGAGAAAATCTTTGTTTAATGGTGTGTGGAGAAATGGACAATAATTTCTTATCCTGTTTCCATTGATAACGAAGTTGCAAGTGTGCGTGAAGAAGTCATTAACGAGAAAATCTTGTTTAATCCATCGACAAAGTGGTTGTTTCTTATCTTGTTTCCATTGACAACGAAGTTGTAAGTGTGAGCGAAGAAGTCATTAACGAGAAAATCTTGTTTAATCCACCGACAAAGTGGTTGTGTGCCCTTTGTGGAAAAAATCGTAATGAGAAACTTGTATCCAGGTTCATATGTGTGCGATGAAAGAAAAAATCACTGCTTACGTGTGCACATGCCTGCATGCATTTAAGTGTTCTTGGTGGAAAATCACTGGTTGCCACTGTGTTGTGAAATCCATAAAGAGAAAATCGTGTTTAGTCCGCTGTGTGTGTGCACTGACGAAAAAAAACACTGGCTATCAATCCGTGTGTGTGTGTGTGTGGTGGGGGTGTTGGTAATGAGAGAATCATGTTTAATGACTTTAATCCACTCTGCACATGAATGCGTGCAAGTGTATCCACAAAAGAACCAAAAGCATCCGCTTCAGGAGCTTACTACTGTTGCAGAAATCTGCAGCTGATACAGAATACAAGATTACAGCTGATACATAATATAAGATCGATATTTTGGGGCTATGATTACGCATGCAGCATGTGTGATAAGCAACTTCAGGTTCACAACCTAGGCTTATTTCCTGAAATAAATGTCTCCATTTCGACTTATAAGGTTGAAATTGTTATTTAACTGAGATCTTTACTGAGGCACAATAAATTTGTCTCCCGACTGCCATATACTCTCAGGGCTCTTATTAATTTAATATGTTGATGATTATAAGATGTGTCCAATCAAAGCACCGTAAAAATATTTGAGAAATTGGTGCAGTATTAAACAAAATGCCGTAAAGATATTTGAGAAATTGGGTGCAGTATTCTACCTATGTCATGTAGTGCCTTTTCCAACTTGAATATATAGTCTCTGTTGTTACCACATGGACCACTAGCAGTGGCAATTTGCCTGTAAAAGGAGCATTAGCTAGATAAAAACCAGAAAAACAACAGATATCACTTTTTTCACAAACAGGTAAAGGCGAAGGGGCTCTTTGTTTCACCTTGCCATGTCCTCTAAGGGAGCAGGACCAAGATAATATCTGTTGGTTTCCTTGCAAGGGGTGGACATAAACCTGCATAACAAAATTAATTATATCTAGTGAGAGCAAGCTAATATGCAAACAAGCAAGGGTAATAAAAATTACAAGGTGCAGTTGGATCTCGTAAAAATTATTGAAATCTGACTACACTATCTATTAAAATTAGTATTCAAGAAGATGTGCTCACACTATAACTCCAGTAACGGCTGGCACTGAAGCACCTTCTTCCTGATGAAAACAACATGAATAAAGTGATTAGATGATAACATTACAGAAAAATGGAATAAGATTTTTTTCAAGGAAAATTTCTTCTGAAAAGTGGATCTTACTGCATAGAAATCCACATAGTTCTTTAGGTCATACTCGCATTCCCTTCTCTCTACATACTATAGAAATAATTTATTCTAAAAGTTAGTGAGTGGTTAATATAAATGGGGAGAATTACAAAGTAATCATAATTAGAGATCAATCCTCACCTCCAGTGCCATTCTTTCTTTTTCTGGGCTTCCTCTAACACAAAATGCAGCGCCCCACTGGCATAAGATGCTGGTCTTATTTAGTATATAGGAAAAAAAGTGTACAATAAAATTTTTTATTTTGTTCGATATAGTACAAAGAAAATGAATGGAACAACAACTAAGATGATGATCTTCTTTTGTTCCAATGAACTATATTGCAAAGAAGAAAATATCATCGATATTTAAAAATGGAAAATAAATGGAGAAATACTATGATACTTACGCAGATGGCTCCCTTATCTGCTTCCAAAGTCAAAGTTCTTGCAGGATGCTCCGGAGTGCCTCTGTGATCAATGCACGCTGCATCACACATGTGGGTTTAAAAGGAGTACCACCACCAGTCTTATCAACAATAGTCAAAACTCTTTCATCCTTTGTCGTAATGAAATACCTACCAAGATCAAAGACTCGTCTGTAATCCTTGATGAACCCTACAATCTTTTCATCATACTCAAATCCTGGGTTCCATACCAAAGAGCCATAGCCAAAAACCCACAGCACCATGATTCAGATTCTGAGGAGAGAATTTGACCCTGCAAAATGCAATGCCATTAGATCACTTGCTGTTAACACCAAAGAAGGGGGGAAAAGAAGAAGGAAATACAAAATGATAGCAATCTCAAACATAAACAACATAACAACTCAAATGCAAATTCCAAGACATTTCATTTATCTCTTGAAATTTATCAACCTACTCTCTACTGGAATAAATATAGTCCGCCATTTTTACTGAAAAAGGTTCTAACCTAGAGGAGATTAACATGAAAAAAAACCAAGTTCAAAATCGCACTATTAGTAAATATATCACTCAAAGATTCAACTTTTATGGCCAAAATGACTCGGAGAAGGCTGAATACCGATTCCTAAACATCCATACTGAAAAATTCACACACCAGATTAACAGCAATCACATCTCAAATGACCAAACAGGCGCCGAGGAAAGCTCCCATCTCAGACGAAGGAAACATCAGAAAACACGTGAAAGCTCACCTTGTCGGGGACCAGCGGCGTCGAGAAAAGTAATGTCTAGAGATCTAGAGAACCTCTCTTCGCCGGAATCCCTCGATCCTGGAACCCTAAATCGAGGCGTGATGGGTATATAGGACGAGAGGAGACAAGACGGAGAGGAGCGGCGCTCCGGCAATGTGAAACCCTAAACCACAGCTGAGATGGAGGAGCAGCGACTTCTCCTCTCCGCCGTGAGGGCCCGTCCTCTCTCTCTCTCGTTCTCTGAGGTGTGAGGGAGAGGAGTCGGGAAAGGGAGATAAATTTATACCGGCGGATCTGAGCTCGCCACCGACGACCACGTGCATCTTGCATATTGCCCCCTCTGGAATGGTCGGATTTTATAAAGGACTGCAGCGAAAAAGACCAAGAAAAACTTGGGCGATTTGTACTGATAACCCTTTCTATTACATAAAAGAATTGTGGCAACGGTTATATCTAGCATGGATATGTGTTTTGATTTTGGTGGATTTGGAATAAGGATATGATTTTTTTTTGACAGATATAAATACAGATATAAATATGTATAATATTTTCATTTCTTCATAATATGGATAGAAATATGGTCCTCAATTTTTAATGGATAATGATATGAATATTGATATTACCAAATCTATGTGTGCGTGTGCATGTCTGTGAAATATGTCTAAATATATTATGGGTTATACACGATATATTGTATTTTGGAATCGCTATTCAACACGGGATGAAAAACTTATATCTTTGAGCTATTTAATTTTAGCATAATATCATTTTATTTTGTTGTATTTATAGATGATGTAATTTTAGTTTAATCAACTATCCATAAAGGAAAGGGATCCTACTCCATGGAGTAGGTAACTTACCTACTTAATTCTTTTTTTTCACTTTTTTTTAAAAATACTACCATGGATTTTCATAACTACGTCCCTCTAATATGTCATTTCAATTTCGTCAAAATATAGACTCGTGTGCCCTCTATACAGAACACGTAATTTTAACGGTCTTAGATTTGTTGTAATCGGCATGTTCTGAATAGAGGACATAAGAGTCTCTATTTCTGACGAGATTTGAATGACATATTAAAAAGATATAGTTATGAAAATCCATTGAAGTATTTAAAAAAAATAAATAAAATAAAAAATTGAGAATGAATACCTATTTCCATAAGTTACACACGGAGAGAGATATATACACTCTTTTTTTCAAGGAGCGAATATCCATTTTTTATTCCATTTGGGAAGTGTATATATGCAACTTCAACCCATCAAAATCTGACGTTGATATGACCCATACTTAGGTTTCAACTCTCGAATTCCTGCTGCCTTACAATCAATCTCTTCAATAAAAGATCACGTTTGGATTTTTCTAGGCCAGCGCAATCCTTGGATATCTCTTAATATTTATTGGTGAATATTCGAATTTATTTCGTGGCAGAAGACAAGGTGCCATATCTTCGAATTTCCATATGAGATATTGCATAAAGATAATGGTGGGGCTTCCATTTCATTCCAACCACAAGGAATGTTAAGACCTTATCATGCAAAGCATGCATGTTTCCTTAGTTCAGAGCAGTGTATGATTTGCATTTTATATATATATATATATATATATATATATATATATATATATATAGGACCTTTCAAATGAGGTGGGGGCTTTTCTGAAATTGTAAAAGCCACTACGAATTTAGTAAAACTCTGTAGCAGTTTTGTAAAATATAAACTGCATATTGTAAAAAAATGAATTTTGTAAAATATAGCATCTAAATTCAAATCAATATTTCCATCCATTATAATAATATTTTCATAATTTTATTTAACTATACATGTTGTGTTAATATTTATTATTATATGTATGAAACAAAAAATTGTAAAATATATTAGAAAGATGCTTAAATTGATGGTGGCTCACCATATATATGGTGAGACCCCGTCTCATTTGAAGTTTCTCCTATATATATATATATATATATATATAGGATTGGGAAGCATGCATCGAGGTGTATGTAATTTTATATGCATCGGAGTATATATCTTCCACGTTTTTTTACTTCTTTTGAGAAATATCACTATGTATATTCATGTATATATCCCTCCTATCCCGTGTGTATCTTCCAATTATACATGTATATACATGTCATTCCTTGTTCACTATGTATACATGTCATTCCAATTTCATTAGAAACAGAGACTCTGATGCCCTCCATCTAAAACAAGTCGATTACCACAATTCTAAGACCGTTAAAATTACATGTTCTAGATGGAAGGCATAGGAGTCTCTGTTTCTGGTGAAATTCGAATGGCATATAGGAGGGATATAGGGATGAATATACATAGTGATATTTTTCAAAAAAAAAGTAAAAAAAAACTCGGAAGAAATAAACCCTGGTGCATGTAAAATTACATGCACCTGGGTGCATACTCACCAACCCCTAATACACATGCGCACACACACATGCACACGCACACACACACACATGGACTGTTCTAGATGTATGATATAGGAGTTTCTGTTTCTGACGAAATTCGAATAGCATATAGGAGAGTTATATAGATGAATATACATGGTGATATTTTTGAAAAAAACAATTTTCCAGAAATAGGGGTGGAGACAGTCGTGTTGGTTTCCCTAAGAGGACAACCCCATTTTTTCCATATATATATATATATATATATATATTAAACACAAATAATATAAAACTTCCTCCTTTGTTAAATTAAAATATATGAAATTGTATATTATAATTGTGAAGGTAGATTAGGAGAAATAACTTTTGCATCTTCAAACTCAAATTTAGTTGGTCTCACTTTGGTGAAGTATACATATATACTCATGTCTTGTGGTGATACTATTTCTTTGTTATCGTACTGAGCATGGATATATTGTGATGGACCATGAACATAAAGATATTAGGACGGTGAATCCCAAATTAGGTTTACTGACTACAGTGGTGCATATAAATCGAATAAAATATGTAATTTGATGTTATTAGATTGATTTGGTTTGGTTTTGTCATTCTTTAATAGATTGGATCGGATTGAGATTTCAAATTTTCATTAAATTATGGATTGGATTGGAACATTACTCGAATCCAATCCGACCTCATCCGTTAATCCGTTAACAAATAAAATACCATATATAATAATTCATTCTTACCATTAGTGTATATTTTATAATTAAATGTATTTCCCTCTTTCATCTATAAATATCCAAATCAACCCTATCTTATTTTTTAAATCTCCAAAAGACACCTCTTACATTTCAAAACACCCACTTAACTGTAGCCCCTGCTCTCTTTCCAGAAACCTAAATCCCTCACAAATTCCCAATCCCTAGTTGCATGTCCCCACATCCTCCCCTCCGTGATCTAAATTTCCCCCTGAGCCCCAGCCACAAGTCCCCCACCCTCCCCTCCATGACCTAAAGCTCTGAACTCTCCGCACAACATCAACCCCTAGCTGCAAGCCACAGACCCACCCCTATGGATGTCAGTTCACCATATCCCATGCGCATGCGACGAAGCATCATCTCCCTTGTGTGTACGACGAAGCATCATCTCCCTCGTGTGCGGCAAAATAGCCTTCCTTCTCCCTTCGGCGTGACCATCTCTTACGACGCAATACCACCTCAGCACCACCCTCCTCGTGCATCATTGTGTGTTGCCTCCCTCGCGCATCATTGTGGTACCTTCTCCCTCCAACAAGGCATCTCTTATTTTATTCAAGTATAACTTATTTGATAAAAATAAACTAGTTTCAAAAAATATATGAAGTTTCCAAACTACCCACTTTCCAGTTCTAAGCACATGAAATGTATTTTTCATGAAGTTGTTTGATTTTATTAGTAGCTAGATTTAAAATTATATGGTGAAATATAATATAAAATTTTATCTTTGGATATTTATATCATTTTTAGCTATTTTATCTTGTTAGATTCTAGTTTATTATATCATTTGAGAATTATGTCAACCATTGATGATGTTATTGGAAGAAACCAAACTACACTTAAAGTACACCAAACAAGACAAACAATAGCGAAGTTCAAATTAAGTATAAGAAACCAATAAAACTAGCTTCTAATGTTTGGACACATTATAAAAGCGAAAAGTTAAAATTGACGAGACAATAGCTTTCTGCAACTATTACAATACGCATTATGCATGAACAACTGCTAATGGCACACCAACACTATGGAAGCATGTTATGGAGAAATGTACAAAAAGTCTAGTATATAATGTTTGAGAGCCAATAAAGGGATGACAAACTTTAACTTTTGAAACTGTGGAGAAAATAAGAAGTGAGGCTAGTCTTGTTTCTTGGAAATATATCCATGACTTATGAAGGGAAGTTTTTTGTTCAGGTGATTATCCTAAATGAATTATCTTTTAAGTTCACTAAACGTGATTGTTTCAAATAGTTCATGTTGATTGTTCATCGAAATTTAAGCTAGTTTCAAGGATTATGTTGGTTAGAGATGCTTTTAACATTTATGGCAATGAGAAGAATAAACATAAAAATTGCTTGATTGAATAAGCGGCTCGTGTTTTCCTCACTAGTGACATATAAACTTCAATTCAAAATCTCTCGTACTTATGTTTAACGACTCATTTTATTGTTAAAGAATGGAAACTGCATAAAAATACTCAAATTTTATCTCATTTCAAGTCACAAAGGAAAAGAGATTGAGAGGGTAATTGAATCATGCCTTTTTAATTGGGTGATTGATAATATTTACATAATTACTTTAGAAAGTGCAAGTGCAAATGATGTCGCAATCGAGTATCTATTAATCAAACTTCTTAAAAAAGAATGTTCTCATTCTTACACGAGAGATTTTTCATATACAAAGTTCTATTTTGAACCTTATTGTGAAAGATGGAGTTATTGATCTGCACAACTCTATTTCCCGTATTCAAGCTGCAATAAAGTATGTTAGGAGTTCTTCTAGTAGATGCCAACAATTTCAAATATGTGTTTCTCTACATCAAAGTCATCTCTATGTCTTCATGTTCTAACTAGATAGAATTCTACATATTTAATGTTTGAAATTCTTTTGGAATTTCAAAAACCATTTGAAAGAAGGGAAGGACAAGCTTCAATATTGGTTTCTAAACTTATTTTGGGCCACCTACCGAAGAAGATATGAAGAATACACATGTATTAACTAAGTTTTTGAAATGTTTTTATGCTACCAAACGGTTGTCTGGTACTCTTTATGTGGCTGCAAAATTTTATTTTCATGGGATTTTCAAAATCGAGACCCTTTTAGTTGAATGTTGCAGAACTAAGATAGAATTAACGAGTTACTTGTGGTTGATATTCTCTTGGATCCTCGCTACAAGTTGAAATATATATATATATATATTTGTATTCAAAGGTATTTACAGCAGAACGTGTTTCAAGATTGATCAATAAGATCATGTATATTGTTAATGATCTCTATGACCATTACATATTACTTCATTCCACTAGTAAAACTTTTGATGTTAAACATACTGGTGGAGATTGTATCCATGAGAATAAAAATGATGAAGATGTGTCAAATATTGGTTTTGAAGTAAATTTCAAAAGCATCTTCAATAGGAAGAATGTGAAGAAAGCATAATAGAACTTGCTTGTTATTTTGGAGAGAGTTGTGAAAGGATGGCTCTAGCATCAATATCTTATAGTGTTGGAAAGTGCACGCATCAAATTATGAAATTCTTTTCAAAGTTGCAAGAGATGTGTTAGCAATTGCAGTTTCTATAGGAATCTACTTTTAGCATATGAGGATGCATTCTTGATCAATTCCACGATTCGTTGACACCCAAGCTTTGTTGAATGCTTGATTTGCTCTCAAGATTGGTTGAAATCTCCTTTTTCATCAATTCATATGGAAGAGAAACTTGAAGGGCTTGAGACTATAGGTAAGTACGAATTTATAATATATGTTATTTAGCATTTTGAATATTAATTGCATTATTCTAACTTTCATTAATTTATTTTATTATGTGAAGTAACAATTGTGGATGGAATCGACAACATTTCACAAGCTTCTTGCGATCTCAATTGTTATGATTGATAAGCATATTTTCTTTTTTATGTTATAATTAGTATGATTATTGATTATTTTTAAAATATTTATTTGATAAGTAAAAAACAAGATGTTAAAAGTAGTCAAAGATGATCAAGAGTTGTAACTCGTGATTCCAACCCTATGTTTTCTTATTTTCATCTCTAAGATTAAAATTAGCAAACTATTTTGAGTTGTACTTGTGTTTAAAATGATTAGACTTTCTTAGCACTTTATTGTGACTTGTGACTGCATTACCATTTCTACACAACTTATAGCCTTATGTCAATTTTCTTATAGCCTTATGTCAAATTTTCTTTTAAATCTTTATTATGTTGCACTAACATAGAATTGCAACCACTAAATGTTTAAACGGAGTTATAGCGATATATTTTTTGATAATTAGTTTTCTTTTATTGATTATTTTATACATAGACACATATTTTATTTTATATTCCGACATTTTTTTCTTGTGGGCTAGTTATAGTTCCTAAATGATATATACATACTTGCAATTTTATTGAAAGTGAACATGATGCTTTTATAGTTTCTACATATTACAGGTATGATATTTATTTACACAAACATTTTTCATACTAAATACATAGCAAGTACATACTCCTTTTTTTATAAAAAAGTAAGTATCTTCTTTTACATGTATTCGTATGATCAGTTTTAGAACCATGAATCAAATATCGAGGTCTAGTGTTATGCAAACTTGATCCTAGATTATGTGGTGACAATATTATGAGTATTAAAAATAGGATCCAATATGTTATCTGATGGATGAATTTACATTTCCAATAGATTGGACCACATTGGAAAAAACTAAAATATGTTAAGTGTGGATTGGACATGGATTAAGCTAAAATCTAATCCATATGTAATCCTAACTGAGTACGTGATAACCTTTGTAATCTTAGCTGCTCCATTTTATGGTTATTGTATCTTAACAATCAATAAAAAAATCAATATTTAAGGAATATAAATCTCATTTGAAAGGGGTTGAATAATTGTATTAAAATAAAAATAGCTACAAAACTCGGATTGGAGCAAAATTTGGTAGGTATGTTGAACAATAATCATAGATAAAATCTGTGCAGTTAGCTTTATGAAATGGATTTTGCAAATAACTATAGAGAATCTGCTGCACTTCTAATATCTCTACTTCTCCCTGATCTTTCGGGTATCGTGGCGGTTAAGTGATATTTTAGCCACCGATTGGAGGAGAAGACAACTCTTCGTAGAGAGGCCTCTTATGCTTGTAAAGAACCAAACCGGCATCGTATGGTCTCTTTGCTCAAGCAAAGCATCCTTTCTCCCTCATCATCTATCTTCTCATCCATTTGTCTATTGATATATCCTTATCATTTCTTGTTTTTTTAATATCTTATACTTGTAATCCGATGAGCTACCCCTTATTTCAGGTGCTATAAGCCTTAGGAAGCTCATTGCGACGGTTATCGGTGAAGGTGTGAGCAAAGATGCATCCCTTTGACAATAACTGACTCTGAATTTAACTAGTTTTCCAACCAGACGATTGATCCAAGCATCGACAGTAGTTGACAGTCAATCTTAGTTGATTGCTTTCGCAACAAGCTCCACTATAAGAAAATTGACTTACAAGAATGATTAATTTTTGAATATTCGTGGTCATATATTCCGATGTTAAATACATAACAACGAATATAATTATTGCAAAATTAGCCTTTATTCTTATAATTATTAATGAATGGCATACTCCTTGTTAAAGATTTATATAACAGTGATTTATTTATTGGTTTATTCGTTAAATTTTTTATTAATAATTGATAAATTTAATAATGATTAGAAGAGAAAATAAAATGACAAATGTTGTTATATGATTTGTTTTAGGAATATGATAACAAATACAATAATCATTGTGAATTTAAAAAATTAAGTAATGAATAATATTTGTTGTTATATATTTAACTATGGAAGATATGGCAACAAATGTTAACCTATTTGATACTTTAGGTCAATTTTGCTATAGTGTTCACTAAGTATGTTGATGGCCACCATTTAAGCAATCGATTAAGCTTTAGCTCAGTAGATTAATCATGGAGGGAAATATCGGTGATATATCGATATCGACATGGGACTGATATGAACACCGATATGGCGATATATCCCGATTTTTAGGCATTTTCTTCGCAAAGGCTCATCGATATGGGTGATATTTCGATGATATATCGTCGAAATATCGTATCGATGCGATATCGAAACGATATCGATATCGATACGACCTTCCATGTGATTATTAATCTCCACTATTTGTCGACTTTGCCAGCCATCCAATTAGATATTCTCGTTACAAAAGTCATGGTCTTTTTGCCTTACTGCCCGATACTCTAATCAGTCAACAAACATGTAGTCGGTTACTATATTTTTTTGATTCCATTTGCATTTTCCCATTTATTTTATATTTTGTAATATTTTTTATTTTGTAATATTTTTTATATTCTTAGTAAACAAAAGGTTTGACGATATAAGTTGTTTTCATTGTTGTTCACCCGTACAATGGACTTGTTTTTTTGGATTTGATCTGCTTTTTTATCTTGTTTTCATGACGCCCAAGATCAAACGTCTCATAGTTACTATGTTAGAGACTTTCTAATTGATTTATGTAATGAGTGAACTAGCCAACCGATAAAGAATCTAAAATAATTAAATCACTACAACAGTTCTGGTCTATGACGACGGACTCTGGCAACAGATAACAACTTTATGACGACGGAATCTGGAATTGTTACAGCAATTCCGTCGTCCAATATCCGTCGCCATAGCTCTCGTCGCCACAAGTTCACACAACAAATTATGTGTCGTCCTAGATCATTGTAACAACAAATCCGTGGCATTGTTTTGTCGCCCAAACAATATAATGGATTAAAAAATGTTGTAAAATACTCAACGTTCACCAACAATATCCCTCGGGATAGTTTGTTTTTCCTAACCAATAAATTACCTTTCACAAATAATGCATTATGAACCACCACAAGTCCACAATGTAATCACAAATAATCACATCTATTTGACTCATAATATTCCTAGTAGCTTCTACAAATACCAAAAATGCCATGCCTCTGGCAACGTTTGGGAGGAGCCAAAAATAAGAGAAAATACATATATTCTCATCATCATCATCACCTTCCATATATACAACCAATGGGGCCTGAACTACTAATAGAAGGCCGATAATATATTTTAGAGTTGTCCTTCTATAGCCAATCAGGAATAGGAACACAATATTAAGAACTTAAGTAGTGATGTTCATGGCCACAATGCCACCACTTGCATCTCCCCTCGAAAGCCTGACATCTCCATCATATGCAGTTGCGTCGCCAAAAGCTCCTGACTGCCCATACAGATGCTGAGGTCATCGCATATCCTTGAGCACAGCTGCATCTGCTAATTCCATGTCATATTTGGATGACATTCACATCCCACTGAATAACAAAAAGAACCAAGAATATCAACACACACGTACATAAAGGTTTCTTCAAGTGTTCATTGGACAGCCTTGTATGCAAAGAAATGGAACTCGGATGAGTTGTTCTACCTTGGCATCTGTGCAGTTGCTTTCCAGATCAGGATCAACCAGCATGCCAAGCTTTCTCTCTTCTAATAGTCCTTTCACCTGAAGAAAGGAAGGAATTCAAGATTGCAAAGACAGTCAGCATTTGGTGTAGACGATAATAAACTATACATACCACACTCTTTGTAAATGCAGCCCCTTTATATGAATTTCTGGAGAGAAGCATCTAGTTAATATACTGGCTAGGTGGGAAAGAGGAGTTAAATGAGTAGAGCATACCTTGTGAGGGAACATGAAATCATCCTCATTAGCTAGCCAGGTAAGTGAGCATACCTTGTGAGGGAAAATGGCATCATCCTCAATAGAGATGCATGGTGTCCTCCCCAACGATTCTCTAGTAAAAAAAGCTATTTAGATCACTACGACTCATGTACCTCAATAGATGCTCTGCATACCAAGACCAAGGTCCTTGAGAAGTTTTATTTAATTATAAAGTTCTAAAATAAACAAAAGATAAGACGCACCTTTGGAAATAATCCACGACATGAGGCACATGAAGTGGTGTGGAGTAACAATTTTCTCCCAGAAAGAGTTGACCAATTTACTTGATCATTTTTTTCTGGCTCTATTTTGGGGTTGAATCTAATTTTTCTAAAGTAGCCATTATCAGAATTCTAAACTGATGAATTAGGACTTCAAGGCAAATACTAAGTTGTAAACTCTGTTTATGCTAGAACTTTTATTGGGAGTTGATTGGGGAGATGCTGGAACTATCTTTAGCTTCAATATCTAAATCTGAAGCTAATTCATTGATTGAAAAGGATAAATGACTGAAAAAATAAGCAAAGATTTATGTAGAAGATTAAATGTTGGGCACACATCGAACTTGCGTACCTTCTACAACCTCCATATAATGTGTATGCATGATAAGCTTCTAACTATACTAAAAATGAGCAGATGGAGGTTCAAATACTTATCTGATGTGTATGTTTCATGTTGATGTGTGCACTTGTGCATATCCACTGTGAGATCATCCTATTTCTCGACATCAGTAAGGTTAGAAGAATTCAATTTTAATGAATCATAGATTCCCAAGAGAGAAGAATACGAAGTCCATGTCATTCCGTCATAGGTTGCCAACGAGATATCCATTAGCATCCAAAATCCAGTGTAGTAACCAAGCTGTGATCTGTCTAGGAGAGTTCCCACTAATGTTCACGAATGTTAAAAGATAGCATGCTAAGTATGTTGTTAATTGCTTGAAGGAAGTACTTCAATGTGTCATTCATGATAACTATCTCCTGAAAGAATCTTTGCAGTAATAAAACAATGCCTGCAAATTTGGCATACAACTAAGATGGTGATAAGGAAGAAACCTTCCATAAAGTATTGCAATTAACTGAAATATAATTGAAAATTGCTTTCATGTGAATGGAAACAAATCTTAACCATACTATTATCAGGTAGACATTTATCAGATGAGAGAAATTAAAATATGTAAATGAATGTAAACTATTACACGATGAATCAGTCCAGTGAAATGTAAGTTTTTGCATGATTTTAACATGAATACTCATCATAATCAACTGGCGCTACAAGCCCAATGATGGGTTTGCTAAAATTGGGATTTAATACTTCTTCAAATACCTCTCTACTTCCATCTAGAGGTAGTTTCCTCACCTTGAAATTGGTTGGGATCTATATCTAGCACAGTTTATAACAATCCATAGTAGTCTCTCATCTTTGGATGTAAAAATATGAGCATAAATCAATGTAAATACAAACATGAAAAAGATCTAAATTTATACAAACATCAAGGTAAGTTTTCACTATAACAATATAAAAGAATGCAAGAGTTATACCTGAGCTTGTCCTATACCTCATGTCATGTACCTGATATCACCCCGACTATATCAGCAAACAAATGTCTACAAAATTAGCATAGAACACATATGTTGATCAACAAGAAATCTTCTATACAAGAAGAAATCTTCTATACAATATTGAACTGTTATCATATCTGGGGATGCATGAAGGATCACATCTGAAAAGGATTGCATCTGAAGTCAATAAAATAATGAGGCACATGAGACATGTAAGGACCCACTGTCTTGGCAATCCAGCCAAAAATGTCGGTACACGTATAATCTAGTCAAGCAATGTAGATGATAAAACAAATCTTAAATACCTTAAGAAAATGCTTCCTAGCAACCCTCAAGGGTGCTTAGTTGCAGAATAGTATGTATGGGATGGATTTCTGACAACCATGTTTAATAAGAGCAATGTGTATTGCGATGTATCTCTGTTACATATTCTGCTCACATCAAATAATTAACATCACTTCATTTACATTTAATGGAAACTGCAACCATGCAGGATAAATTGTGTAGATATTATGAGTGAAGTTTATTCCTTCGTCCAATAACTTAGGAGAATGAAATTGTCATGTTTCAATATTATGTATGACTAAGGTCATCCGGATCAAGAACTTTAGTTCGCGGTCCCCACTCTAGTCTTGGAATCATATCCAGACCCCTTAGTCTAATTATTTTTATTCTAGAAGTACCCCCTTATTGATGATGCCCTACAACTTATGCCATGCTCCCATCCCTCGACCTTCGAAGATTGCTCGCTTCTCCGTGACAAATTTGTGGTAGTGCCCTTGCCCTGCGTTAAAAATGCATCGGGTTGGTAAGCAATATGCATCAGTTAACACTCTTTATAGGTCCAATTTTATTTGTATCAATACTGTTGGAAAAGAAAAGAGCCCACCCATGTGTTTAGTACCACATGGGGGAGCGATCACTATTGGGTCTGTCCGTGGGGCTATATAAGGAGCCCCACACCCCATGTACTCATTGAGAACTTCAATAGAAGAAATGCCCAATTCAGGGGCTTCTCCCGTGGTTTCATCCCGCTCCTTTTGGAGTAGGGTTCCACGTTAAATACCGATATATATTCTTGTTTTATCTTTTCTCTGATATTCGCTTCCGCATTCTATTTCTCTACAAATACAAATTAGTTCTATATTCCACTGTTGTTTCATTGTTTCATATGACCTGAAATTTACTTCTCTTTCCACCTGTAATCAATCAAATCACATTTGTTAAGATCCATGTATTCTTTCTTCTAAATTTAGATACAATATACCAAAATCTTAAATATTTGATTATATGAACCTACAATTTTGCATCAATCCAAAACACTGGGACATCAACCTTCCCTGGGTTTTCTCCAGCTTCAACCATAAGAAAACTTGCAGATATCTACATATGATATAACGATAAAAAAATAAATGCTTGGAAAAAAAACTATCCTAACATGAAAATCGAAGTTCTTTATCGTCTCGTCGTATATGAATGCTTCAAGAGCATTCCTTGTGTTCAATTCAAATGTTTTTTACCATAGAAAATATAATGGTAACAACAAAACTCAAAAAATATAACACCAAACCTTGTGATTGTTAGGATCCTGAAGAAGCTCCTCGCATTAAACGACACGTCCATGAGCGATACACTTGCTACCATTAAGCGTACAGCCTATTCCTCTGCCAAAGTACTCTATCAACCTTTCATAGATAGTCAGCATCCGAGATCCCGATCCAAAGCATCCAATTTATCATCCTGCATGGCCTCCCTACATTACCCACAATCCTATCCAACAAGTATTTTGATATCACGTCAAACACCTCAAATTCTTACTCACTTTCTGGCCCTCCATTGCAGATTTTTTCCCGGCAACGACACCCTCTGCAAGGTTGGCTTTATACACGCGCCCAAAACCACCCTCCCCAATAATATTATTATCGTCATCAAATCTGCTTGTTGCAGCTTCCAGAAATGCATATTTGAATACAGAAACCAATCCCTTCCTGCTTGACACCTTCAAAGAGTTTGAACTTGCTTAAGATCAACGACAACGTGTGTCCTCTCATGGAATCTGTGAAGTCTGGCAAACAAATTAATACATAAAGAATCAACATAGTTCTTAAATGTCATGGAGAAACAGATGGTACTCAGATTTTGCCAAAGCCAACCAGTGCTTGAAGTGCACTTGGATTCTATTCACCTTCGGTTTACCCTTCCATAAACCCAAACAAAGAGAAATGCTACCAATAACGTGGAAACACCAACACACGAGAAAAGGAGCATCCATTCCCGATACCACGGAGACGATGTATGCCCCATTCCTGGTACCTCCAAGACATAACACCTCAAGTTGAACATCCATGCTCTATCTGTGAAGTTGTCGGTCGAGGAGATGGCAAAGCTCGAATCCTACGCCTCTGCTGGTGTGGTTAAAGGTGAGAGTTACATCTCTGGGTTCACTACTTGGGCACAATCAGATCGTGACAAAAGTATTTACAGAACATAAATTAGGGCTACTCCGGATTAATCTCAATCAGATCGTGACAAAACTACTTACAGAACATAAATTAGGGCTACTCCCGGACTAATCTCAACAAAAAAACTAGGGTTAAGAAAACTAGGGAAAGTATATGGAGCTGGAGTACCTCGAAACTGGTGGCTGAGGGGGTGGAGAAAGATGGACCAAATGACAATGGATCTCCTCAACAGAGGTGACGAGATGCCGAGGGAAATCGTCGCAGATCGCCGGTGGGGATTGTCGCGGCGTCGGGCACCGGAGACAGAGTATCGCCGATGAGATCGGCCTCGAGAATGCGTCCCAAGTAGGAGATAGGGAATGGGGAAGAGAGAGACCGGGAATGGCAGAGAGAGGTTATAAAAACGGCGGAGACAATTGGAGGGGGTGGAGAATAGGGTTTTGGAAAGGTTTCTCAAAAACAAAAAGAGAGTTGTACTTTTGTTGTCCAAGACGCAGATGGACGCGGATGGACGACGATTTATCCGTGACCCCTATTTCCGTTGTCTTAACACTGTCGCCATATGTCCTGTTTGTTGCAGTGAATATTGATTATTTCCTAAAAGAAACCATGACTTTGCCCTATATATATCATCTCGTACATTTTGTAGAGTAATTAGGTCGATAAATATTATTTGCATGTTATATATTTTCTTATAATTGGCAACAACAAAGTAAAAAATACATAAGTATGCATTGAAAACTTAGTGTTTTTTGTCCTCAAAGTTGCTAGTATTCCAATCACATGGACATGCCATATCAACCATAATCTTGCATATAGAGTAGAATACCATTTTAGTCATGGGTATGTGGTAATCAACCTACTTAATGGAGTGATTAGCTTAAGATTAGGATGGAGTAGCAGGCCAGGCTGCACCTTGCCCAAAAAAAACCTGACCTATCTCGGGGTCTTCTTTTACTTAGGTCGGGCATGTGTCTTAGATTCGAGGTCAATTTTTTGGGTCAGGCTCGGTCTTAGACCCATGTTTTGGGTTCATAGAACTATATAAAATTTTTAAAAAACATGAAATTATGAAGCCCCAACCCGACTCGAATGCATGTCTAATTATTCAAGTCTTAGGATGTGCATGGGCCCTAAACTTCAATAGCTTTTTGACCTTAAATGGGCTCAGATCGACTAATTTTTATAGGCCTTGGGCGGGGCCTTACAGGTTCGGGCCAGGTCTAGGCTCGTGCTCCACCCTACTTCGAATCATATGCTTAAGAACATCACGATCATGCATGAGTTCCCTATTGTGTTGCTAATTTATTTACCGATGATTTCACTATAGAGCGAGATAAAGTTTGAAATTATGCTCATGCTTAATACATAGCGATTTCTATATCATTATAGTAGAGGAAACCTACTAAACTTAGGTAGCTATATGTCGTTGTTATAGGATTTGTTAGAGAAAGGATGTGTCCTTCCTAATACCTCTCATAGGGAGCTCTAGTCCTTTTTGTTAAAAAAGTGATGGATTCATGAGATTGTGCATTCACTATTTGGCAACTAAATAGATTGGGGGTCAAGAACAAAACTATTTGCTACCTTAGATAGATGTCCTTTTATTAATTTACATAAATAATGATTTTGTTTGAGATAAATGATAGATCATTATATCATCAGTTAAGAATTAATGACTAAGATACACTCAAGTCTTCCTTCTTTAGTAAACACAACCACTACAAGTTTGTTGTTGTGCCATTTAAAATCGAGCATCGATAACGTCATCGATTTTATAAATAATACATTCCGATCCTATTTAGAAAAATCCATGGTTGGATTTGAAGACATCTTTCTTATATACTTAGATCGATACAAATAATGAACACCACTCCCACAATATGTCAAAGAGACTAAAAATCATCAATGGTAGACAAAATTGAGCAAAAGAGTCTCGATCATCAAAGGTGGCCTTTTAAGGATGGTTATATAAATTAATTCCATCAAGATTGAGACAATGGTGACTTAGAAGCAACTCAAGATCTTAATTGAGGTATGTGATTTTTTGGTCTAAAGAAGGGAGGGAGATATTGGAGAGAGTAGGGTATGGCTAGAGAAGGGGGAGGTCATCATTATCGTGTGGATCTCGAAGGGAAGGGGCAAGTAGAGAGTGTTCAAGTGAGTGCAGATGGATGAGATGGATGGCCAAAGATGGATGAGATGGATGGCCAAAGTTCAGAGAGTGGAATTGAGGGATCTTGTGGCTCAGAGAGTGGAATCGAGGGATCTTGTGGCACTCAGGTGATGAGTAGCTGGTTGGGTTGAGCTCAAGTGTGAGGGGATGACGAGGGAAAACTCTATGGAGAGTGATGGGAAGGACATCATTTGAAAATTTTACATATTATAAAAGGCACGGCCATTGGGTGTAAAATAAAAAGACCCACCCCAACCCAATGAGAAGAAGATGGTTAGACGCCAGTTGAACATGTTAAGTTAATCACATCACAACAAATCGAGCTTATTGCAGTTAACAAACTTAACGCGATGGTGTGAAGTGGTCGACTGAACCAAGATTACGAAAAAATATCAGTGGATCGTTTTTTTATGAATCATTTGGTTGTGTGATAAAGAATGAGTAAATGTTTGAGTAACAAATAACTAAGTAAATGTTACACATTTTTCCTCTTTAGTTAAATGTATTTGATTTCGAGGGAAAAAGTTGAACTTACTCATTGTTTGACTTAGGGTGTGACATGAAGATTTAAATCAGATGCCTTTTACCAAAAACAATACCATTTCCCTAAAAAAACTAAGAAAACTAAGAGATACTCATACTTTTTTTTATAGGTAATGCTCAGAAAGATGTGATCAACTATTTCAAAATATTTTAATGATGGAGGTGATGGTCAAGAATTAGGGATGGAGCATCATGGACTGATTTAATGCTGGCATGTGAAATCAAAGATTTTGCCTCTCAAGATATGTGGTTGAGATTAATAGCTTTGGTAGCCTAATAAAGCCCCCACTTGAATCACATTTATGTTTCGTCTGACTTTAATGGTAAGAAAAAATATTGTACTTTTTTTCAAAGTTTCTTGCATTTGTAACCATGCAAACATAAATAATGTAGTGAACCCTACTTCATCTTATCTTTATTTAGTGAAAGTATACCTCTATTGGCCACCAATGATCCGGTTCTATTTTAGTAATTTTTTTGAGTTTTTACACCATCATGCTAAATTCTTCAAAAGACCACACCAACCCCTTTTTGATATAGTTTCTAGTTGGAACGAATGCCAGCTTTGATCGTTCAAATCAGACCTTCATTTCGGTACAACAAGGAGTTTACTATGATCAGTGCAGTGAAATTCGTGGAAGCAAGGAGACGGGAAAAACATGCCGAAAAGGTGGCTTATGTTGTGGTAGCATTGAATTGATTAGAGGAATCCTTGCTGACTAGTAGTTCAATCTTCTAATAACTGCTTTAGGCCGTATAGTTTAGTTGCAGGGTTCATGGACCTAAGAGCGAATCTAACGACCAGAGTCCGAGTCAGAAGGGAGGCTCGAGAATAAGGGAAGGAAGGTGGCTATTTAGACTGGAGAGAGTGCTCGCTATTGAAAATTGGATAGGGGTCAAGACGCAGCCGAGCTTAGGTAACTTACTCGACGTCCCCCCCCCCCCCCCCTCGAACCGCATGAAGGTGCATATATCTAGCTGACAGGAGCTGGCTTCTCTTCTTATCCACCCGAGAGAGCCTAGATCATTTTCGAGCGAGGAAATTCAACTATACCCAGATCATGTAATATTTGTAATTACACCATGATCTTACAAACTCAGTACACCGCAATGCTTGGATGGGAAGATATATGTTAAATAAAGTAAGATTTTAATGGTTGTGCTACAATTACAAAGATTAAAATGGTACAGTGTATTGCACAAGGCTTCCAACAAAACTAAAAAAAAGGGACTTTTACATCATGATCCATAGAATCATATCTAATTACGAAATAGCCCCTTATAACATTAGTAACACTACAAGAAAACTGAATTAAGGCAACGAATAATTTAATATTCGTTGTTATATCTTCCATAGTTAAATATACGACAACGAATATTATCTGTAATGGTATTCGTTGCTATATTCCTCGCAACGAATCATATAACAACGATTATTCGTTGTCATTTTCTTCTAATTGACGCTAAATATGACAATGACTACCGTGAATTTTAACGAAAATTTCAACAAAAAAATCATCGTTATATGGACCTTTAACAACGAATATGATATTTGTTGTTAACTACAAGTACTAAAGATTATTTAGCAATGAATAATATTCGTTGTTATATCTTTAACATCAGAAGATATATCAACGAATATTCAAGTTATTCGTTGCCTTAGGTCTAATTTTTTGGTGTAACTAATTCAAGATCCTTGTAGGTTGCATCACGATCTCTGTTACTAAGTCTTACATCTCAACCCTTGGATAAGGGCATGTGCACCAAATAGTGCCATAATATATAAGTTGGGGTGGAATTATGAAGATTCATAGGAATTACAATGTAATTGTATACATTATTTTAACAGATTTTACACCACGAATCTTAACATTTCAAATTACCATCTCAGCTTTGTATTCTTCGTAATTGTCACATAATCCTCACAAACATGCTAACTCTTATATTATGAACCATGTGTTTAACTCCCGTAAGGTTTATGGTATAGGAGTTTAAGACGAAGAAAGTTTGAAGGGTTTAGATGATAATAACAAAGAATACAGGATCGATACGGGTCAATAGTGTAATTTGCAAAATTTTAATGTTAGTAGTATAAAAAACCCAAAAAAAAGTAGAAAAGAGAGAGAGGGAAGTTGTGGAATTAATGGGGGCTACTGACCGACCGGATTCGGGTAATAAATAGGGCAGATTCTCGAGGGAGCAGTGAGTAAATGACCACTACGCACAGCCACAGGTGTCCCCACATCAGATTCGCATCTCGTAATCAGTGTGCCTGGTACGCAAATACGTCCAAATTCTTTAAACCTGGTGCCGCCGCTGAGACCCGAGATTAAAAAAAACGCCAAAAACCCGTCTATGTTCAACGTATGTAAAGGTTTTTTTTTATATACGAAACCATAGCTGTCAATAAAACATAATAGTTTGACCGGGATTATTTTACAGTTTTTACTACTTGCGATCTTCGGAGATATTATAATATGGGATATTTACCCAACGAATCCTGAAATCTTTCAAAATTACCTCTACGACCTTTGAAACATCGATATTCCTCCCTAGACCTCGTAATCTTGCTAACCATTACCGTGCAGACCTTCTGGTTAACTCCCATCCATTTGTCCGTTAAAACTAACCGGAAGCCGTTATATTTGTTTACATTATACCCAATTTGTTTGTTAAATTTACATTCATTGCCATTTCCCCTTGGATTTGGCCCTCCCCGCCGTCCTCCTCGAAACCTCAACCCCACCGTACCGTCCAAAGCCCCGGCGTCGCTTCCCCTGCTCCCCCGCCGGCCCTAGCGCGCCTCGGCTGCCAGCCACCGGAGCCGCTACACAGCCCGCTGGCTCCTGTCGTCGCACTTGCTTGGAGGAGAAGGCAAGGCGGCTTTCGCATACGGATGTGGAGAACTACTACTTTAGTGACCCCAATGTCGTCCAACCGGGCAACTTCTCCGCAGCACTGGCGATGGATTTCTTCATGGCGGATGAGAAGAATGATGCTCCCGCTGCTGTGGATAACCTTGGGGAAGAATCTTCTGGTTTCAATGGCGAGGCGAGCGGTGGGGGTCAAGTGGATACCAGCCTCAAGTTCCTCGAATTGGCATCCCGTTCACAGCAGAAACCTTCGGCAAAGCGGAGGATACCGATGCCTGATGCCGATAGGGTCATTGCCAATGGCAAAGAGAGCAACGCCGGTCTGAATCCCAGGAAGAAATCGCGGAGCACAGCTGATGTGAGTATCCACTCCTCTTTTCTATCCAGGTACCCCTCCCCTCGGTGGTACGTGCAAGTGAGAGCTTTGCCGAGCAGGCAAGCCGCGTTGTTCCCAACTGCGACCCGAACGAGCCACGGCCCCCTGACGATACGGTTCACGAGCTTGAAACGATGGTTACGGAAGGCGTCGTCGTCTGTGTATGCGAATCGGTGGAGAAGGGAGCCGACGGGGAGGGGCCGTCGGAGGCGAAGTAGAAAACGGCGCTGTGGTGGTCGGAGCGGGAGGGGATCTGGAGGTTGACGGCGAAGAGGAAAGACTTTGGGGGGAGGGGATGAAGGTGGTGGTCGGAGCGAGAGAGGAGGGGGAGAGAAGAAGAAAGGAGGGCCCTTAGATTTGCTAGGGTTAGATTAACTCAACTTAAACCCAAACAAGTTAACTTAAAAAATCTCAAATTAACGGTAGGGTCTATAGGGTAAGACGGAGCAAGATTACGGGGTCTAGGGAGGAATATCGATGTTTCAAAGGTCGTAGAGGTAATTTTGAAAGATTTCAGGGTTTGCTGGGTAAATATCCCTTGTAATATTAGCTGAGTCTTTACTCTTTTTTAAATATTTGGTAGGTCCTTAATTTTTGTTACATTATCACGTGTCCATTAGATTGACCATTAAAGAATGGAAAGAATCATAGTTTATTCAAATCATGGTATTGTTAAAAGATGCATAATGGTCAGAACAAAATCTCCCCCTCCTTCCCCCTTATCCCAGAAACTCAACCTTCTCACATCAGCATACGCTCACCTCTTCCGTCCCAAAACATCGCCTCTCCTCTCTCCTCTCGTCGACGTACGCGACTGTCTCCTCCTTGAGGGTGTTCTCAAGTGCAGGGCTCCTGATGTTGAATGACCTTCAGAACAACCACGGGCGGAGGAAGCAGCGGAAGTGAAAGGGGCATGACATCGGGTCGGACCTCAGCAAGACCGCTGGGAGGCCACAAGGGACAGAAGGCCCGTTCAGCTTCAAGGACGATTAGATTATTCTTTGCCGTTGTCACCTCCCAAAGCGTGGCTTCAACCTTTTAGGTTAAGTACCTCTTCAGACTCTTGGCTGGAGGGGCGGGGGTGAGGAGGAGGAGGATGGGATGAAATTGTAGGGCTAGGGAGAAGGGGGTGTAGGAGGGGATGGAGGGATGAGGGTAGGGAAAAGTGGGGGGAGGAGGAAGAGAAGTTGGAGAGGGCGGGGCTAAGGAGGACGAGGAAGGACTAGAGGGGGCGAGGCTGGGGAGGAGGAGGTGGTCGAAGGAGGAGGGGCTGGAATGGGCAGGGCTAGGGAGGAGAGGTCAGAAGTACGGGGGAGGAGGAGGGTTGGAGGGGGCGTGGCTGGGAGGAGGAGGAGGAGGTGCTGGAGGGGTGGGGTTGGGGAGGAGGGGGTGGGGGTAGGGGAGGAGGGGCGGGGCTAGGGTGGAGGGGTTGAAGGGGCATAGGAGGAGGAGGGGCTGGAGGGGGCAGGGTAAGGGAGGAGGTTGTTGGAGGAGGAGGAGGGAAAAGATAAGGATTTTAAGAAAATAACTAATCTACTCTTCTTATTGGTTAGAAAGCACCTCTGCGTTCAAAAGTGATATTCCAAAAAAGGGATGGACATGATTGACATTGTAATACTTAGTGAGGGACAAGTGATAAACATACTTTTTTATCGTGAAGAGAATTGATGAAGTAAATTCCTTAAAGTGGATGATTGGCAGTCGAATTTCAAATTTAACGCAATCTGATTTCGATTATGACACAATTTTTGGATTGAGACATGGATGATTGGCTAACCAGTCTAAGAGAAAAACTAGTGTCATGCATGTGCATTGCACTAGGAAATTTGCAAAATGTAATAAGGATACTATATGTGTAACATCCCACCTCTGCGGAAACACATATTAATACCCAATCAAAGTTAGCAAACAACAATCGCAAACAACATGCATGATATAACTTTCATATACAACATATGAAAAAATTTAAAATTGTCATTCAAATAGAAAATCTCCAAAAAAATGACAATATAATAATCCAAAGTTCTTTCTATTACATCATCATAATATGGACAGAGGGAAACGACAACACTAAGGGCCCGTTCGGTTCGGGAATAAGCAGGAATAAGGATGGAGAATAAGGAGAATAAGGGTCTATCCTTTGTTCGGTTGGAGGATAGGAATAAGGAGAATAAGGTGAAATAAAAGTAGGTAAGGTGGGATAAAGATATGAATAAGAGAAAAATAAGATGGAATAATGAGGAATAGTCGTACCACTGGAAACCGTGTTGGGAGGAGAATTGGCCCCTTATTCCAGGGCTTATTCTCCAACCAAACAGGGCCTAACTACAAACTAGGATCTAGCCTCAACAATGTTTTGTAGATGCACCGCTAAATACTCCAGCCTCATTTTCCTGCTCAACACCTCATGTTGGATTTCCAAGAGAGATAACTTTGTGAGTGAAATGACCCAATATGAATATAAAAATAGATTATATAATAAAATACTGCCGGTAGGAAAGGCAAAGATGTAGTAGATGATAAGTATAATGGATTCCATTCTAACGAAAGGAACTTGTATGATTATAGTTATATTCCCATCCTTTAACAGATCTTTAAACACTTTATACAAATAATCCACTTCCTATACATCATTTTACCTGTAACTCTTTATTTATTTATTTATTTATTTATTCATCTCAGTCTCACATGTCAAATGAGAAAATCTACGTAATGAATGATCTGAATGCATATCAAAACATGTGTGCAAGCGTGATCCTTCAGTTAGTCTGGTTGGTAGTATTCTCACTCTCGTAACATGTGGCATATATCCTAAGGGACCACAATTTTGTCAATAGAGTGGCAATCTCTCTAGTCCCAAAATAAGTGACCACAAAGTTATCGTGCGGTGTATGCATGCATCCACCTCACCAGAATACCTATCACGACCCCACTATGCGATGCCCCTCAAGTGGAGCTAGCTCACTATCAGCTCAACCAGCCTATAAGGGTGTGCATAAATTATAGTATTAACCATTTATGGACCTCGCATTCATAAATATAATTTCCTCGAATGTAATTATCTTAATATACAATATCGACATTCCTTGATCGATTAACTAGCCATTTAAATGAAAGACCCTCGGGTCACAATCCATTCATACATAATTAGTCATTGGCAAGTATGCTCACAAGCATCATACATATATACACAATGCATCAAGTTCCCCCTAAACTAAAATTGTTCCATGGAATATTGAATGCACTATGGGTTCATGGCTCTCCATCAATCATTTGTATTGAACACTTAGAATGGTTAGATAATTAGCATATTGTGTTTCACAAAAAGGGGAGCTAGTTCCTACCCTCATAATATCATGATATCATATTCCATACATGTTCAAAAGTTCATATATAAAATCAAGGACGTGTACAGAGATCACACAATAATAATTCTACTCGCACTAATTTTCAAAATGCGATAAATGATGATGCTACTTCAACATATAAAGGCATAGCTTAATGCCTAAAATCATATCCTAATACATTTTGGTGTTGAAGTTGTTCTGTTGTTCCATATACATGTCATCTATATATATATAGATAAGTTGCTCCAAAAATGGAGAAATCATGGAGAACATATGCGCGCGCGCGCGCGCGCACACACACACACATATGTATATATATATGTATATATATATATATAGGGTTAAAGGAGGCTACTCCCTGGGTGTAGCCAATTGGCTACTCCCACCTCAATTTTTCTCAAAATTTTTTATTTTTTTGGAAAATAAAAATATGTAAATTCATAACTATGTCCTCCGAACATGTCATTCCAATTTCGTCAGACACAGAGACTCATATGCCCACCATCTGAAGGAGGTCAATTTCAGCAATTCTGAGACCATTAAAATTTGACAGTCTTGATGGAGGGGATAGAAGTCTCGAATTAAGTTGAATTTTGAATGACATCATGGTGACATATTGTGATCTAAATTCAAATAGGTTTCATTTCAGAAAAATAAAAATATATAAGAGAAAATGAGTGGGAGCATGTAAGTTGGCTACAAACAGGGAGCATACTCCCTTTTCTCATATATATATATATATATATATATATATATATATATGGGAAAAATGTGTATGCCCCCTAGGGGGAGCTAACTTAGCTCCCCCCGCCCTTTTTTGACATAAGTTTTTTTATTTTTTTGAAATCTAAAACCGTGTAAATTCATTATTAAATCCCTATATTATGGTATTAAAATTTCGCGCGAAACAGAGACTCCTACGACCTTCATCCAAACGGGGTCGATTTAAAAAATCCTGTTACTGTTAAAAAATGACTGTCTGGATGGAGGCCGTAGGAGTCTCTGTTTCGCACGAAATTTTAATACCATAATATAGGGATATAGTGATGAATATTCATGGAAGAAATTTTCAAAAAAAAATAAAAAAATGGTGAAAAATGGGCGGGGGGGCCAAGTTAGCTCCCCCTAGGGGGCAGCCCCATTTATCCCTATATATATATATATATATATATATATATATATATATATATATATATATATATATATATATAACAACTTATTATGGTTTAAAAGGCTTGAAAGAATAAACATCTCTATATAATGCTCGATACTTGTGCTCTTATCCTAATATAGCTATTAAGAGAACAACTCAACAATGAAAATTAATAGCCATCAAAGCCCTAATGAAACTCTCGGCCCGGAGAAAATGGTAGTGACTGACCATGCCAATCATATAACAAGGATATCCATGGATAGCTTTGGAGGATAAGCAAGTATTTTCATGACATTAGAGATTGACTTCAAATATAAAATCCATGGCAACGAAATGCCTTGAACAGAGTATCAATCACGCATGGAACCCTCGACTTGAGAGCAATATCATAACTTAACTTAAGGAGGTATGTGTTCGGACATGAACAACTAGATACAGAAGTGGATACACAATCGATCACCACCATGGAAGCACGAGAAGAAAGAACAAGTAGATATAACGGTGATCGGTCACCTCTCACGATCACTGGAGAAGAGAGATCACTAAAAGAAGAACGAATACAACTCTCTCCGTTCCCTCGCTCTCTTCCTCTCTTCTCTCTGACTCCCTCTCTCTCATTTCTTTAGTGGGTTACATTGTTCTTGTGGTGGTGTTGAGGCAATGCCTCCCACACCCTCTATATATAGCTCAATTACAACATTGTAGTCCTATTCCTATTAAAACTACAAATGAAATATAACTCAACTATTATTAGGAGTCCCCTTTCTTTAGGATTCATAATCCTAATATGATTATAATCTAACAGTATGACTATATATTAGTAATTAGATGGCGAAAATGCATGTAATGCCCTTATATATCTTAGAAATAATATATCATATGATATATAGATTACATCACCAGTTTGGGTCCAACGAAATTCTTAAATATTGTACCCTTATTTTACTTAAGAAGAGTATCTTGTTTCTTTCAATTTATTTAATGGCTATCACGATGTTCTAAAAATAAAAGGCTCAAAATAAGTTGCTGGAGTTCTTTGACGGGACAATATCGTTGGAAAAGAAATTGATTCATATAATACCTTGATACGCATATCTCATATACATTATTGAGCGATATATGTATCATGATGAATGAGGAATACATCACAGAGTCAAGAATACCGATTAACGAGATCGATCGATAGCCATTCTTTCGCATGAAACAAAGAAGAGATGAGTTAACATAGATAACCGTAATATACCAACAACAAATAGGCGATCCGAGAGAAGGATCAAATCAGCCATGCAGCTCCAAAATCAACAATCTCCAATATCGCTAGAAACACGAACAATATAAATATGAGAAGGTCGAGAAATTGTTACCTACTATAAATATGAACGGAAGAACGCCTTCCCCATTAAGGTGGCGCTCCTCTTCATCTCCTTGTCATGAAGCTTCGGACTCTGCCACCCATCGATGGTGATCCTTTTGCATCTCTTGAATTCAAAAATTAGAATTCCAAAAAAATTCATAACTCTCACGTTCGAAATCGGAATTATGTGTTCTTCAGCTCGTTAGAAAGCTTGTGACGAGTCGGATCTTTTGAGTATAATACTCTAGATATAATTTGAGAGTTCTACGAGAAGCTGGAATTTTAGGGTTGTTACAATATCTCTTTGAAGATCATTGCTAAGATCTTTTAGATTCATTAAAAACATATCTTTATACTCTTACCATGTGCATAAATATTTTTCATGTGAAGTTAACTTATTTTTAGCATTAAAGAGGATATCCAAATTCACCTTATATATCAAGAATATTATCACATTTTAAATTATCATGAGGATAGTTATTCCATTTAAATATATATGAGCTTTAGATGCAATTTTTATAAAAGAAACGACGTGGAAATTTTCAGTTAAATTATATATGTTAGAAAACAATTTGCCTGCCTTTAATACTTGACAAGCTATAATAATTTCACCTTGATGGCAACTTCGCACTTAGACTCTAAATATCATGATAAATCGAACTCTTTGAACTTGTCTTACCAATCTATCACATAGGGGAACGAATAGTCTATGATCTAAAAGAGTTGTCTTTTATAGTAATAGTTGTTTAAAAATGAAATTTAGTTTTACTATATAAATGCTTATAAATCAGATTATATAATAGTCTTTTATAGTAAAAGGAAAGGGAAGCTACACCATGATGTAGCTAACCTAGTTACATTAGGGGTATTTTCGTCTCTTTTTTATTTTTTTCGAAAATAACACGATGGATTTTCATTTCTTAACCACTATTATCGGGACCGGAATCCCAAATCCAAGATATAAACATTGTTTTGACTATCACAAAAGTTGTTCCACATATCCATAAAGTTCCAATTGAATTTGGCTTACAATATCCTTCTTCATTCTAAAAGAACCAAAGTAAGAACCATTTCATTCTCGCATATCCAGATATAATACACCATATTGCTTCTTCAAATAATTTCTCTTTCTGAACTTTGACTTACACCATACAAATTTCATATATTTTACTAGGTTTATCATCTTCATCACAAAGCAAATTCCATGAAAATTCTAATGTGCGTCCAAAACAACAATGTCAAGAAAAAGAAGAAGAACCATCTTATGAAAAATATATGATTCGTGATAAGATAAATTTTATTTATCTCCACTCTTTAAAATTGCATATCAACTTTCCATATGATAGTGTAACCATTTCGCGATCAGGTCAAGGCTTGACCTTCTTTTAGGGTTTGGGTCACTCTGTAGGCAAGGATCAGGCACGAGGAGGAGGTCGTTGAGGGTGGAGGATGAGGGGCTAATGGGGCTAGTAGCAGTAAGGAGGAGAGCGTTGTGGAAGGGGTTCCATGGTGGGGCAGAGGTGGTTGATGGCCGAAGGGGTCATGGGCAAGACAGATGGGAGTGGATATTGCAAGGAGGAGGTTGGAGCGTAGGGGGTTGGGGATGAGGTGTTGTATTAAAAATTGTATTTAGGCTTTAATTGGAAAACCTATGTAATTACAATTGGAATTAATTTGGTTTCAATTTGGAAACCAAATGGTTTGGAGGAAAGGTGGGAATTCCCAAATTTGAAACATTAATGAGTTTGGGTTGAAGATTAGTACCATACCTTAGAGATCTAAACTTTTGGTGGACTTATATATGAGTCCCCACCCCAAGCTCTTGTAGCAATAGTAGAGAGGAGGAATGGAGGACCACACACGCGCGCGCGCTCCGCTCCGGCTCCGGCTCCGGCTCCGGCTCCGGCTCCGGCTCCGGCTCCGGCTCCGGCTCCGGCTCCGGCTCCGGCTCCGGCTTGGGAGAGTCAATTCGGATCTCGAATCTCGATACTTTTGCTGCGGGTTTCATTTAGCTGATCGAATAAATTAATCAGGCAGATTAATTTGATTTCGATCACATTGGGAATCGGACTTGATCCAAACGGCTCGATTTAGCCGCGGGTTCGAAATTCGAATGGGCACTCCCGTTGAGGGGCGTTTTTGGAAACTAAAGGTCACCGCACGCTAGGGCACGCGAGCCCCTCTTTTTATATCCCTCATCCGATGCCGTCTTTCTTCACTCGCAAGAAAAACCTCTCACACCGTCTCTCTCACTCTCTCTGGTTCTTCCTCTCACGGCTGAACGTCTCCCTCTTCTCCTCTCGGCTGCAGTTCCCTGAGGTACAATCGAGGACGATCCCGTTGGTGTGCGCCGACGAAGATTGTGAGCCGTCGTATCCTGGAGCGGATCGCCAGTACCCTACGTACCGGTATTATGGGGACGATATCTTCTCTAAGGACAGTTCATTTCATGGACGCTTCGGTGACTTCTAAACTAATCTTTATTTCATTTTGGTTGTCGCAATATGTTTATTGCTTTACTTTTTCTGGATCATGTCCTTATTTATATTTTCGTTCATTTAATCGGTTCCTGTTTACATATTATAATCAGATAATGATTGGGAAACATACGATGAATATAATCTTATTCGGTATTGTTTCTCTGTTAATTCATTCGGATCCGTTGATTTACTGTTTAATATATGCATTAGCATTCTTATTAACAACAATCTTAGAGAAGATATCCCGAACCGATTTTAGAATGTCAGAAACAATGTTTAAATCGAGGGTAGATATGACGGGTATGCCTGAAAAGTACGGTGGACAGAACTTTAAGCGTTGGCAACAACGTATGAAAATCTGGTTAATCACCATAGGGTTAATCTCGATGCTTGAAACCGACTGTTCTACGGTTGAGATGGAAAATACCTCACCTGATAGACAGAAGGCGCAATCTGTGTGGAAGGAACGCGACCGTATATGTCATGGTTTCATCTTGTTGGCTCTGTCCAACACGTTGTTTGACGTATATTGTTCGTCCACGCATACTGCGAAGTACTATGGGAAGATTTGGATCGGAAGTATAATACCGAAGATCTCGGTATTGAGAAATACTCCGTGGCCAAATTTTTGAAGTTTTCCATGGCCGAAGGAAAATCAGTTTCTGAACAGGCACACGAGTTTTTACTCCTGCTCAATGGTTTAAAAGATGCCGAAATGAAACTTCCAGAGAAGTTTCATGTGCATCATAGAAAAATTCTCCAAGTCATGGGAAGACTTCGGCATGACCCTAAAACACATGAAGGGGAAAATCTCTATGGATGACTTGATGGTGGCAAATGCCATAGAGGAGGAACACAGGAAACAAAAACCTGTGCTTCCTGTCGATATTCAGGCTAAGGTCAATTTTATGATCTCGAAGGGCAAAGATAAGAAGGGAAAGGGTCCTAATAACAATAAAATGAAACCAAAGGGCAAGATCCAGAAAAAGGCAAAGAATAAACCCTGCTGGCACTGCAATCAGGTTGGTCATTGGAAGAAGGACTGTTCGTCCTTGAAGGTTCAACCTAAGGCTGCAGACGGGAGTCCACAAGTGAATATGATCACTATGGGACTCGGGCTAGCGAGGGGTATGCCTCTGTAAAACCTGAACTATACCATATCCAGGATCCCAATGAGTGGCTCGTGGATACGGGAACCAACGTAAATATCTATTTTGACAGACTGCAGTGGTGGGACTATGAAGATGGGGAATGATTCTGCAACCAGGGTGCTAGGGTCGGGACAAGTCAACTTGAGGTTCTCCTCTGGACGTGTCTGAACGTTGCAAAGGGTGTTGCATGTTCCTGACATCAAGAAGAATGTTTTATCTGGCTTTATCTTAGTTAGAAATGGTTTTGAGTTAAACTTCAAATGTAACAAAGTTGTTATTCTGAGACATGATATTTTTTATGGAAAAAGCTATTTGGCTGATTTTGATTTGTTGTTTAGAATTAGTTGTGATTCAGTAAACATTAATGAATTGAATGTTTTGAATTTTGAATGTTCTAGTTCTGTGTCTCATGTTGTGAATAATCTAGAATCTTGTGATCTGTGGTATGGTAGATTGGGACATGTAAACTTAAAATCAATTAAAAGAATGACGAATTTAGAGTTATCCCTAAACACACTATTGACAAAACTCAAAAATGTGAAATTTGTGTGCAAGCGAAGACACCTAGGAAGTCTTTTCAGTCTGTCTCTAGAGATAGTGAAATCTTGGATCTAGTGCACACGGATATATGTGAGTTTAATGGTGTGTTGACTCGAGACAATAAGAAATACTTTATCATCTTTATAGATGATGGTAGTAGATACTGCTATGTATATCTAATGAAAACCAAGGATGAAGCTTTAGAGAAATTTCTTATATTTAAGAATGAGGCTGAGACACAAACAGGAAAAGTGCTTAAACGCCTTAGGTCAGATAGAGGAGGTGAATATACCTCTAACTTATTTAATGAACAATGAAAATCATTTGGCATAGTTCATGAAGTTACGGCCCCATATTCACCGCAATCAAATGGGATAGTAGAATGGAAAAATAGAACCTTAACTGACATGATCAATGCTCTCCTATAGAGTTCTGGACTTCCAACCTATATGTGGGGAGAAGCCTTGAATACGGCTTGCCATATTCTGAATAGGTTCCTCCGAGACATACGGAAAAATGTCCTTTTGAACTTTGGAGAAATAGGAAACCGAGTTTAAAATATCTCAAAGTGTGGGGCTGTCTCGCTAAGGTTTTTAGTCCCAGAACACAAGAGAAAGAAACTTGGTCCTAAAACTGTTGATGCGGTCTTCTTAGGTTACCTAGAAAATAGTTATGCATATAGGTTCTTGGTAATTCGGTCCGAGATACCGGGCATAGAAGTCAACACCATTGTTGAATTCCGTGATGCTACCTTCTTTGAGGATGTCTTCCAGTTGAAGACTGGAATTCCTCAGAATCTGACTATTGAGGGCGCTTCTACATCAGGATCTATTTCAGATCAAGTGGAAAGGATAACGAATGTGGGGGTTGAGACTCAACTTGAACTCAATGATCTTTCTGAAGAGATTGAGCCAGGGAGGAGTAAAAGACCTCGGATAGCCAAGGATTTGGGTAGCGAATTTGTTGTCTAGCAGATCGAGGGTGATCCACCAAGTTACAAAGAAGCCATGGCTTCATCTAAAGCAAAATAATGGAAGAAAGCCATCAAATCTGAAATGGATTCCATTATGGCTAATGGAACTTGGGAGTTGGTTGATTTATCCAAAGGATGCTCTACCATTGGGTGCAAGTGGGTGTTTAAGAGAAAACTTAGACCTGACGGATCAATTGAAAAGTACAAAGCCAGATTAGTTGTCAATGGCTTTAGGCAAAAGGAAGGTATCAATTATTTTGATACATATTCCCCTGTGACTAGGATGACCACAATCCGGATGCTCATAGCATTGGCATCTGTATATGATCTATCTATCCATCAGATGGATATGAAGACTGCCTTCTTGTATGACGATCTTGAGGAAGAGATCTATATGGATCAACCTGATGGGCTTGTGACTCCTGGGAATGAGGGAAAGATTTGCAAGCTTGTCAAATCCCTTTACGGATTGAAACAAGCACCAAAGCAGTGGCATGAAAAATTTGACAAGACTATTTTGTCATATGGCTTTAAGGTTCATGAATCCGATAAGTGTGTCTATTCCAAGGTGAAAGGTGATGAGTGTATTGTCTTGTGCCTATATGTTGATGACATATTGTTGTTCGGATCACATATGAGGATTATTAATGAGACTAAGGCATTCTTAAGTAGCAAGTTTGAGATGAAGGACATGGGTGTTGCTGATGTGATCTTGGGTCTCAAACTGACAAGGTCAGTTGATGGGATTGTAGTTTCTCAATCTCATTATGTTGAGAAAGTACTTGAGAAATTTGGATTTTAAGATTGCAAAGCTATAAGCACTCCTTTTGATTCATCCAAAACGTTGTTAAGAATAAAAGTGGAGTACCTGTAGCTCAGCTAAGGTATTCACAAGTGATAGGAAGTTTAATGTATCTTACAAATTGCACAAGACCTGATATTTCATTCTCGGTTGCAAAGCTGAGTAGATATACTAGCTATCCTGACCGTACTCACTGGGAGGCTCTGGATCGAGTACTGAAGTACTTGAAGGGAACTATTTCCCTTAGTTTGCATTATGGTAGACATCCTTCTGTACTAGAAGGATACAGTGATGCAAGCTAGATAGGGAAATAGAGGAGTTTGGGAGTAATGATGTTACAGGATATGTATTTACCCTTGGAGGCGGTGCAGTCTCCTGGAGGTCTGTGAAGCAGACCATTATAGCTCGATCCACTTTTGAGGCCGAGCTGTGTGCTTTGGACACCACTGGAATTGAGGCTGAATGGCTAAGAGAACTTCTGTCTGAAATTCCCATGGTGGTCGGTCTGTTCCTGCGATCTCAGTACATTGTGATAATATGACCACAATTGCCAAGATCAAAAGTTCAAAGTTCAATCAGAAAACTAGGAGACACATACAAATTAGACTTAAGACGTTAAGGAATTTGGTGTCTCGAGGAGTGTTGGATGTGGATTTTGTTGGATCCAAAGACAACACGACAGATCCATTGATTAAGAGACTTGATAGATCTTTAGTCCTAAAGTCTAGGCTTGGGATGGGACTGAGACCCATTGGGAGTTCCTCTACAGTAGCAACCCAACCTATCTGAGTGGAGATCCCACAAAGAAGGTTCAATGTGGTAATAACAGGCTGTTTGGAGAACTGGTTGGCACTCTAATCTTAATGCGTAAGCATGAGTGTCTTATCCCTGGAAGTTTGAGTGCCATTTAAGCTGCAAGTCTAGGAAGAGCGTAGGCTCTGAATGGGTTCAAGTCTTTTGGGCAGGATGTTAGCAGTGCATCCTTGGAGAACGCCACCTATGTGAGTGTTACTGTGGGCCGCAGTTAAAAGAAGAGGGTCTTTCCTGAACACACTCATGAAACAGGATAAGGGTGCATGGCCTTTAAGAGCACCAACCCTGAAGATTGTATCAAGAACAACACTTTGTTGTTTCTACCGTATACTTTAACACTAAGGTCTAAAGTTCAAGACGTAGTTCACTTCGTTCATGTTAAAGTGAAAGTAGTAAACTCAGTTAGAGGTTCCAACCGGAAGGTACCTTTACTGAAAGCAAAGTGTGGGCAACCGAAAGAAGTCTCTTAAATCTTTTTTGAATCTCTTTTTCAAATTGGTGAATTTGTGGGGGAATGTTGTATTAAAAATTGTATTTAGGCTTTAATTGGAAAACTTATGTAATTACAATTGGAATTAATTTGGTTTCAATTTGGAAACCAAATGGTTTGGAGGGAAAGTTGGGAATTCCCAAATTTGAAATATTAATGAGTTTGGGTTGAAGTTTAGTACCATACCTTAGAGATCTAAACTTTTGGTGGACTTATATATGAGTTCCCACCCCAAGCTCTTGTAGCAATAGTAGAGAGGAGGAATAAAGGACCACACACGCGCGCGCGCTCCGCTCCGTCTCCGGCTCCGGCACCGGCTCGGGCTCGGGCTCGGGAGAGTCAATTCGGATCTCGGATCTTGATACTTTTACTGCGGGTTTCATTTGGCTGATCGAATAAATTAATCAGGCAAATTAATTTGATTTCGATCACATTGGGAATCGGTATTGATCCAAACGGCGGGTTTGGAATTCGAATGGACACGCCCGTTGAGGGGCGTTTTCGGAAACCAAATATCACCGCGCGCTAGGGCACGGAGCCCCTCTTTTTATATCCCTCACCCGACACCGTCTTTCTTCACTCGCAAAAAAACCTCTTACGCCGTCTCTCTCTCTGGTTCTTCCTCTCACGGACGAACGTCTCCCTCTTCTCCTCTCGACTACAGTTCCCTCAGGTACAATCGAGGACGATCCTGTTGGTGTGTGCCGACGAAGATCGTGAACCGTCGTATCCTGAGAGCGGATCGCCAGTACCCTACGCACCGATATCGTGGGGGTGATATCTTCTCTAAGGATAGTCCATTTCATGGATGCTTCGGTGCCTTTTAAACTAATCTTTATTTCATTTTGGTTTCGCAATATGTTTATTGCTTTATCCTTTCTGGATCATGTCCTTATTTATATTTCCGTTCATTTAATCGGTTCATGTTTGATATTATAATCGGATAATGATTGGGAAACATACGATGAATATAATCTTATTCGGTATTGTTTCTCTGTTAATTCATTTGGATCAGTTGATTTACTGTTTAATATATGCATTGGCAATCTTATTAACAACATGAGGAGGAGGATCGGGGATGGGGTAGAGGTGGGAAGCATGAATGAAGGAAGAAAAAGGAAGAAGAAGATGAAGGATGAAGAAGAATGGAAAAAATTCCACTTGTATCCCTTCATTTTCATTCCAAACGACACTAGTTCATGCATAATAGACTCTTGTAAATACCAAATTCCTGTAACAACTATTTGAAAAAATATGAAACATATGCCATTCAAATTTGCAAAAACATTTACCGTTTATGCAAGTTAAATGGGAAAAAGATGCATAATGTCATGAGTTGTGTGCTTGACCTTTACTAATATTTATAATAATATGCGATCACAATTCCATGTCTCTCTCTAAGTCTCGCATCTCTCTATTTTCAATTTGTAGATCTGAGGTTTAGCCAAGAGAGAAGGTCTTCATATTTGAATTGATATTCCCTTTTTGAATGAGTATACCTTATGGTTTAACATCCCCTCTCCATCAACGGAATCTAGGTGACACATGTTGGGTAGAGTCCTAATTGTCTTGCAATAAGATGAAATCCTTATCATGGAAGGAGCTTTTTCATAATATATATGCAAATTGATCCTTTCTAGTTATGAATTTCACTTGTAAAGTTCCTTTGCAACTTGTTCTCGAAAAAAAGTAATAATTTGTTTTGATGTGTTTTGTTTTGGCATGAAACATTGGATTTACTGAGAGATATGTAGCCCGAATATCGTCACACCTTAGAATTGGATGATTTTGAAGAAGAGTGTGAAGTTCTTGAAGTAGGCTTTTAAGCTAAATTAGTTCTGCAATAGCATTTGCAAGTATTTATATTTTGACTCAACTGAGGATCGTGAGATTATTGGTCATTTCTTTGAAGACCATAAATAAGAATTTATCCAAGAAAAATAAGGTAATAGCCCATTGACAATCGATCTTCTGATGATCGTGCCCAATTTGCATCTGAGTTGGCATGAATATTAAGATTGGTAGCTCGATGAATATGAAGGCTTGGGTTTAGGCTTTAGCGCATGACATAAGCATGAAGATCTCATCACATGCGATCAAGAGCAACTAATCGTACTAGTTGCAATAAGCGACGGAAATTAAAATTTCAATAAAGATAAAACCACATGATATGAAAACCATTCTCATATTGTTTCATTAAGAACATAAACATGTAATAGGATTAAATCTTGAAGCGTGTTAGCGACCGCATGTCTCTAAATAAAGATACCTCCTGTCTCAAGTCCGATCCAATGAAGATGCATTTGCGGGTGTGGATGAGAAGCATGTTTCCTATAATCAAAGTTGACGATCCAAGCGTGAAAACTCCCGATTTTGTCTCACAAAAATGTATCCTTCCTCACGAGCAAGGATCACTGAATGAGGGATAGATCTACAAGCAGTCGATGGCGACAACATAATGGCGATGCGACTCTCAATGTCAATATAGTGGACGACCAAAATATTGAGAGAGAGAGAAGGAGAGATATTAGGCATGTATGAGAAGATAGAGAGATATAGATTTGTCACTTCTTATTGTTGACGGGAGAGAGCTAAGTCTACCCTTTCTTTTATAACAAATTGGATGGTGGAGAGGCACTCCTAATTCAAATCAATGGACATAATTTTGTTGCATAAATTTGCAAAAATAATTAACTTATTTAAAGAAAATAAATATATTGAATAATATTCAAAAAATTTAAATTCAATTAAATCAATTCAATATGCTATAATAAGGAAAGAAGGAGAGCTTCCTTCCTCATTAGGGTGGACGACTTATGAATACACACTTACTAACATTTATTCCTTTATTTTGTCTTTAAATACCTAGTTAAAACACATGTAAATACGTCTAACTTGTGCAAATTAACATACTAACTATTGACTGTAAATAATACATTAACACATGTATTTAAATCTAAAATAAAATAATGAAGAAAAGAAAAGAAAGATAAAGGAATTATTGTAAATACTGACTCACCCCAAACCTCGAAACCAAGTCAATATTGACTAGATTGATAAGGAATAAAGTAGGGGGAGATCAAGGTAAAATAATATATACATAAATACACAAATCCCTAGAAACCCTAGGTGTTCAACATACTATATATAGTCATACTTACAGTATTTTATACACACTAATACACACATTAAATAAAGATATTTTCAACATGAAACTTGTACAGATTAATGTATAGAAAAATATAAAAATAAAATCCAACAAAAATCGTGTACAATGTACATGGTACACATAAATGAAAAAAATGTAAAAAGAAATTCATTGATCATTATATCCTCCTTATGAACTCGAAATTCATCAAACTCACCTCCATTGTATTCCAAATTAAACTATCTATCTAAAAAGGTGATTTCATTTAAAATAGAGTTAATATACAAAAGTCGGCTCTATGGGTCAATATAGTACTTGGACATCTATATATAATATTATTTATATATAATATTATTTTTTAACTCCTTACATTTTTAATCCATTTATATTTTTTAAATAATTATATCTATTACATAAAACATGTTAAAAATGTAAACATAAATTGAAGCCTTTAAAACAAATCCAAAGATAAATAAGGAAATATAAAATTGATACAAATATCAATACACATAAATATATCAAACTTTAAATATTTGTAATTTTTTATACAACTCTAACTAAAATGTTTTCTTTACATTACTTCAGTAGAAATATAAAAAAATTATCACCGTAAATAGTTGGCAAATTGAGTAGCTTCAATTTTTCCAATAGGTATGCAATCCACATTTTATTTCTAGAGTATATGAACTCCAATTCACCCCAACTCACTTTTAAAGTTTATCATTTGATAATATTTAAATTCTAAAATTATTTTGAGGTGATCAAAACTCATTTGTGAAAAGTCGATTCCAGGACCCATCTGTACAATATTTTACGACTTTTTCTTTTTTTGTAGATTTCATTTAACTCATTTTCTTTTGATTTAAATTTTATTTTTTATTTCTATATTATACTTTATATTAAAAATATAAAATCAAATAAAAATACAAAATAAAAAAATACAAAAATAGGTCTTCTCCATACAAGTCAACTTTACTTGTATTTTATCTTTAGTACTTTTATCTTTTTAATTTATAAAAATAAAAATCAACAAAAAATATTTTCAAGTACATTATTGTATATATTATAAAATATGATATAATAGTATAATTAACAAGAAAATAAAACTAAAAATCATAAAACTCCAAAGTGGGTACTTTACACCTAAAAAACATGTGTTTAATTTGTATCTATTATTATAAATATTCTTTGGAAAAACTTTATTCTACAAAATTTTAGAAAAAATTATTTTGATAAAGTTGTGTGTTTTGAGTTTTTTGTTTTAAGATTTCCTACTATTTACTTTGAGCATACTTTCATTTGAAAATCTCTCTTTTTTGTGATTGGTCCACATAGACATGAGGACACCCACTAGAGTCCAAAATTTTAGAAATAGCTCACTCCCATTAGTGGATACCCCTTCATCTCATCTCTTCCCTCATTTTTGGTATGTTGATCACAAGTAAACTTTTCATCCTATCCTTCTCCTCCATTTTCCATCCAGCAACCCACCAACCAGCTTACACCTTCTTCACCTCGGGCTTCCCCTATCACCCCCGTCGTATGTGCCCTGGTTTCACCTCCTCCTCGTGAAGACCCCCTCCAATAGCCATCCTCTCTTCCATCTTCTCCACCATAATAAAGTGAATTCAACTCCCATTTTTTAACCATTCCACCAAGTTGTATAGCTAAGCCCCAGCTTCCTTCATTGGCAGTGAGTGAGAGGGCGAGTTGAAGCCAGAACGAGTCATGCTTTGAGATTTGAGTGTGATCTGGTGGTGCACAACCATCATAACAGAGCTCCAACTTGGTCAAGTTTCGTGGACTCGTCGACCACTTGAAGCCACCCCCCCACCCCCACCACACACACACACACACCTCCTTCCCTCGCCCTCTGGCGAGCACAACAACACCAAGCAACCCTCCTCCAGTACCTTTAGGGTGTGTTTCGTATGCAGGTTAAGGCGGGTTAAACTGGTCGAGGTAACCCATTTTTGTGTTTTGGTGTTTGGATAGAGGGTTAAACTGGAGGTGGGTTAGAAGTGGATTTATTGTGATATTAATGTATTGAAGTTTGAAAAAGTGAGTAGTTATTGTGATGTGATTGTATTGAAGTTTGAAAAAGTGAGTAGAAGTGGAGTAGTTTATAATTTTTATATGATATGATGGTATAATATATTATTTTTTGATGGAATTGATGGTGGAGAATTGATTTATTTAATTTTTTTAAAAAAGACAAAAAAAATAGGGCCCCCATATGAATGAGAAGGGGTGGGGTAAGGGGGGGTATAGGCAAAGTTAGATTTAGTTTTGTTCTTGTAGTAGTGCAACAACCCATTATCTTCAACCTTTGTCCATCCTTGTGCCATGGCTCACACCTTCATCGTCGTGTAGGCCCCATCTTCTCCACCTCTCCTTACATGACCTCACTAACTCCGGTCACACGCGATGGTTGGAGAGCATCTCCTCTCCCAAACCATTCATCCCATAGATTTTGTGCATGTAACACAAACCGAGCCCACGCTCGAGCTCTTCTTTTTGTTGCAGGACATTAGGTCCCTTTCCATCACACCCATAATGTAACACCAGCCCGTGCCATGCCACCTTGCTCCTGGCAGAACACCACCAAATGGTTCACCATTCTAGGCCATCGCAGAGTGTAGAACAAATATAGGGGGCTGGAAGCTATAGTTTCCATCAAATCAGATCATCCCCCTCATCTCGTGGCTATTGTATTGAATTCAAGGGGCATTTTGCATCCATACCCTCGGATTATATCTTTTCCATGTGCGTCCTCACCATTGGAAGTACACTAGCTCATGCCACATGGATTAGTGGCAAATATTGCAACTACGTCCTCACATTTTTGGAAAATCATAGGAACTTTCACAGTAGTTTTTGAATTGCATTTCCATTCTTACATTTTCATTTGTATCCCTGCACTTAAACTCTTGTTAATCATTCATCCAACTATATTTTTTTGTGAAATTTATTTTGTTAGATAGACGATCTAAATATCTACCTACATTGTACTCAAGTTTCATAATATTCTGATGAATGAGTTATTATTGGTGAATTTTTAAAGTCAGTATATTGTTTTAACTTATTCCGTTAATAACTCTTCGAATACGTAATATCTCTTTCTCATTTTCGGATATTTTGTAGAACTATATTAGTTCGAACGTGTGTGCAAGTTTCATCTTTGATTTGTGGTTGTAGAATTTATACAATATTTTGAGTGATTGGTTTATTTTTTTAGCATCATTCATCTATTCAAAAATCTAAAATAGCTCATCTGCCCCAAATTTTTCTTCATGTCTAGGGATTTCTTTGCATTTTTATCTTGTCGTTTACATTGTCAAAACATTAAAAATATCTTTCCAGCCAACCTATAGTGTTGTATTTTTTATTTATTCCTTTCATTCTCGAAAAATACTAAAAAAATTATAGCTCATGCTCGTTTATATATATTGCATATCCAAAGGGCATTCTATGTATTATGTTTAGAGTAAGATATCCCAAAATACTTCAAACATTGAAAAATTCATTAAAAATTGGAGTAATATCAAAAATCCAAAACAATGTCATGTTTTATTCTATATATTTTTTACTAATCTAAAATATATATATATATAATTTTAGCACTTAATTTTGAGTTATCTTTGGCATTTTTCTGAGTGTCCTATTTGTCTTATTTTTCTAAGTGTAGGATTATCTATTTTATTTTATTATTTGCATTCTCTTATTTCTAAAAGTTCCAAAAACATACGAATACATTTTGAAAACATAAAAATATATTTTCCATATTTTTTGTTTATTATTCATTATTTTGTTGAGTTGGTTACTTGTGTTTTGTGGATTTTGTTCTTTTTCTCTCTTATGTCATTACTTGTCATGTTGTGATGCATATGTCCCTATGATTGTTTGTCTTCGTTATTTATTTCTTCTCATTGTTTGTTGGTGAATGAATTATACACTTGATATAAAAATCGATTGACAAGAAAACTTCTTAGTTAGTACTCCTTGTGTTCAATCCAGGATTACTTCCTATTGGTTAATTAAAAAGAAGTTGAAATAATTTTATTTATTAACTGTCTTGAGTGGGTACTAGTACTTGATACTTTTAGAATACCACTCAAAACCATTATCAACCGCCACCAAGGAGTCTTTCTCCTTGTGGCCATCCACTCCTAATAAGGAGTGGATTCTTCTTCTTTCCATATTAATGAGACTCTCAAATCTCACCACAATTTCTACATGTTTGCAACAACTTCTGTTGCTTAAATTCTCATAAAAATTATTCCAAATTATTTTGTGATAATTTCAATGATGCTATTGACATCTATGAATCATATTTATCCACTCAATAAAATATTAAATTATATTTACAATTAATTAATGTGAATCCAATTCACATTAACATTTAATTTGTAAATCCTACTTACAAATAAATCTCTCCATCATATTATAAATCATATTTATAATATTTATGATTATTGTTGATAGTGATATCCACATTAATCATATCTTTGATAATTAAATCTCATTTAATTATCTTAAATGACTCTTGTCATGTGTCCAAATAATATGAATCATATACACATTTATAACAATTAAATCATATTTAATCATCATTTTCCCAATATTCAGATATAGTCAACAATAGAATTATTCTTGAACTCTTTCAACAACAATGTGTCTTCTTGCAGATATATGGAGATAAAGACAAGGCGATTGTACATTTCATGTATAGTAACTTGGATATTGAGATCTTATCCCATATCCAAATCCAAGGGATTTCTCACAGGTGTTTGATTAAATCAAATTGTAAATATAATCTTCTCGTTGCATCCGAATCATATTCAAATCAACATCCAGCTTTTGGACTAATATTAGTTTACTGATATACTACGAGGATTCATTAAAATCCAATCATGTTTCATCACTCCCTCGGATTGAAAGTGGCATGGTTATACAACCGTTTACGGTCACATCACCTTCAGGTATTCCTAATGCATATATATCATGCATACTAAAAGACCTAAAATAAATCTAACGTTTTTAGATCATATTTAAAATGTCTTCTTCATGGTTTTATCACTAAGTTTCTCATTTAGTTGGAATCAATCTTATACTTTCCAAAAACATATATCATACCTACAAATTCTTATCATGCTTCCAAAACAAGATGACCATGCATGGAATTTGTTCGGTCCCAATACTTCATGAGTGAGCTCATGCCTTCTGGTTCAGTAGTGAATCCGCATGATCCCTTTGAAAGATCTATTACATGTATTCCCTTGTATGTATACCAACTCGTCGATGTATGGACCTTGATTAGGTCATCAACCTAATGGTCTACCTAATGTACATACTTAGACATATAGTAATATATCTGTCTCTGGTCATATGATGTGTGCCTATATCACGACAACATACGACATAGGTATTGGTTATCTCGATCTCGTGAAGACAACTCTTTGACCTAACTTATCTGACACCTTTGAATCTCTATTCCTATGTAGAGTACATGCATCAAGAGGTTGGTCAGATACCAACCTTTAGAGAAGAATTTCCATCTCATTCTCAGGATGGAGATCATCTCTTAACAATCATTTGACGATGCTTGATGAGTCCTCAATCTAACTCTTTAGGTATCATCCAGGCACCAACCTCTATGATTCAACCATTTAATCAACAACTATATGATTATTAAGATGACCATGGTACATAAATCTAATTGTACTAAGGGGACTCATAAGTGCATTCATTCATTTAAAAAATCTCAAAACAAGGAGTGAAATAAATCAATAACTTTATTAATATATCAAAGGATTACAATAACATTTATTGTAGAAACGGTTTGCTCAAGGCTCACATGTCTAACAAAATACACAAACATGTTGTAATCGTTCCTTTAAGAAACCCTATAATGCACTTGACATGTTCCCATGATCTTCTGTCAGATTGTTCACAAATTGGCATGTCCAATTGACATCAAATGAAATGTCTAGTCTGGTTAACAATAAGTAATGTGGAGCTCCAACCACCTCCCTTATCTTTGAATGGTATACCTTGTGATGTAAGTTTGGATAATGTCACCATCGGAGAAGGATGAGCTTACATTATGTCATGTTTGTCTTTTGTAATAGATCAAATGTGTACTTTTATCGTGATAAAAGTAAAGCAGTATTAGTTTGTTTGACTTCAATGCCAAGAAAAAAATGTAGATTCGAACTGGAATTCTTCGCCCATTTCTTTTAATATCTAGCTGATGTTTTATGGTGAGTTTCCTTTACATATGATATCATCTACATATACTAGCATATAAAGAAGTGTGCCACAGAAATGATACACAAATAATGAAACATCTGTTTTGGATGTGATAAACCAAGTTTGTAGAAAAATATGCAATCTATTGAACCATGCTCTTGGTGCTTGTTTGAGACCAGAAAGTGACCTTTCTAGTGGGAAAACATGATGTGGTTTGTTTGCATCGGCAAAACAATGGGGTTGAGTTATAAATTCAATTTCTTATAAGAATGCATTGTTAAAATCAATATGTCATAGACTTCAACATCTTGTAGTCGTAGTTGAAAGTACTATGCGTATTATTGTGGGCTTTACTATCAAGTTGAATGTGTCTGTGTAATAAATTGCCTCTCATTGATTGTAGCCTTTTGCCACTAGATGGGCTTTGTAATGATCTATCCGACCATTCTATTTGAATTTAAGGCGAAAAACCCATTTGCATCCAACAACATTCTTGTTTGGCTGGTAGGGTATCGGTTCTATGTATAATTGGTTAGAAGTACATTATATTCTTCAATTATAATATTTCTCTAATTAGAATTCTTGCATGCTTGAGAGTATTGATGAATGCGAATTCCACCTCTTTAATAGTTGATTAATTATAGTACATGGGGTGGGAAATAATTCGTCAAAAATATGTGGAATAAGTTTTACTTGGTAAATATATCATGGTCGAACACAGGGAATGACAACTTTTAGTTGCACGGTTCTAGATTAATTTAAATAATTAATTGATTATAATGTTAATTTATGTGTTAGAAAATAAAGTGAAAAATAAAAAGAAATGCAATGATAAAAATCCAAGCAAATTAATAGAGAAGACGATGAAGTACGTGATTTGTGATTTATTATCTTTAATCCAATAAAAAGATGATCAATTAATCCTCAAGACGAAATCATAGATCAAAAAGAGATAAGTTCAAGAAATATTTTCAACTTAACTTTGACCTTGCAAGTGATTAAGTCATATTAAACCAAAGAATTCATGCTTTAAAAAAATAATCAATCAGCCTTGAAGATAAAGACCCCTAAGTTCCATACAAAATTGTTTTCTCCAAGAATTGTATTTGTCACTTAATATCAAGGAAGTAGATAATCAAGTCTAGTTTCATGTAAGACCTGTAGAAATAAGCCAAACATCTCCAATTTTAATTCATAAAATTATCATCATGAAGTATGCCATTCAAATTAAGAGCACCAATAATAATTTAGTAAATGCAAGCTCAAATCTATCAATAAATGATATTATAAGATAGGTCATAAAAATAAGTTCAAAATGACATATAGTGCGCAAAAATTGGAGTTCGAATGAGAAAGATCTGTTAAATTGAAATGACATGGACTAAAATGCAATAAAAACAAATAGTTTCTTCTTAAAATAGTCCCCGAAAGACTTATCCGCAAATAATAAAAGCTAGAGGGGTCCTTTTGTAAATTGCCCATGCGCGAGACACATGCCTGATGCTCGGGGATCTGTGCACGATTTCCATAAATAGTGGGGGGATGGGTGCAATTTACCCAGTAAGCCACTAATCAGTCGATAAATCAAGGTGCGGTCTTGTGGTCAACACAAGGCGGGACCACAATCGCTGAATATACCACTCACGGAGACCACGACTAAATCAACAATCAAACCACAAGAGAAATAGTCAATCAATGAAGTTTAGATGTGGATCAAAAATTATTATACCTCAACAATAAAATGTGTTTATAGTGACAAGAAGAGTAGGGTATCGAATACAGAGAACAAGTTAGTGTAGCGGGTATTATTATTTATAAATAAATAATAATGTATAAATGTACACTATTTACTCATTTTATTAATTAATATTTTTCTGAGTTTTTATCAAGTTTTGATATTTTAATTTTTTAATTTTTATTACTTTTATGTTTTTATAATTCTTAATTTCTTTTTCTTTTAACTATATAATAAAGGTATATATAATTATATATAATAATAGGTAGATAATATATGGTGTATATATACAATATATGTATATATAATAAATATAGAAAATATAAGAAAGATTTGTTTTTTATTTTTTTAAGGATCTAAAATATATTTAAGGTGTTTGTAATAATTAATAGTAATATTACTTATATATAGCTAAAATAAGTATAAAATATAATATAAAGAATTATAATTATAAATATAAATATATAGCCAAAAATACAAAATAGAATATTTTTATGCTTTATATTTTCCTTCTATTTTTTTGATTTTTGGGTATTTTGTTAATTTTTATGTATTTTAAATTCCTAAATATACAATATTAGGGACTTAATAAATATGATGAATTGTTTGAGATTTAAAAATGGTAAATAGATTCAAAATTGCTCAAAAGTAGTTTTTACACGTATAAAATGGTATATATAAAAATATAGAATAGAAAACTGATTTATTGGGGATTTCAAAAAAGCTTTATAATTTTTTAGGATTAGCAGGGCTTTTATTTTTAAAGTTTTTTGTTTATTATTTTTTTATTATTTTCTATAATGATAAAATACTATAATAAATATAAGTATTTTTTGGGATTTTTAATTTAGGTTTTTATAATTTTTGTATTTTTCAAGTCAAATAGAAGCTAAAATGTGCTCTTTGGAAATTTAATAAATGGAAAATGCATGTGAAACGGAAATAAATTATATGACGTGAACAAGCATGTCATCAAGCACATCCATCTATTTTTTCATGATTTTTGGAGCATGGCTGTTGTTTTTAGAAAATAGAAAAACATTCACATTAATTATTGAAGCTGACAGGGGTATTTTTGATATAAAATTATATGTAGGGACTATGTGCAAAACCATCACAACTTTTCAACTAAAATCAAAATTTTAAATTCTAATTTACAATTTACAAAGCCTCGGGGGTACAAATCTAAAATACCCAACTCATGTGGGGGACACGCGAGCTGAGCTGGCACTAGACTAACTTGTAATTAACAAAAGGTTTGGAGGCTTTTTTGTAATTTCTACACAAAGTTTTGACTTTAATGAATTATTTGCATTAATTTTTACGAAATACAAAAAATAGAATGGGGATTAGTGCATTTTACCGCCCATATGCGTGGAGATGCGTGACGGATATCGTGCCACATCACATCACTTAAGGAGATCCGATAGTAGGAATGAGCGACATTTTGACTTAATCGGACAACGTACAAAGATTATGGCGATGTCGAAGATCCAATGGTTGGTGTGGCCTCTGACCGAACTCTCAAGAACACAGTGCATGGGATCCTTCAACCGCTAATTCCAAGCGATGGCAAACCCCTTCCCATGTGTCGACTGTGGTTGCATGTCGCTGTCGACCTTCCACATCTGCAGGTGATGACTGGTGGGCTCAAGGTGTCTTCATACTCGATTTGGGGGCTCCTTTAGCTCGATGGTACCTAGAGCTACTCCAAGTGCACCACACAATTCCATTAGGGTCCTCATGACCTTTTTCCTGCACAAAAAGGTTACACAACGCGAAGGCTTCCGCCTCGACCGATCAATGAAGCGATAAAGTAAATGTCAGCACAGGACGACGAAACTCCGACATAGGGCTAGGGTCAAGCTTTTTTTTGACTGATCTAAGGAGTATCAAGTTTGTAAAGGAGGTCACAAAATGGAGAACATGAAGGGAGTGATGTGGCGTGGATAGTGTGGATAAACGATGATTAAGGATAGAGAATTTGGATGGAGCTCAATCTCTAGGCCGATTAGGGGTTTTCGAATTAGCTTAATATTATTGACTTATTACAAAATTAAAATGCAGAATGAAAACTAAAACCTACAATTTACCTAGAAAGCAGAAGAAAGGGGGGCCTCGACCAGGTCGGTCGGAGCTACTCCAGCAGTGGCTTGGATCTGCTTTGACGTTTCTTCTCCTCACTACAAACCGCCACTCAACTACTCTTGTCACCAGTGGTAAGTCTTTGGAGGTGGTCTGAGGGGCAAAAAACTCCGAGGGAAGGATCAAGGGCAAAATTTGCGAAGGTGGAGATATATAGGCCGATGATGGGTGGACTTCGAGAGTTAGTGGAGTGAGATGGAGAGAAGATAGATGAAGATGGGGAGGTTGGCGTGAAGGACGGATGTACGGGGGTGAGAAAGCGTGGAGATCAAGGGTGATGGCAAGCGTGGAGGAGGCGTGAAAATGGGGCAAAGTTGGGAGCCCCATGATGTTTCTGACATGGCGACTCGAGGTCAATATAGTTGATCTTCGATCAACAATCGAGAGCTTCTGGTTGGTCCACGTAAACCAACCAGAAAATTCCAAAGTAAAAAATGCTAGTAAAATCAATAATAAATCATAAATGTATTAATTAATTTTAGGTTATAAACTAAAAAATGTTTCTAATATCATATAGTATTTTATACATATTTTTATTTATCTTTTCCAGGTGATTTATTGTAAGTTAATATTTACATGTATAATTATAGGTAAATATACCTGCATTTTGAGTATTTGATTTTTAATTTGTATTATACATTTTTATTGTTATAAACATGTATGTTATATTTTTTAATTATTTTAATTACATATTTAGGTATTTTTGATGTATTTTTATGAGCTTATTTATGTGGCTAAATAATTATATACATAATTTTTATAGGTATGTATATATGTACATGTATATGTATATTTCATCTTTGTGTAGAAGTAAGTGATTTATTTTAATTTTTATTTTAATGGCTTTACTTTATTTTAACTATGGACATGTATTTCAAATATAAAACAAAAGGATTTGAAAATATAAAGAATAAATGTATTGAATATAATATATATGTATACTACAAAATGGGGCCCAAACCTTAGTTTTTGCATTTAACTCCAAATTAAATGAAACTGCCTTTATTAAATATCTTATTGATATTTATATATAATTAAAGATTATTTTGATCAATTTTGATATAGTATGGAGAAGATACAAGTATGCAAAGTTTTCTTTGCAGCTTTTTATTCTGTGCCCCAGACATATTATCCATCATTTTTCAATGAAATCAATTTTTGTATTTTTCTTTGTATTCTTATCTATAATATTCGCATAAAGGTTTTATTCTTTGAGGTGTAAAAATAATTAAATAAAATGGGTCCCAAAAAGTAATTATTGGGCAAATTAAATTAGGTTTTGTGTGTGATTTTTATTGTATTTTTATATAGTTCTCATGCCCTATCTCCCCCTATCGTATTCCTTGTCGACCAAGTCATCGTAATGACTGGGTCTCAGGGTATAGGGTCACTCGGTGTCTTTGACACTTCATTCTTTTTTTCTTTTATTTCCTTTGTTCTTTTATTTTGGAATTAAATATATTAAATATATAATATTTTATATAATATTTTGTACAATTTATGGAGTGTTTATTTTGATAAATTAATTATATAAACATGTATTTATCTCGGGATTTAAGGTCAAAATGAAAAAATGATTTATCACCCCCATACTTGCCTTTGTTAATCTTTCGCAAACACTTATGCTTATAAGTGCAGAAAAGCAAATAGAGAAAAGAAGAAGAAAGAACTTGGTTCGATTTTAACTTTTAAATTTGTCTTCATAAAATCAAAGTTTGAAGCTTAGACGGGCATTTGGATTTTTATTTTGGCCGGATCTTATTGGAAATCGGAACAACAATCTCTGAGAATCACAAAACTCTGCCTAAGTCTCCTCAAAAGCCATGTCAGAACAAGTTGATGTTAAACACAGTCCCTTATGATTATGAGTTTGTCTTGTATGGTATCAATGATATATAGCTCCTCTTGGCTGAAGCGGTAAAAGTCAGGCTTCTCCAATATAGTGACCCTAACTCCCCAATCTGATAATTCTTTCATCTAGAAGTGGTGTATTCCCATCTAAGTTCAAGTACAATCGGCTCGATAAGAGGAGGTAGAGAAGAGAATTGACAGTAGCCAGTGTAGCTACCTATCTAGGGTGATTGACCAATGTATCTAAGTCACCCGGTTGCAGGCTCACATGTATCATTGACTTTGAAGCTCAAGCTTGCTTATTGAATACATACATGCTCCGACAGGAATGGATTTTTCTTTAATTTTGCCCATTTGTTTTTTGGAGTTTTTGATTCTTTCTTTTTTGAATACTATATACAACAACATTTACATAAGGACTTTTTCCTCTTGAACTGGTATATTATCCCTCTTTTGAAGCATTATTGCAACCCACAACATTATGTCATTAGACCTCATGGCTACTGGATCGGACTGGGGCATAATGACCACTGTATCATGGCTTTGTATGTTTCCATTCGTTTATGTCTCATGCCAACAAATTCAACCCTCTACCACTTCAACTGAGGTGAGCAAAGTGTAAGGTGCAAGTGCGCAAGTTAGGTCAATATCAACGAGAGTTTTTCTTGTGTTCCTAAATTCTACTTAGCCAGTCAAGACAACAATAAACCTAGAATCGTGGTCTCAAAGAATTAAGTCTAGTAGTCATGAAGCGCCTCAATTCCAATTCCTATAAGGTTCATGTGATTAAGTGGATTAAGGTTGAACTAAACTCTAATCTTCAGATTTTATTTAGACTTTTTCAATTGTCATTATCAATCCGAAAAATGCAGATTCTATGTAATGTAGATAAACATCTTTTTGTGAATTAATTTTATAGTCTTGAACTTTTTTATGGATTTTCTTTTTTTTTGCAAATTGTATGTGATTTTGAAAATATTTTGCATTTTTATGGGTTTTTTTGCATTTTTTAGGAAATTGTTAAAAACAAAAAAGGTTAGATCAAAGAATTATGTATAGATATTTACATGGGAGTGTGTCTTGTTATTTACAAGAATTAGTTGAGGAATTGACACTGGGTATTTACATGTATTAGATTAGTTATTATTGATAGGCTTTTATGCAATTGTTTGTAATGAATCTTTATTTAATATAAATATGTACATGATTCTCAAAATAATTTGGAAACATTCTTACAAACATTTTGAAAACTTTATTTTGAAAATAATTTGACAAATAATTTTTGCAAATATTTACAAAATTTGAAAATCATTTTGTAAAGATTTCAACGGCATGTATAGATTTTTAAAATATTTTTGCAACCATTTTTCAAACCATTTGCAAATAGATTTTCAAAACACTTTATTCAAACAAGAAGATAAATTTTTATAAACAAAATATTTTTACAACGGTTCAAAAAAACTTCACATAATATTTTTCAAATGGTTTTACAAAAGATTTTTCAAGAGATTTTCCAACCATTTTTCAAACATTTTGCAAAATATTTTTAACATGATTTACTAATCAATAATTACAAAGAATTTCGACGTATGGTTTAATTTTTATTGATTGGCCATATTATTGAAAATACAAAAGTACGAGTTATGGCTAAAGTGTGTACAACATATATACGACCTCCCGATACTTAGCTTGAGTTATGTCTTTATATATCGTAGAGAAAAAGAGAAGACATAACTCGTATTGAGTGTAGAAGAGCCTATACTACAATGACTCAAGAATGAAAGAATGAGAAGTATTCCATCCCCCCTATACTTGGGATCAATTAATCCTAAGTGTAGCAGATTGTATACAACATGTAGGGAGGGGCGAGGGTGGGAATAAACATATCACAACTCGGTTTGTCTCCCCCTATACTTAGGGTAAGAGATCCCTAAGTATAAACAAAAATAACAACACGAGAGGAGATAGGTGAGGAGACCGATAAACTGATAAAAAGAAAAAATATGTTGGGGGAATGTATGCATCACTCCCCATATATGTATAGGCAACAATAGGTGTGACGAAAAAAATGAAGAAAGAGCACTCGACTCATGCACCCCCTCCATACTTAGGATAAAGTACGTCCTAAGCAAGGAAAACACATGGATCGGGGTGGATGAAGGGAAAAAATGGAAGTAAATGATAGAGAATATACAAAGTGGTGGCTATGTAGAGATCAAGAAGGTAGAAAGTATACCTTCTTGCATGACTGTTGAGGAACGGATCGAACAAGGTGCAAGTCAATATCGAGGTTATTATCTAACTCAAACTGATCAAGATCGACATGGTATAGATCTTCAACAATCTCAAAGCGAAAAGGTACGAACTCATTAGTGAAATTAGTATGGTCAGGTTTAGCATGGGAAGTCTTGGGAATCTCAAAATGCAAAGGCACGATCCCATCGATGGAAGTATTGTAGTCATGTCCGGTCTGGGAAGTCTCTCCTAAATCTGCCCTTTGAACTAAGGTGTTTATGGTGTAAATGTCACGGATGTTGTCAATACATCGCCACACACAGGAAAGGGAACTTCAATGTCTATGATATTCGAGTCTTCCTCATTGAAGATGAATTCTCATGTCTCAGTATCATCCATGCTAAAACAAACCTATCTGATATCAACAGATAGGTCATAGTCCTTGAGGTCGACTGACATGGGTACACTCGCATCAGATGTGGGTCTCTGGTCTGTGGTGGTAGCAATGATAAAGATGCTCTCGTTGTAAGAACGAGAGTTTACTTCTCTGTATCCATAATCAACAACAGTACTCATAGTGGCAAGAAAGGGCCATCCTTGGATGATTAGAGTGCGCTCCATGGGGGTGGAGGTCCCCATTGGAAATACAACAAAATCTACAGTGAACCTCATGCCCTGTATCTGAATGACGATGTTTTCAATAATACCCATCGGCCTCTTTATGGATCCATCAACGAATTTACAATCATCCTGATTTTCTTTAGAGGACCAAGATTAAGAGTCCGGACAAGCGAGAAGGGTATTATGTTAATTGATGCACCGCCATCAAGGAGAGTATGATCACACATGTGGTCAGAAATGGCACAGCTCATGAGGGACGTACTAGTGTCGCCTTTTCTAGTGGGCAGACGGTGGTGATGGCATGGCAGTGGTCATGGTGATAAGGTGTCGCTTGGTTCTATGTCATCGCTTTCTCTTTTTGGGTGTGGGCACATATATTTGGTTCATGGCTTGGCTAAGTGGGGATTCAATAATGTCTTGAATAGCCCCAGCACTTCAGGGTTGGGTAACATTTCTTTTAGATTTTCTATCTCTTCCATACTAATGAAGAGATCAGAGTCATCATCTACACAAGGATGATGAAGAGAAGCTTGTATAGTGTCATCCTTGGGAGTGAAGAAGGTAGAAGATACAATGAATGTGAGTATGGGCATAGGATGTAAAATTGACTCGTCTAGGTGTCTCCCAATATTATATTTTTGTATTTTTTTCTATTTTTCCATGTTTTGTGTTTGGGAAAATTGCAAACTCTCATGGGTGTCCTCTCGTGAATCCATGATATAGACATGTGAAGTTGCAGTGTGGCTCTTATTTATACCAGTGAGGTCACCTATCCTCGTCTTCATTTGCTCCACTGCCTGGGTCAGTACTCAAGAGTGGTGTCCATGAGAGGTGACTCCAACAGCTCAATCCCAGGTGGGTGTGATAGTGGGCAATGTGATGGTGGTGGTAGGTGAAAATCCGATGCCTGAAATTGTGGATGAGGCGGATATGTATAAAAAGAAAAGTCAGGAGTAAAGTCCTCCTAATAAAATGGAGGTGGATCGTCTGGAGAGTAAGAAGGATCCCTGAAGTTTGGATCAAAATAACTCCAGTTAGCCATCTCTGAAATAAAAGATGGGGATTGAGAGATCATGATGGTCAAGTCAAGATATGCAATAAAAGGCACAAATGCATATAGAAGATCGAGTATGCATACAAAAAACACAAAAGAAACAAAATAAAACCCCTCAATTAACCAACTCAACATAGTGATGACCGTGAAAGTTTGGTCTTTTTATCTTGTCAAAATTTAGAGTTAGGTGAGAAAATAACTATTTACAATCTCACGGGTGCAGTCACCTAGAGTGGTTGTGCTCTAGTCAGCGTTGCACACCTACAAGAACACAGATACCACTTCATCTATGGTCAGAGGCAAGTACTTCCAGCAATAACCGGGCTCAAGAATCGACCCAAATGCTTAAGGCACAAGTCCATGGATGGGGGATCTATCCCTTATGTGTACATGCCTCTCTCAGTCTGAATGCAACCTTTGTACAAGGAGGGGGTTAATCTTCCCAAAACAATGATTTTTTCCTTACGTTTATTTTAGGGTTGAGTAGAGTTAGTAGTCCCAATTTTATTGGTTATCACTTTTTTGGATGTTTTTGAAAATCCTAACGAGATTCCAATTACTTCAGTATCCTTCGTGATTAAAATCAGAGGGAGAAAGTGGGAAAGCAATGCAATCATAAATCAATGATGTGTGATCAGTCTGAAATGCTCACTTGCCTCCAACTCTCTTCGTGCAGGATGCTAGATAATAATTAAAACCTACACTATATGCAATGCAATTCAATGAAAGAGACCTACAACAAGAGTTATTATTAACGTGAGAACCAACGTGATGAATATTTAGAAAAAAAACACAAAGTCCAGTCTTGGAGATACCTCAGTGCCCACCATAACAAGTCATGCATGCGTTGAGTGGAGTCTCTCGCGGTGCGTGCTTTCGAATCCAAATAGTCAACAATTAATTTAATCTAAGTCCAAGCATGAGACTATAGGTACATGCAATTAATTATGGTTGTAAACCTAGTCTATCGATCAAGCAATCATATTCTAAGGCTCAATCACACAAAGCAAATGATAATAAAGTCAAAAAACTCAAAATGCATGAAACGAAGAAAAGAAAGCGGTAAAATGTGAGAAAACATGATGAGGTCACTAGGTGAACAGATACGTGAGCAGTGTAACTCATTAAGTGCGGTAATGTCCAAATCAAAATCATTACAAATAATTTACAAAAATAAAAATTCTCCTCATAAATAACTAACAAAATGCTAAGTGATTTGCTCCTCTCATTCTCTCTATGTCCCTCTCATGCTCTCTCCAATTAGCACCCCCAGAAGAAGCGTTAATCTCCCCGCGACTCTGGTGTGTCCACCTCCTAAGAAGCAGTAGATGCCATGTGATTCCTTGCAAGAAAAGCAACAAAGAAATATGGGTAAAAAACAATCAAATAATTACCAACAATAAAAGAGGGATAAAATGGAATGAATAAGCAGAGGAATGTACAAAATGTGCTACACTCCGTTGCTCCTCGGTAACAATGTCAATTTGATTAATTTGTAATCTAAGGGATAGTCTTGTGGTCCACATAAGGCAGGAGCACAGTCGTTGAATAGATCACTCGCGAAGACCTCGACTAAATCAATAATCAACCCACAAGAGAAATAATCAACCAATTAAGTATAAATCAAAATTTATTATTACCATACAATAAAATGTGTATATAGTGACAAGCATAGTATGGTGTCGAACACAGGGAACAAGTCGGTGTAGTAGAAATTATTATTTATAAATAAATAATACTCTATAAATGTACAATATATACTCACTTAGTTAATTATTTTTTGAAGTCAAAAAATAATTTTTTATTGTTAATTATTTACACCTTTATTAATTATTCTTTTGTAGGTTTTTATAATTTTAATTTTTTTTATATTTTTCATCTATATTTTTTATTTTCACATTTTATTTTTTTTAGTTTTTATTTTCTTTTTATATTTTTCTGATTTTTAATTTCCTGTTCTTTTCATTATATAATAAAGCTACATATATAACTATTTATAATAATATGTAGATAATATTGGTTATATATGTAAAATAAATATATAAAATCAGAAAATAGAAGAACGAAAAATCTTATTTTAAAGGATCTAAAATATATCTAATGTATTTATAATAATTAATAGTAATATTATTAATATATAACTATATATAAGTATATAATACAAGTTATGGTATTATAATTATAAATATAGCTATATATAGTCAAAAATTACAAAATAAAGTATTTTGTGTTTTTTTATATTTTTCTTGTGTTTTTTTATTTTTGGGTATTTTACAATTTTTTTGATATTTTCAAAATACAAAATGTACAAAATCATGGACTTAATAAATATACTAGATTTTTTATATTTAAAAACAATAAATAGATTCAAAATTTCTCAAAACTAATTTTTATACATAGAAAGTAATATATATATAAATATAATACAAAAACATTTTTTGAGGTCTTCAAGAATTTTTTACAATTTTTTAGGACAACAAGAGTTTTTATTTTAGATTTTTTTGTGATTTTTTTACCATTTTTGATCTGTAGTGATAAAATACTATAATAAGTAGTTTGTAGTTTTTGGAATTTTTAATTAAGGTTTTATATTTTTAATAATTTTCAAGTCAACCGGGGACTAAAACGTGCTCTTTACATTTTAATGAATGGAAAATGCATGTGAAATGCAAAATAAATATATAACATGAACAAGCATGTCATCAATCACATCAATCTAATATTTCATAATTTTTGGAGCACGATTTCGATTCTTAGAAAATAAAAAACATTCACAATAATTAATAAAGATGGCAACATTATTTTTACAATATAAATAAATGTAAGGGGCTATGTGCAAAAATACTAGAACTTTTTGACAAACTGGTTTTTTAAATACTAATTTGCAATTTACAAAGCTTCAAGGGGTACATGTGTAAAATACCCAACACAAGTGGAGGCCACGTGAGCTGAGCTGGCATTGGACTAACTTATAATTAAGAAAAGGTCCGTATGCTTTGTTGTAATTTCTCTGCAAGGTTTTTACTTTACAAAAATATTCATACTATTTTTTATGAAATACACAAAGGCAAAGGGGATTAGTGCAGTTTACCCCTCACACACGTGAAGAGGGGCGACTGATATTGTGTCATGTTATGTCGCTTAAGGAGATCCTACGGTAGGAACATGCAATGTTTCGACTTCATAGGGCATGGAAAGAATCTGACAGCATCGAAGATTCAACAGCGGACGAGGCCTCTAGACAAACTCTCAAGAGCATGAAGTAGGGGCTCGTTTAACCGTTGATTCCAGGCGATGGTAGACTCCTTCTTGTGCGTTGACCGTGGCTACCTATCGTTGGCGACCTTCCGCATCTATAGGTGATGGTCGATGGGCTTTAGGGGGCTTCATGCTCGATATGAGGGCTCCTTTAGCTCCAGGGTCCACAAAGCTACTCCAAGTGCACCACACGTCTTCGTCAGGGTCCTCACAACCTTTTTCCTACACTAAAGGGTTACACGACATGAGGGTTTTCTCCTCGACTGGTCAATGAAGCAATAAAGCAGCGGGGTGCACAAGACGTTGAAGCTCTGGTGTATGGCCATGGGTCAAGGTTTGTTTTACCTGATCTAAGGAGGATCATGGTTGGAAAGGGGGTCAAACAAGAGAACGCAAAGGGAGTGATGTGGCGTGGATAACATGATTGAACAACGATCATGTACAGATAATTTGGACTGGAGCTCAAGCTCCATGCCTATTAGGGGTTTCTGATTTAGCTTAATCTTATCGACTAATCACAAAATTAAAATGTAGAATGAAAAGTAGAACATACAGTTTATCTATAAAAGCAGAAGAAAGGGGGGATCGATCAGGTCAGGGACCTATGGAGCAGAAACGATCGGAGCTACTTTGAGAGTGGCTTGGCTCCGTTCCAACATTGCTTCTCCTCACTGCAAACCGCCACCCAACTACTCCTATCACCAGCAGCAAGACTTCGGAGGTGGTCTAGGGGCTAAAAAATCTGAGGGAGGGATCAAGGCTAAAATTTACGAAGAAGGCAGAGATATATAGGATAATGATGGGTCGACTTCGAGGGTCAATGGCCTGAGACAGAGCGAGGGTAGGTGAAGATGGAGAAGAATTTTCAAAATTATGTGATCTTTCAACAATCGCTCGGTCTCAGGACTAACATCATTCTTTTTGGATTTTTTTCTTTCCTTTTTCATACAAAGAAACAGGAAAAGGAACAAACTCAAGAACAACATAATTTTTCTTCATTTTTTATTCATGTTTGCATGAGAATCAACTACATTGAGAGATTCATAAGTATGTACAAATCTCTCAAATACAGGAAAAGAAACATAATCATCGGGAGTGTTTGTATGGTGTGGCGTGGTATCATCATATGAATCGCTAGTATCAAAATCAATAGCATATGCATCGCTCCCCTAAATAGTGTCATCATGGAGATCATGTCGGTCCTCATCGTGATGGTCCTCCTCCTCAACAGTAGAATGTGTATGATCATCATAGATCAACTCTCACTCTTCATCATGTGTTCTCTCCTCCTCTCAATCACGTTCTTGTGGACGTCTTCCGCTCTGGAGATGAATTAAGTTAGATAAAAAAATCAGGAAAGTGACCATACCTGTAGTGGTGTCTACCTAATCTGAATGTCGCCTCTTATTATTCGGTTTCATCTGAGGTTGTACTGGGAGAGTAGTCTTGGGCACGGCTAACTCATCCAAGCGTTGGCTAACCCGCTCCATCTCCGTTCACTGTGTTGTATGAAGCATGCTCAAGATATCCATGATCTAATTCATATCTAGATACTGTGAAGATATCTCTAACTCAGTGTCGTATACCTGACTGTCTACTCTCTCATGCCAAAAAGCTTGTTGTTGTGGTGTATAAGGCTGAGGAGACCTCTGTGGAGTAAAATAAGATTGTTGCTATTGTTGGTGCTGATAGGAATGTAGATGTGTATCAGGATACTGATATGAATGTGGCCTCTGATATACATGCTGGTGAGACTGCTGCATGTAAGGTTGTCGGTGCTAGAAATGTGGAGATGGGCATCCATGCTGTGGATGTATGTGTTGTTGTTGCTGGTGTATGATCTTAGGAGTAAAGTGTGGTGGTGGCTAAACAGGAGCATACCATATCCTGTTAATCTCAATAGTGGAATGAGAATCGATGTCATCATCATCAGTACTAGTGATCTGACTCATGTTGGCATTGTACGGATCATCATGCCAATCCAACTGTGGAGGCTCGGTAGGCTGAACTAGCTCACTCTGAATGTATTGATTCTTACAGGTGAGAGGAGCGAGTAAGATCTCTGTACAGGCTAGGGAGTGGAAGAAGGGTAAAGTTGTTGGTACTGGAGTTGTAATTCGATCACCTTCTTCGTTAGATTGCTCAACTGCTAAGAAAGTGATAAGAGTTTCTCCAACTCTCGAAGCGACTACAATTCTTGGACTTGCTTCTAAACCACGTCGACTAGTGTATGTTTCTCACTAATGAATCCCATGTTGATCGTGAAGTAGGATCATAAACATATTCCACCTTATGATTATCTCTCTAGTGTGGCGGTTGTGGGCCCTTCTGGAATGCTCGATTGGAGTCAACTGCATGCGAGTTCCCTGCTATCTCCTCAAAGATGGACCAAACTGACTTTGCATCCCTATTCATATAAATGCTGCCATATGTGACGATCATTAGGCCATGAGCATCCCGTTGGAGTCCTCTAAAATAATTATATACAAGCACATTCAAAGGAATCTCACGACGAGGACATTCAAATCCTTGAATCTATCCAATGCCTCATGTAGAAGCTGTGTAAAATTAAAGATTTGACTCCTCATCGTGTTCGTCTATCGTAGAGGAAAGTATTTACACATGAATGTGGACTCCAGATCGTCCCATGTAGAAATCTCCCTCCCTAGATGACTCAATCAGAATAGCACCTTATCTGCTAAGTCGAAGGGGAAGGCCTTGAGGTGTATAGCCTCCATCATAACTCCTTGATAGCTCGTCGTTCCATGTATCATCTCGAACTATTGTAAAAGCATGAACGACTCCAAGTGTTCCTGTAGAATTAGAGAAGCAATGAAATGAAGGACGGTTTAAGCTTGTATGACCCTTGATTCGGTGGTAACAGAATCTAATGGTACATCGTCCTAGCTCCTGGGACATGTCATCTCTCAATGTCATGAGAATCAATGCAAGTGGTTGTGGATTCCCGGCTCCTGCTCTCAATGCAGTGATCTCATCTCTAAGCTCATCTTGGACTCTATATTGATCTCTGATCCATATACTCATATGTTGGAGTGTGTTTAGAATCCTTGTGGTAATGTCCAGAGTTGGATCATGCCTCTCATATGTACGTCTCTCATCATCATGTGGTATATCCTCAACAGCTCTATCCTCAACTAATGCCTTCCCTCTATCCATGTTCCTCGAATCCTCCACGAAGAAAAAAGTTTCATAAGAACTCTGTGAAAAACATGTAGGAGAAATAGATGAAGAGTTGAGGCATGGATCTGACTCAACTGAAGGACTAGGAGGCGAAGGGGTCTGGATCTGAGTCACCTCATAACTAAGTGGGACCGACTCGGGAAGGCGGTCATCTTAAGTTTGTGAAGACATACGATAGATGATGGAAGGTCGAAAGCTCATGGAGTCTGAGCGTAAAATCCATCTAGTTGTCATCCTTGATGTCAAAAGGGTACATGAGAGAATACGATAATCAAATCAATAACACGAGTGTGGTGACGTATAAGACGTTGAATAACGCATACCCCACAAACAAATGCAATGCAAGCCCAAGATTCCCCAACTTCGCACGGTGGAGACCGTAAGAGTTCGATCTTTTATCTTTCAATGTTAATTTTGGTGATCAAGCAGTTGTATTAATCAGGCTCATAAGTGGTGTCGCCTTGTCGTCCAACGTACGTCCTCACAATCTCCCAAACAATGGTACCATCTTTCCGAGTTGCTAGGTTATATCTTACCCAAAGGGGACTGTGAGGTGGAGCACACCAAAACAACTTTCTATGGTCAGAGGCAAGTGCTTACAGTTGCAACCATGCATCGAAGTGATACGCAAGTATTTAAGGCACGAGTTCAGGGATTTTTGGCTCTAATCCTTATGGTTGCATTCTCACCCACTCTGTTTGGAGTTTGGTACCAGCATACAATGAGGGGTTTGCTCTCCCAATACACATTAAGTCTATGTACTTTTTATTTTTGGTCAATTTTTTAAAAGAGAAAAATCTTTTTTTTCTTTTTTTTTGGTTCTTACTTTTTTGGATATTTTTAGAAATGACTAACAGGATGTTGATTTCATTTCAGTGAAAAATGTGTCTCATGGAGGAGGGATCACAGAATACGGTGAAAAACCATGATGCGTGTAGAGATAAAAATCATACATGACGCCAGCAGTCTACATGCAAGTGATCCTGACAATAAATTCTAATCTAATGCATGAAAATTCGTGAAAACTGGGTCCTAATCAGCAGTCCTAACGTAAGAATGAATTTATTTTTCAAAAGAATCTAATTTACGCCTAAGTGTGTATTAGGGGTTTGGGTTTTATTTTACCCGTCTAATCAATCATGCATTCACCCTAAGATGCACGAAATCAAAATTATTACAAATAATTTTAAAAATAAAAATTCTCCTCATAAATAAAAAACAAAATGCTTAGTGATCTGCTCCTCTCATTCTCTCTATGTCCCTCTCATGCTCTCTCCAATTAGCACCCCCGGAAGAAGCGTTAATCTCCCTGTGACTCGGATGTGTCTACCTCCTAAGAAGCAGTGGTCGCCATGCTATCCCTTGCCAGAAAAGCAACAAAGAAATATGGGTCAGAAACAATCAAATAATTACCAAAAATAAAAGAGGGATAAAAAGGAATGAATAAGCAGAGGAATGTACAAAATGTGCTACACTCCAATGCTCCTCGGCAACAATGCAATTTGATTAATCTATAATCTAAGAGTCTTGTGGCCCACATAAGGCAGGACCACAGTCGTTGAATAGATCACTCGCGAAGACCTTGACTAAACCAAGAATCAACCCACAAGAGAAATACTCAATCAATTAAGTATAAATCAAAATTTATTATTACCCTACAATAAATTGTGTATATAGTGACAAGCATAGTACGGTGTCGAACACAGGGAACAAGTCGGTGTAGTAGGGGATTATTATTTATAAATAAATAATAATCTATAAATGTACATTATTTACTCACTCAGTTATTTTTAAGTAAAAAAATATTTTTTATTGTTAATTGTTTACTCATTTATTAATTATCGTTTTGTAGGTTTTTATAATTTTAATTTTTTTATATTTTTCATATATATTTTTTATTTTTACATTTATTTTTTTAGTTTTTATTTTCTTTTTATATTTTTCTGAATTTTAGTTTCTTTTCTTTTCATTATATAATAAAGCTACATATATAAATATTTATAATAATATGTGGATAATATATGGTGTATGTGTAAAATAAATATATAAAAATCAAAAATAGAAGAAGGAAAAATCTTATTTTAAAGGATTAAAAATATCTAAGGTATTTATAATAATTAATAATAATATTAGTAATATATAACTATATATAAGTATATGATACATGTTATGGTATTATAGTTATAAATATAGCTATATATAGTCAAAAATTACAAAATAAAGTATTTTGTGTTTTTTTATATTTTTCTTGTGTTTTGTGATTTTAGGGTATTTTACAATTTTTTAGGTATTTTCATAATACAAAATATACTAAATCATGGACTTAATAAATATAGTGGATTTTTTTATATTTAAAAACAATAAATAGATTCTAAATTTCTCAAAACTAATTTTTATACATAGAAAGTAATATATAAAAAAATATAATATAAAAACATTGTTTTAAGGTTTTCAAGAATTTTTTACATTTTTTTAGTGTCAATGAAAGTTTTTTATTTTAGATTTTTTTATGATTTTTATGATTTTGGGTCAGTAGTGATAAAATACTATAATAAGTAGTTTGTACTTTTTGGAATTTTTATTTAAGGTTTTATATTTTAAATAATTTTCAAGTCAACCAGGGACTAAAACGTGCTCTTTACATTTTAATAAATGGAAAATGCATGTGAAATGCAAAATAAATATATAGCATGAACAAGCATGTCGTCAAGCATGTACATCTAATATTTCGTAATTTTTGGAACACGATTTCTATTCTTATAAAATAAAAAACATTCACAATAATTAATAAAGATGGCAACATTGTTTTGACAATATAAATTAAATGTAAGGGGCTATGTGCAAAAACACTAACTTTTTGACTAACTGATTTTTAAATACTAATTTGCAATTTACAAATCTTCAAGGGGTACAGGTGTAAAATACCCAACTCATGTGGAGGCCACGTGAGCTAAGCTGGCATTGCACTAACTTATATTAAGAAAAGGTTTGTGGGCTTTGTTGTAATTTCTATGCAAAGTTTTGACTTTACTAAAATATTTATACTACTTTTTATGAAATACACGAAGTCAAAGGGGATTAGTGCAGTTTACCCCTCACACGCGTGAAGATGGGCGACAGATTTTGTGTCACGTTACATCGCTTAAGGAGATCCTAGGGTACGGTACGAACAAGTGATGTTTCGACTTCGGACGACGTGGAAAGATTCTGACGGCATAGAAGATTCAACAGCTAGCGAGGCCTCTAGACAAACTCCCAAGAACATGGAGTAGGGGCTCGTTCAAACGTTGATTCCAGGCGATGGTAGACTCCTTCCTGTGCGTTGACTGTGGCTACCTATCGATGGCGACTTCCGCATCTATAGGTGATGGTCGATGGGCTTTAGGGGGCTTCATGCTCGATATGAGGGCTCCTTTAGCTCCAGGGTACATGGAGCTACTCCAAGTGCACCACACGGTTCGTCAGGGTCCTCACGACCTTTTTCCTGCACTAAAGGGTTACACAGTATGAGGGTTTCCTCCTCGACCAGTCAATGAAGTAATAAAGCAACAAGGTGCATAAGACGTTGAAGCTCTGGTGTATGGCGATAGGTCAAGGTTTGTTTTACCCGATCTAAGGAGGATCATGGTTGGAAAAAGGGTCACACGAGAGAACGCGAAGGGAGTGGTGTGGCGTGGATAACACGACTGAACAACGATCATGTACAGATAATTTGGGCTGGAGCTCAAGCTCCATGCCTATTAGGGATTTCTGATTTAGCTTAATCCTATCGACTAATCACAAAAGTAAAATGTAGAATGAAAAAGTAGAACATACAATTTACTTATAAAAGCAGAAGAAAGGGGGCCTCGATCAGGTCAGGGACCTAGGAAGCAGAAACAATCGGAGCTACTTTGAGAGTGGCTTGGCTCTGTTCCAACATTGCTTCTCCTCATTGCAAACCGCCACCCAACTACTCCTATCACCAGCAGCAAGGCTTCGGAGGTGGTCTAGGGGCTAAAAACTCTGAGGGAGGGATGAAGGCTAAAATTTGCGAAGAAGGCAAAGATATATAGGATAATGATGGGTCGACTTCGAGGGTCAATGGCCTGAGACGGGGCGAGGGTAGGTGAAGATGGAGAAGAATTTTCAAAATTATGTGATCTTTCAACAATCGCTCAGTTTCATGACTAACATCATTCTTTTTAGATTTTTTTCTTTCCTTTTTCATACAAAGCATCTGGAAAAGGAACAAACTCAAGAACAACAAATTTTTTCTTCATTTTTATTCATGTTTGCTTGAGAATCAACATGTACATTGAGAGACTCATAAGTATGTACAAATCTCTCAAATATAGGAAAAGAAACATAATCATCGGGAGTGTTTGTATGGCATGGCATGGTATCATCATATGAATCGCTAGTGTCAATATCAATAGCATATGCATCGCTCCCCTAAATAGTGTCGTCATGGACATCATGTCGGTCCTCAGCGTGATGGTCCTCCTCCTCAACAGTAGAATGTGTGTGATCATCATGGATCAACTCTCACTCTTCATCATGTTCTCTCCTCCTCTCAATCACGTTCTTGTGGACGTCTACCACTCCAGAGATGAATGAAGTTAGATAAAAAATCAGGAAAGTGACCATACATGTAGTGGTGTCTACTTAATCTGAATGTCGCCGCTTATTATTCGGCTTTACCTGAGGCTGTACTGGGAGAGTGGTCTTGGGCACGACTAACTCATCCAAGCATTGGCTAACCCGCCATCTCAGTTCATTGTGTTGTATGAAGGCATGCTCAAGATATCCGTGATCTAATTCAGTTCTAGGTACTGGGAAGATATCTCTAACTCATGTACCTGACTGTCTACTCTCTCTCATGCTTAAAAGTTTGTTGTTGTGGTGTATAAGGCTGAGGAGACCTCTGTGGAGTAAAAGAAGATTGTTGCTATTGTTGGTGCTGATAGGAATGTAAATGTGTATCGGGATACTGATATGAATGTGGCCTCTGATATACATGATGGTGAGATTGTTGCTGCATGTAAGGCTACCGATGCTAGAAATGTGGAGATGGGCATCCATGCTGTGGATGTATGTGTTGTTGTTGCTAGTGTTTGATCTGGGAGTGAAGTGTGGTGGTGGCTAAACATGAGCATACCATATCCTGTTGATCTCAATAGTGGAATTAAAATCGACGCCATCATCATCACCATCAGTACTAGTGATCTGACTCATGTTGGCATTGTACAGATCATCATGCCAATCCAGTTGTGGAGGCTCGGTAGGCTGAACTAGCTCGCTCTGAATGTATTGATTCTTACAGGTGAGAGGAGCGAGTAAAGATCTCCGTACAGGCTAGGGAGTGGAAGAAGGGTGTGGTTGTTGGTACCAGAGTTGTAGTTCGGTCACCTTCTTCGTTAGATTGCTCAACTGCTGAGAAAGTGATAAGTGTTTCTCCAACTCTCGCATCGAGTACAATTCTTGGACTTGCTTCTAAACCACGTCGACTAGTGTTTGCTTCTCACTAATGAATCCCATGTTAGATCGTGAAGTAGAATCATAAACATATTCCACCTTATGATCATCTCTCTAGTGTGGCGGTTGTGGGCCCTTCTGGAATGCCCGATTGGAGTCAACTGCATGTGAGTTCCCTGCTCTCTCCTTAAAGATGGACCAAACTGACTTTGCATCCCTATTCATATAAATGCTGCCACATGTGGCGCTCATTAGGCCATGAACATCCCGTTGGAGTCCTCTAAATAATTATGTACAAGCACATTCAAAGGAATCTCACTATGAGGGCATCTCTCAATCAAATCCTTGAATCTATCACATGCCTCATGGAATGACTCACGTAGAAGCTATGTAAAATTAAAGATTTAACTCCTCATCATGTTCGTCTATCGTAGAGGAAAGTATTTACACATGAATGTGGACTCCAGATCGTCCCATGTAGAAATCGCCCTCCCTAGATGACTCAATCAAAAAATCGCCTTATCTACTAAGTCGAAGGGGAAGGCCTTGAGGTGTATAGCCTCCGTCATAACTCCTTGATAGCTCGTCGTTCCACGTATCATCTCGAACTATTGTATAAGTGTGAATGACTCCTTTGAAGTGTTACCGTAGAATTAGAGAAGCAATAAAATGAAGGATGGTTTAAGCTTGTATGACCCTTGATTCGGTGGTAACTAAATCTAATGGTGCATCGTCCTAGCTCCTGGGACATGCTCATCTCTCAATGTCATGAGAATCACTGCAAGTGGTTGTGGATTCCCGGATCCTGCTCTCAATGCAGTGATCTCATCTCTAAGCTCATCCTGGACTCTATATTGATCTCTGATCCATATACTCATCTGTTGGAGTGTGTTTAGAATCCTTGTGGTAATGTCCAGAGTTGGATCAGGTCTCTCATATGTACGTCTCTCATCATCATGTGGTATATCCTCAACAGCTCTATCCTCAACTAATGCCTTCCCTCTAGCCATGTTCCTCGAATCCCTTACGGAGAAAAAAGTTTCATAAGAACTCTGTGAAAAACATGTAGGAGAAATAGATGAAGAGTTGAGGCATGGATCTGACTCAATTGAAGGACTAGGAGGTGAAGGGGTCTGGATCTGAGTCACCTCATGACTAAGTGGGATCGACTCAGGAAGGGGGTCATCTTAAGTTTGTGAAGACATACGATAGACGATGGAAGGTCGAAAGCTCATGGAGTCTGAGCGTAAAATCCATCTAGTTGTCATCCTCGATGTCAAAAGAGTACATGAGAGAGTATGATAATCAAATCAATATCACGAGTGCGGTGATGTATAAGACGTTGAATAACGCATACTCCACAAACAGATGCAATGCAAACCCAAGATTCACCAACTTCGCACGGTGGAGACCGTAAGAGTTCGATCTTTTATCTTTCAGTTTCAATTTTTGTGATCAAGCAGTTGTATTAATTAGGCTCACAGGTGGTGTCGCCTTGTCGTCCTTACATCCTCACAATCTCCCAAACAGTGGTACCATCTTCTCGAGTTGCTAGGTTATATCTGGCCCAAAGGGGACTGTGAGGTGGAGCACACCAAAACAACTTTGTATGGTTAGAGGCTAGTGCTTACAGTTGCAACCATGCATCGAAGTGATACGCAAGTACTTAAGGCACGAGTTCAGGAATTTTTGGCTCTAATCCTTATGGTTGCATTCTCACCCACTCTGTTTGGAGTTTGGTACCTGCATACAATGAGGGGTTTACTCTCCCAATACATATTAAGTCTATGTACTTTTTATTTTTGGTCAAGTTTTTAAAAGAGAAAAATCTTTTTTTCTCTTTTTTTTGGTTCTTACTTTTTTGGATATTTTTAGAAATGTCTAACAGGATGTTGATTTCATTTCAGTGAAAAATATGTCTCATGGAGGGGGAATCACATAATACGATGAGAAAACATGATGCGTGTAGAGATAAAAATCACACATGATGCCAGCAGTCTACATGCATGTGATCCTGGCAAAAATTTAAATTCTAGTCCAATGCATGAAAAGTCGTGAAAACGGTGTCCTAATCAGCAGTCCTAACATAAGAATGAATTTATTTTTCAAAAGAATCTAACTTACGCCTAAGTGTGTATTAGGGGTTTGGGTTTTATTTTATCCGTCTAATCAATCATGCATTCACCCTAAGATGCACGAAATCACGTGAAACAAAGAAAATGACGGAAAATTGAAAACTGCATTGAGGTCCCCCATATACACCAACACCTGGCGAAACAGACTCCGAAAAAGGAAGTCTAAAATCCGAGTACAATCGGGATGTCCTTAGTGGCCGCTTTGCTACAAAAAGAAAAAACGGACAAGCACCCCTTCCTCTCTCATAAAAAATAGAAAAATGGACAAGTTCCCTCTCTCGTAAAAAAACAAAAAATAAAATGTCTAAAAAAATGTACACGAAATTTTGCGCTACCTAAATCACTCTGCTCCTCTGCAACTGGCTCGTAGGAGATTGAGTCAGTCTTTACACCCTTAGTTGAGTCGGCTTTTAAGAAGCTGGCCAGTCCTACTTGCCCTACAAAATGGAGTGGCACAGATAGAAGATAAAAAATCAAACAAAAACTCAATGAAAATCAGAGAGAAAAGGACTAAAAAATAATCAAGAAAAAGACTCAAGAAAAACTAATAAAAAATCAAGAAAACAAAACCAAGAAATTCAAAAAATCAAAATAAAAAAATAGAAAAATCAAGCAAAATCAGAGGAAAAAGAAACACTCCAAAACCATGAAAGATCGAGAAGAACGAGAAAACATTAGAAGAAGAGAATATGAAAGGAAAAAAATCATAAAAATATAACTTGAAAATCTCAAGCGCGGCTACGCCTCCCCGGTAGCAGCGCCATTTTGATTATTGTGGTCTTGCCCGTGGTTAAAAATTAGAAATAAGGATGTCAGTTGTAGAAAATCACTCAAAACAAAACCCTAGTTGATCAAACAAAGTTTCGACATCGAAATAAAATAGGCGGTGTTCATATTTATTTATCTAGGTAAGTGTGCTTGGGTCAAACATAGGAGGCAGAAAATCGTGCTCAAAATTTTCGAGGGAAGAAAATATTTTTTATGATAGTTTTAGATTTCTTCTCTTCTGTTCATCAAGGAGAACACTTTTTTGGAATTTTAATTTTATTATTTTTATTTTATTTTTAGTTTTTCAATTTTTATTTAACTTTTAAAAGGGATATTTTTCGAATGATTTATCTACAATATAATAAAAAGGAAGAAAATATTTTTATGATAATTTTTAGCTTTCTTTTTTAATTTTATTATTTTTATTTGATTTTTAGTTTTTCAATTTTTATTTAATTTTCAAAAGGGATATTTTTCGAATGATTTATCTACAATATAATATGTGAAATATAGAGTATATAGGTGATACTATATATTAGATAAGGCGCTCGAGCAATGAGTTTGAGAAAGAACACCAAAAGAAATCAAAATGACTCGATGGTCGAAGATTAAAATCCAAAGAGAATATGATGAAATCCTCGAAAATCAAAGTAAATAAACTGTAAAAAATGCTGCGATAATATATAATATTGTCTACGAATATCACAATAATACGATGTCTAAGTAAGAATGTGTTGAGAAAAAAATACAATAAAAGAAAAAATGTTCTTGCAATTAGGTCCTTGACCAGGGTCCTGATTGAATGAAAACTCTAGAAATATTCACACTTAGTTCTCTAGTTAGGGATTTAAATGTAAATAAGAATTCTTCTAGAGGCGTGGTTGAAATTGTGGAACAACATGGCTTCTTATAAAGTTTGTCCACCGTTTCGCTGACGTACGATTGAGATTAGAAGTGTGAGACTTGATCAGGGTCGCACGCCACGCATTGCAAGCATGTACCTCGATTGTTCTTGTTATGTTCTTCCCCATTTTTGGGCGCGAACGGTGACGATTGGTGTCTCGTGAGCTCCAAGGCTGATGGCTGATCGGAGGTGGGGCCCGAGGTCTCCCACTACTGGAGAAAAGTCCAAGAAGAAGACGACAGAGCTCCAAATACATGACATGGAAGGTGAAGAAGTTTTAGGGTTTGTAGGTCCTGGACGAACTCTACTACAATTGATAGATCTGTGATAAAGACACTGCTCCGGATGTTGAGATGATTACTCCAGAAGTTTGTGTGGACATGTAGAGTATAATTTCTTTGCTCGATTCTCAAGGAATCAACCAATATTGTGGGATGTATGCATGTACTAAATAAAGTTCTAGGAACAGTGGTTTTCAGATTTGAAATGAGTCACATCGAAGTGAAATTGGTTTTGATTTGAGATGTATTTCAAGAAAGATGATTAACACATACTAATGACGAGATTAGCGTCCTAGTTGGGCGATGAAATCGATGGAAATAAAAAATGGAATGGAGGGTTGTTGTCGCATGTGACCGAGAGTATATGACTCTCAATGGTAGCTTCAACAAGACAGCGTCCTTCTCGGAGCTCGATGCGGCGACAAACTTCCACGCGTGTCGGTCGATGAGTGTTTTCACCATTGGGATCGGTCGGAACGAGGCAGAGAAGAAGGCGACCAAGTGGTTCTGGAGTTAGTAGCAGTTGGCTGTGACAATAGAGATTGTCATCAATAAATAGGAAGAATGATGGAGTGGATGTTTGGATCTAAGGTCCAACGTGTATCATGGTGGCTATGGCTAAAATCTGGATGCTTTAGATTGAATATTGGGTGAAAACATGGTGGGAAGACATGGTTGAAAAATGTCTGGTAGAACAAAAACTCTAACAACCAGTTCTTGAGAAAGCCCATGTGCTGGAAGGAGATCCATCTTCCTCTTAATAAACACCTGGTAGACTGGAAGGAGAAATACCTTATAATTTAATTAATAAATATCAAAAACATTATTTTCCAAAATTATAAAACAAAAGGTATAATTAAATTAACTAGTTTATTGTATAATTTATTTTTATAAATAAAAAATATTTAATGAAATATAAATATAATATTATTAAACAAATATATAATATACTAGTTAAATACGATTTTGATTTTTAATTTCATAATTTCATTAACAACACATTGTATTTATACTCTATTAATTATTAGAATAATGAATAAGAAGTGTATGAATTTTTATGGATTTTAATAAATTAATTTAGATAAATAAATAAATACAAATATAAGTGATACAGTTCAATTTTAACTATAAGTTAGGTTTTTTATTTATTTAAAATATTAAATAATATCTAAAATTTCTAAAATAATTTATAAATAATCTACAATATCAAAAAAATATAAAAATTTATAAAATCATTAAAACTCTAAATAGTATGTTCTGAATAAGATGAATAGCCTAGAAATCTAGTTGTCACTAGGTCCCAAAACCGACTTTTTGCAAACGGACTCCAATTTTAGTGAAATCACTTTCACTACTTAGAGAATATTATTTTATAGATTTTAAATTGAGTAGAGTGAGACTAGAATTCGTATAATAAAGTTATGATGTTAGGAAGTTGAGACATATATACAAGTTGGATTTTTTTAAAGATTTTTATATTTATATATTTTTTAGAAATAAATGGGATAAGAGTTTGGTGAAAATATGTACAAATGAATTAATTAACAATCATTTAAGTTTTGATAGAGATTGGATATATAATGAATAATGTGTAGAGTGTATAATTAATTCTTTTGTGATTTTTTTCTTTATCTCTGCCTACTTTATTGTTTGTCGACCAATCCATGCTAGCTTGATCTCGAGGGTTAGGTTACATAAATATATCCTTCAGCTATAATTATATTTAATTTAGTCATATTGTATATATATACATATTTACAGTCTGTCTCTCTTTTTATTTTCTTTCTTTTTATCTATTTATTTAAAGGGTTTTAATTCCTAAGAAATGCATTTTTATTCATGAATGATGTTTTTATAAAAGATGAGAATCAATGGATATTTACATGCATTTGTTGAGGGTTTTAAGGCAAAATACGACAGAAATGTTAATGAATCGTGGATTCATCAACTCCATATATGAATCATCCCAAATGAATGGAACCCCCTTCTGCGTCAATCGTGTCAAAGGGCAGACAGTGCGTGAAAATATATTGATATTTTATAATATATATATACTAGTTTGAATAATTTTAGAATGAATTTATTTTTCTAAACTAATTCATGAGAACAGACAAATGACAGAGATTGATTGAGCTTAAAACAAACATTTTATCGAAGCCTTAACTAGGATTAGTATTTTAATCTCAACAATCCTCAAGTTCCACAAATCCTTATTTAGGTTCACCTGAATAGACATCTCAGATCCACTTATCCATATCTCTGACTCTATCAGCCGTGAACTCAATTTGTACGGTGTGTGAATTGAGCTAGATCTCCCTGCATACAAAAGTGAAGAAACTGCCCATCCCAATGTCCCCATCTAGCCACTCTTTCCTCGAGGAGGGGGTATTTTCTTCTAAGGTCAGGTCGTGTTGTGTTCACATTTGAGTAGAGAGAGAATGTATAAGAATAAGAAAAGAACTGGAGTGTGACCAGTGTAATCACATCTCCTTGTGAAGCTCAGTTGGTGTAGCTAAGTCTCCATTGAGATGTGTAGGCTTTTTGAAAGCTTGGACCAATGTGATAATATTTAGTATTTAATGGTTTGTTTCTTTTTGGTAAACTTTGCAATGTTGCTTACACTACATTGATCTTTTTGTGCCTCGATGGATACAACATCTTTTCATTCTGTCCATTTTTTGAGATCTTGGAAAAATTGTGTTAGCGGATCTTTCCTTCATCCGAAGTATCATTTCAACTCATGTCTTTAGGCGTCCATGCCACTAGACAATGATGAAAATGCACCACTAAAATGAACAACCCCAGCCCCATGCAGGTAGAGCTAAGTGCAAAGTGTATGTGTCCAAAATTGGTTCACTGATGAAGAGTTAAACAAATGACACCAAGTGTCCTACTTAGGCAAGTTTAAGTTGACTTCCCAAACATGGTCTCATGGAACCCAAAAATTTTAAGTCAAAGATCTGAAGAGTCTAGATTCCAGTTCCTAGCTAGGCTCCTTACAATAAAGGTCAAAGGCCGTAATCAAGCTCCATCCTTTAGAATATTCCCAATCTTTAGTATAAAAAACTAAACATATTCTGAAAAGTGCTAATGCAAATGCAACCATGTTTTTGTGATGTAATTTTTCTGAATTTCACTTATTTTTATGAATTTTAAAAGCTTGTGTAATTTTGATGAATTTCATGGCTTTACATTTTTATGGGGTTTTCATTTTTTATAAACAAGCATAGGTATAAGAATTTTACAAGATAAATTACCAATATTTTATTTGTACTAAATAACTAATATATTTTACAAATTTTATATACAAAGTATTTTACAAAGATTAAATTATTTTTACATATATTTTAACAAGTGGGATTTTAAATAAAAATTATACATATTATATATGTATTTTAAATACATGTTTTAAATTAAGAATTTTAAATAATAATTTGACAAGTATTTTATTTATTAACAAGGATTTTATAAATAATAAATAAGTGAACTTTAAATATATTAATCATTACCTATTTTTCTATGGATTTTATAGATATAGAAAATACATAAAAATACATGTTATGTATGGAAGCATATGTAGAATATATACACATCCCCTATACTTAGCTTGTGCTATGTACTCATAGAATGAAAAGAGACAAAGGAGGACATAACTCATGCTTAGTAAAAAGTGGGTGAAAAGGAAAAAAAGAATAGAAGTCAATAGATCCCCCTATACTTACGATATGGTCACCGTAAGTAACACGGAAGGCAAAAATGAGGTGGCTGAGGAAAACGATTATACAAATGAATGAACTAAAGAAGAAGAAAGAGAAATGAAAACAATAAAATCACCCAGTCCCTCCTATACTTAGAATTAGACATCCTATGTATAGAAAAAAATGTGGCCAAAAATTAGGGACCAGTGATTAGTGTAAAAGAAAATAAAATACAAGAAAAATAAAAATAACAAAATCGTAAATGCAAATCAATGGGCAATTGGACCCCCCCTATACTTAGGATTTGCTATCCTAAGTATAAAGACGAGAAAAAGTGGTGACGGTTAGGGACTACGTAGAATATATAAGTTGTGCACTCTGGAAAACTGAAAGTCTCACATGTTGTTGTACACGACAAAATGAAGTGGAAGAGTAGTCATAAGTCATATGCAAAGTAGATCACCTCAACTCGGGCTAGATGATCAGTAGTCTCCATGAAGTGCTTCAGCATCTGCCCATTCACCATGAATGGTTCTACACCATGTGACACTTCTTATATAGTTATACTTCCATTATTGTGTACCATTCTGACTATATACGGTGCTTCACATTTGCTTTTTAACTTGCCAAGAATAATTCTCAATCGTGCATTGAACAACTAGATTTTCTGATCATGGACAAAGACCGTGTGACGAATGTCTATCGTGCCATTTCTTCACTTTGTTCTTTTATATGAGGGTGTTCTTGTATGTGTGATTTCGAATCTCATCTAGCACATTCAGATCCATCTTCCTCTTGATTCCCGCTCTCTACATATCAAATGAAGTTTCTCCAATGGCCCATTTAGATTTGTGCAAGATCTGTACAAGCAAATGGATGGCTTTCCATAAACTAGTTTGATGGAGAAATACCCAAGGGAGTCTTGTATGCAGTACGATATGCTCAAAGAACCTGATCTATAAAGCTGTGACTAATTCTTCCTATCCGACTATACTCATTTCTGAATAATTGATTTCACCTCCTTATTTGAAACTTCAACCATGTCGTTCGTATGTGGTGGTAAGGATAAGTTATTATGTGATCAATGCCATAACTCTTCACTAGCTTTTTCACCTCCATATTAAAAAAGTAGCTACCCATGTCTGAAATAGGAATACGTGGAACGTCGCACCGTAAAATAATATGTTTCCTCGAGAACATGCACAATGTATTGCTATCAACGGTTCGTGTGGGTATAGACTCCACCCATCTACTAACATAATCTACGGCAAGAAGAATGAACTCAAAGCCACTGCTCGAAAGAACGGTCCCATAAAATCTATGCTCCATGCATCAAAGATCTCACAAGTGATAATTGGTCAAATTGACATTGCATCTCTACCACCATTACGCCTACTGCTCTCTGACAACCTGAGCAACTTTTCGCATACATCTATAGAAAGAGTCCGGCACCAAAATCCTCTTTGGAGTACCTTCTGCGATGTCCTCTTCCATGAATGATGTCCCTCTGCATCTAAATAATGGCCCAGAGTGAGGATAGGGTTGATTATCGGTCTAGGCTGGTTGGGCTGGGCCTCAACCTAAACTTGAGCCCATTTATTTTTTCGGGTTTCGGGCTGGGTTGCAGCCCGAAAACGTCTGAATGGGTCAGCCCGAACTCGAACCCGACCCGAAGGTAAACGAGCCGGGCCAGCCCAATTACCTTTTTTCCCTTTGAAATACTTTTGATCTTTTTTTTGAAAATGTTTAATCCAATAGGTGATATGGTAATGTCTTTTTAAATAACTTCTTGTTTAAAAAAAATGTGATAAACCTATGAATTCTTATGCAAATATCTCTATAATATTCACTAATTACATGATGATTGCTATAATATTTGAAATTACATTATAATGTATGCAATCTATTGTTAATTTTACCTATATATGCCAAGGATAAATTGGTTACCCTTGTTGTAACCGAAGTTTGGATCAGATTTATTGATATCTTTACTCGTACTTTCCTCTATTTTAATGTTGCAGCTCTCATGTTTTCTTTCCTACAATATTTCTAACTATATAGGTTTATGATTGAGCTTCGGTCGAGTATCGGGTCGGGCTTTCAGACCGGGCTTTGGTTCGGAATCTACTCAGCCCGAACCCGACCTGTTTTAGAAACGGGCTTTTGTTTTGGGCTCGAGCTCGATCCTGAATTTAAACAGGTTCGGGTTCGGGCCGGGTTTAACAAGCAGGGTTGCAGTCGGGTCGAGCTAGCCCAGTCCAATGCTCAACCCTAGTGAAGACACTATTGTATTCCTCCTGAGGAATACATCGCATATAGACACAATCTGGTCCCTTACAAAAAAGAATCGGATCCTCCCAATGGTAGTATCGTGCCTCGGAAACTAGCTCGTCGACTCCATGGGCGGAACTAGTATACATTATGGGGGGGTCATGGCCCCCCATGATTATTATACGTCACTTATATAATGTATTAAGGTTTTAATACGACCCCTCTTTAATTGTATTATAATTAATGTTGTTAGAGAAGTGTTATAGACTTATTAAATGGTTAAGTGGTAGAGTTGTAGGGCTATTATTTTAGAAATCAGGGTTCGAATCTTATCTCCATCAATTTTATTTTCTTTTATATGGTTTATCCAATCACTTCCAAAGTATTAAAATAGTTTGATAAAATTTGTATTCGAGCCAGGGGCAGAACTAGTATACATTATAACTCCCAATGATTATTATACGTCACTTATACAATATATTAAGTTTTTTAATATGGCCCCTTTTTAATTGTATTATAATGAATGTTATTATAGAAATGTTGTAGAATCATTAAATGGTTAAGTGGTATAGTGAGAAGGTTATTATTTTTGAGACCAAGGTTAAATCTTGTCTCCATCAGTTTTACTTTTTTTATATGGTTTATCCAATCACTTTCAAAGTATTAAAATAATTTGAAATAAAATTGTATTCGAGTTTATTTATCTCTCCCATTATTTTTATTACTCTTTATAAATAAAAGAAATGCTATTGTTTCCTTTTAACCATGAACTTTTTGTTTCAAAATCTCACTTGATAATTTAGTCCTTTTAAGATGGATTTAGAGAGGCTTAAATTAGTATATTTATCTAATTTTAAAAATAGCCACGGAAAATACCAATCTATTTGAAATTCTAACATTAGTAATAGATTTAAATTCTACGTTTATCAAGATTGAAAGAGGTTCATTTTAAAAATATTAATTCTATTTTAAAATATCGTTCAAAAATACATAGATTTTTCTATTTTTGAGCATAGATAATAGTTGTATACTCGACCCCTCCTTGATGAAATTACTGGTTCCGCCCCTGGTCGACTCGATCCTTCGGCCAACCCTGTGGACTCTTCTGTGTAACCAGAAGTTCACTATGTCTACATACAACGGAAGTTCTGTAACTGCAAAGATACTCTCATATGGAAATCTCTCTGCAATCTCTGGCGTGTACTCATATGAAGGTTGCTCTATCTGTAATCGGGAGAGATAGTCAGTAACCACGTTCTTTCCCTCGAGTTTATTCTTAATGTCCAAATCAAATTCTTGAAGTAAAAAGAACCCGTCTAAGAAGGTGTACCTTGGCATGTGAACACAATGGTTATGTTTATTTCCCGAGATCGATTGGTTGGCAAATATGCCCTATACTCGGATTACAAAGATATCTTCTTGTTTTTTCTCTTGTTGGTAAATATATCTATATATTGTAAGGCATGCAGTAAACACTATAGCTACATATATGTACATATATTTACTTTCATTTTTATGAAGGGGCCAATTGACGTGCAATGGTAATTGTACTATGTTTAGTCAGTTATGTGTGGTAACTACGTTAAGTTCTAGGTATACAAAGAAATATTATCTTTGACTTTGATATAAAGGAATAAAATATTGTTTTATTACGTCAAATTTTCAACAAAATGCTAGTATTGCATGAATGTCCTTCTATCCATCATAATTGCTGACGTACATATGATATTTAATGTTAAATATATGATATGGCATATATCATGCACATAAACAATCATAAAAATTCTAAATGTATCTATGCTAAGTTAAAAACTATTACCCGACAAAAAAATCATGATTGCATTGTTTTATGAACACAACTTCTTGTTCTTCTAATCACGATATTTTTAAACACGATCTCGTGTTATTCAGATATACTATATTTAATCTCATTAATTGTGAGATGTGTTCTATATGAAACAAGACAATGCAACAAAATGAATTTATATCGACTTTATTGAATTTGGTCGTTATATTTTCTATTGTTAAAATAATCGTCATTGTATATTTAAGCATGGATAATATAATGATATGTTTCAAAAGAAGCACCGATATATAAACATTTTATTGTGGCGTGCTATCATAAGCACACATTTTATCGCGGTATGCTTTCATAAGCGATGAACTTATTACGATGATAACTTTATTAACTTTCTTACTACAATTATACCAATGCGATATTATGGAATTTAATATGTTGCTTTTCATCCTCAAAGGCTCATGGAGCCTTGATGGCTTCAATGCAGAGTTCTTCAAAATACATTGTCGTTCATTCGTTCCGATGTTCTAAATGATGTATGGTTCCTGCAAAGATGGTGTGCCATGGTTGTGATGGTTAACCAAACTTTTAGTACCCTAATCCCCATGTTATGGAGGACTACATGCTCATTTTGTGTTGCAACGTATTATACAAGGTCTTTTTCCAAATTGCTTGCCTCATGGCTGTCCCAATTATTTATTTTTGTGATATCTCCAAATCAAATGACCTTCACCGAAGGAAGTTCTATTGGGGACAGTTTGAGGCTCATACAGGAGTTGGTTAGCAGTTTCTGTAGGGCGATTGGGGAAGAAAAACCTGCCTTAAAAATGATATCTTCAAGGCATTCGACTTTATGGACCATGTATTTATTCCAAGGAGGCTTAAGGTCACAGGCTTCGGTGATAAGTGGATTAAATGGATGTGGAACTTCATCATTATTGCTTCATTGTCAGTCTTGACGAATGGTTGCTTTGATGGTCTCTTCTCAAACACTCGCGGGATACGACATGGGACCTTCTTAGCCCTCTTCTTTTCACTATTGGTGTTGATATGCCTTGAATCCTAACCATCTGACCCAGGTTGAAGAACTGCATATGCATCCCCCTGCCATACCATACCCCAACAAGACGGGGGTCTCGCTGCCCGGTCAGCGAGCCTGGGGGGGGGGGGTCTAGGGGGGGAGCAGGTGCGCCCCCGGTGAAAATTTTATGGAGCGGTTCTATTTGGATCCTTCTATTTTTAGGGATCCGTCTGTATGGGAGTGCTATATAAACTCCTTAGGGTTAGGGTTTTAAGTATTCTCTGTATCCATTCTTTTCTCCACATAGTGAAGCCGATCGCCGCCGCCCAAGGACGTAGCCCAGTTACGGGTGAACCTTGTAAATCCGTGTGTTTGCGCTCTTGCTTGTTTGATCGTGTTTGTGCGTATTCGCTTCCGCGATTTGCAACAATTGGATGGAATCACTTTCGTGTTTGGCGGACTTGGAGGTTACCAAAGGGTGACTCTCGCTATTAAGGTGTGGCATATTACGTGCCCCCACACACTTGATATACATGAATGTTATGTTATTCTTTTGTAAAATTTTGCAAAAATCTTGCATTGATGTGCGAGAGACTCTCCAGTCTTTTACTGTTTTTCATGCTTGAAACTGAATGCAGAAAAAAAAACTGGCTTTTTTTATGGGAGAGTTGTACATACAACGAGGCCCTAAATATTACATTGGGAATGCTCCAGGACTCTTTCCATATGGTTACTCGGGGATCCATGTCACATCGACATCGGGAAGCCTAAATTGCTTTCATTTGAGAGACAACTAAAATTGCTTAAGGCTATCATCAATGGCATTCTCCTTTTTTGGACAGTCTAGCACCCTTGTATGGGAAAAGGTCGCGAGGCGTATCAATGGGATGTGTACATGATTCCTTTGGGGACTATAGAATGCATAACATCGCTTGGGATACTTTGTGCCTTCCCAAAGAGGAGGGGGAAATGGATATGAAGAATTTTATGGATTTGCATGTGATTTTGTTCATCTGCACACACCATTGATCCCCAAAAAGCATGAGTTTTGGAGTAATTCAGAGGATGAATCTATCATGTCATTCGTGATTGAACTGTTGTTGATCGCTATATCAGAGCACACTTGTTGCCTCTACCAAACGGTTCTTTATTATCTTCCTAAATGAGATCATCTTATCAAGTTTGGTCTCGCCCCAAATCCAATTTGCATGCTCAACAACTTGAAGGATGAATTGAGACATCACTTATCCTCTAACTACTCATATTTCGAGGTAGTTTGGAAAGATCCATGCGAGGCATTAGACTTCCTAGTTGAAAATCCCTTATGCTCTGTGATATCCTTGCATAGATTAAGATGTTTTAACCTAGGAATTTTGGTTGCTCCTATTGTACATGATTGTAGCCATGACTAGGAGATCGTTTGAGGAACAAAACTTTAGTGATGTTGCCCACTCACATAGCCACATTGTTGCTCATGTAACTCTGTATACTAGAGAGTCTTTTGTAGTTGATTCAAAGTGTTGTTTCTGTTTTCATGTTTCTTTTAACTTGTAATACTTGTACTATTAAACATATTTAAGTTATTAGATGTATCTAATACCTGAATAGTTGAAAGCTCTTTTGAAATATAACCCAGCTCTAACCACGCGGACAATGCAACTTTCTCCATTTGTTTTCTCTTCGCACCGCACATTACCCCTTCTCCTTACTAGAAGTTGGTTATTCATTCCTTGCCTCCCATGTGTCTTTCTCTTTTCCATCCTTTCACCCTTTCTCATTTCTTCTCTTACGTTCTATTGGCTTGAAAACCGAGTTGTCTGCGATGAGTGCCCATGTTTCTTTCTTCCCCTCCAAACCTACCACCTTCGATTGTTGAACAGATCTCAAGCTTCATCCCCTTTCATACCTGGAGCTCTTCACTCACTCATCTTCCCCTTGTGTGCAACCTTCGACCAAGTCAAGTTGGCTCGAGTTGCCACAATTTCTTTACATGCCTTTCTTCGGTAAAAACTGATCAGGAGTATCACTACGAGCAGGAACATCATGAGGGAGTGCGCACCATTGTGCTTTTAATACCTCTGGGATGTGGGGCAGGGAGGGCTATGTTCACGCCTCTCACCGACTCTCCAATACCCAAGTCAACTCATGAGACATTCTCCTAATCTTCGGCACATCCGACCAATCCCTTTATAGCAAGGACCACTTCCAGGAGCTCGACCAACTCTCTGTCGCCCGACCTTTCTCCAATGTCTCCCTCAAGGCCACCCACATCTCTCTCAACATCCTCCCCCCCACCACATCTTCGTAGGCAGATTGCCTCATCTCCAAAAGCTCCCTAACTCAAAATGAAGGACCTTTGATCTCCCTCGCTTTTGATATCTCAACAACCACAATTTTGCTCCGCAGGGCGGCCCAAACTCTTTTGGTCGTGGGAAAAGGCATTACCTCCCTTCGTCTGGAGCACGAGATTAGCATTCTAATCGAGAGGACGTGGATCCCCTTCCTTTTTTCCAACCCCTATAGGGAAGGGGATTCTATACGACCACCACGACCTGTCTGCCAAAGCTGCGAGATCGCTCATGATCAGACAATGCAATGTCACACTGGTCGTTGGTGCGAGCCTCAACTGGCTCTTGTGCTTTGGGGAGCTGTCAAGGTGGGGCAAGGATGTCAAATCCATCCTCATGAAGACTCATTTGAGAATTGTGGGTGATGCCAAAGAAATTGTGAGATTGATCAACAACGAGATCAAGGATGATCCCTTATGCCTTGGGAGGAGCCATCCATTTGTGGAGTTTGTGTTGAGGAAGGTTGTTGTGTTGTTTAATTTCCTCAAGCCGATTAGGATTGTATATGATGCAATTCTAGAGCAGGGAAGCCTTGCACCAATAGCGGTATCGGTGGGGACATTCCTGGCCATGTTTAAAAAAATCATTACATCTAATATTAACAAGGGAATAAGAATGGTGCATATGTTTCTTATTTATCCTGACAATCTTGCAATGAAGATATGTCTGAATAGCCTCCTTCTGAAAAAGAGATGTTTAATGGGCCTATAGTGGTGTTGATATTTATGGTCTATTCAAAAAAACTATAATACTTCATGTCCAACAGAAAAGTGCTGGAAGAAATTAATTTTGGATGATAAAAAGACATATGTTGAAAAAATGATTTTCAATATACTTGACGCATTGATTACAAAAGAGGTTTATGTTCTCCGATAGAAATGGGGTGTAGTTTCATTAGTGGATAGAACAATCCCCGCAGTTGTTGCGACTGTGAGACAGACCCTTTCCCCACCATTCCTATGAACATCAAAACATAGAGGATGTAATGGAGGAGATGTGACGAAGACGATGGCACCTGGCAGGGAACTCGAAAGAAGCTACTCGTACATATGAGCAAATTTTCCAATGTGAGTAGAGCTTCAAAGAGCAAGCCACCCTCATATATGCAAGCATTCGATCGATGCAAATCGAATATTCTTCTCATATCATGACAGTGATAAATGGATTAGAATGTACAGAAATAGAAGCTTGCAATCATGAGGATGCTCAATATCCAATCATAACAAGACAAGGTGTGTTTCTAGAATAGAAGAGCCAATGCACCTCCTGTTCTAAAAACAACTGGGCAAAATATGATATCCAAATCAATCAATATTGTCATAGAACAAAGCTCAAGTAGACGAAAAATGATTTTAAGGACGTCGAGCAGTCCTGTGAAATTTTGACCGTCGAAAATCAGTAGCTCCACAAAGAGCTAGATGAGCTCAAGGCACTCAGTTTACTACTTCCATAACTCTACCCACATTCTCATATTAGTATGCTCGCATTGTACCTGTTGTATAGGCGAGCCATTGTGCCATGAGTCAACATATGGCAATGAGTGTACTAATCATTCGTTGCCTATACAAATTTGACTGTAATGTAAAAATTATAAATAAAATATACTTAGTGATCGATCAATCTTACATACACTATGTCATTCCAATTCAACTTTTACAATAAAATGGACCTAAATCATCGGATGATTACACCATTTTGTCAGTATGTTTTTTGACTATTAAAAAATCAATAAATAAACATATCATCATATAAACACTTAATGGAGATAACAACATCCATCTACAATTACGAAGAAAATTTTTCAATGATTCAATTATCATCAATGGGGGTGCTAAATTGATTATGGAGCTGTGATTGGGATAAAGATAATGGAGATTATGGCGAAGTTTCAATTCGCATGATACATTGTATGCACTATAGATGTCGACCTTTAATAAAATAGTTTTATCCACGACAACTACTCATATAAATGGATGCACATATAACTATATAATGTTAAACATAATGAGTTGATAGTCTCTAGGGGATCTTGATGCCTACTCACTACTTTGAGGCTCAGAACGAGGATTCACACAAATTCAAGAAATCAAACTAGAGGATTTGAACTCTATGAGCCTCTATATACTTCATTTCCCAGTTTTTATCCATCTAGCTATAGAATCAGAGTCCTGAGGATAAAGATACCCGCTACAACTACCCAGATGAAAGAAAGAGCCTGGAAATTAGACTGTAGATTAGAAACGGTCCGAAGAAAGACTAAGTCGAAGGATTAGTTCTATATATGCAATTATGAAACCCACGAATGAGTTAGGGAAAAATAGAAGAGCACATACCAGATAAAGACAGAGCGCATACTTTGCGAAAAACATCAACAACTCTCCAAAGCCTAGGGAGCCAGGAAAAGGCGAGTGTTAACACCTTCAGGGTTGTTCTTACTAAGGAATTTTGTGTTAGGGAAACTCTCTTACGTCCTCTACAAGCTGTATAAAGAGAAGACGGTTCTTTATATTTCATCGTCCTAAGAGAAGGTAGTTCTCATGAGGTAAGAGAAAAGATGCTCACCTTAGTTAATCAGTTCAAGATCTTAGTTTTTTCTTTCTCTAAAAGTCTAATTTAAAACATTCATCATATTGTCAGAAATACTATCTAGAGTCTGAGTAATACCCTATTCTATTTCCTTTCCACAATTAGTCGCCCGGGCCGTTCACTAGAATGACCATGTACGATTGTAGCCTGCCTAAGTCAAGAAAGCTTGGTATGACCTATTACCTTGACGACGCTATTGGAATAATATCCATTTTGCTTCTATGTGTTTAAGTCAGTCCTGACCTTCAAAACTCGTCGAACTCAGTGTCAGATTCGACTCTGAAGGTGGCTTATTGTGTAAGCATTTTCACCCGAAATGCCGTCATCAATCTTGGGTTGGCTACCTCCCTACCACACTTGTTCGAATCGACGAACGAAAACTCGCCGAACCCTATGTGCCTCCAATAGCAGACCAAAGGATACCACCGAGGCCGGTTAATCCGATGTGGCTAAGACGGTGAGGAAAAACTAGTGTGAAAATGGAGGGCCCTATAATGTCATTTTGAAGCGAAGTGAGAGTGGAGAGGATGAAAAAAGTGAACCGTGGTGATCTGTAGGCGAGTACATAGTCAGAAGAAAATCAATAGAGCATAGAGGAGGTGTGAGGCTCCCGAGCTTTGCCCCTATATTTCATCTGTATTGGTACATTTACCCTACAAGGCGATTGACCGCACATAGGGAAAATACACAAAGGGTAGGTTGAGACCAGTCCAGACGGGAGGATATGTGGTATATAGTGATTTCAAGTCCACCATATCCTTAATCAATGAAGCAAACACCTCCCACTGACAAAGAAATTCAAGAGTAAGGGGTTCCGCTCATTGTCGGGATCAACTTGGAAAACAAGGCCCTTTACATGATCCCCTCTGATCAACAGTGAAATGGGATTCCTACTTTTCTTTCTCTATCTACCTTTGTACCATGTAGCCATTTGAAATAGGGAGTGCTTCCGGTTCAATTCGCGCTTCAAACAATTTTGTCTTCTCCATATTACCATATCTCTAGAGTCAATAATTTTCTACGAAGAACTATTGAACTCAATCACTTGCTGTCGTTACTAAACAGTTTTCAGTTGAGGTCTATCCCATGTAGGTACTCCAATTGGACCAATGATCTATTTATAGGTTGCATCGTAAACCTAATTGGTTATTTCCAATTACGTAACTCAATAGTTCAAACTGCACTCAAAGGTAGGGCATTTCTCATTTATATAGGATCTTATGTACCAGAAACATGGTATATCCAATTATAGTCCCTCTGGGATGAAAATATATCTCTTCTCACCATTCCCATAGTGTACGAGATAAATGTATGCATTTCGATTAGGCTCATATTCTATGGTTACGATTCTACCAGATATGTCTTTTTCGTTCCCTCGAAAATCGATTTTACGGTATAGACGCTTATGACCTCCCCTATATGCATTTACGGTAATGATTCCTCTGGCATTACGACCTTTACCACAACGATGATGTCCATAAATCAAATTATTTCGTGGATTGGATTTCCAGTCTACGGCTCCGTCGCTGTGCTCAGGGTAGAAGTTTTGAATAATGTATCGCCATTTTATTAAGTATTTTGCTTTAAATTCTTTTCTCTATAAGAGGTAGAATAGAACATTGAACCACAAGTGCAACTGAAATTGAGTAATTACAGTCGATCAAGGATGATTTAGTGGTACTGTACTTTCTCAAAATGTCAATATTTTTATATGAGACATCATAATCTAATTAAGTTCATTGAATCACAAAACTACATATTGTACATTATGTATTGTCATGAATGATAATGAATATTAATACACCATAATAGCATATTATTTGTGTCATTTCCATTTTTTTAGATTTCGGATGTCAATCTTGTTGCTTGCAGAGCTGCAGTAAATGTAGGAATCTGCTTTGTTTGTGTTACACATTTGAGATACATGTTTTTTTATTAATATCTTATCATTTTCATTCAATTATTAAAAGTTGTATGTTTCTCGGTCTAACTAGCTGTTTTGTATTTCATCATTTAAATGGTATATTTTTTGAAAATGTACTTAAAAATAGATTCAATTTTTTTTATAAACGTGAAATCACTACAATGCTCTGGGCTTCGTATATCATTAAATTTTACCCCTTAATTCTACATATTTTGTTACCATTGTCATGAATACTTTATCGGTAATATTGTATAGTACCCCTATACAGTATCCATATACTCAATTAGTAATATCGTATAGAACCGATTGTAATGGATACTTAATTAGATCATTAATTTTATCTCTTTCGTTCTACATGTATTTTCAATCTTGAAATAATAAAATCTTTTTTTTTCAAAATTATATAAACTAATACAAAATGAAAAACAAAATAAAAAATAAATATAGTAAACTAAACAACATTAAAGATATAAAACATATAAAATATATTTAAAATCTGTTACTACTTAATATAAATAAAACATAAATAAGAAAACAAAAAACATAAACTCAAAAAATTAAAAGAAATAAAGTTTCTCAGCTTTTTAAGAAACAATATGAATCATGATACATATATTGAAACCATCAGTTGAATATATATAACACATCGACTTAATATATTATATATACTAAGATATATTCATAATCTAAATATAGAATAAAAAATTGAAACATAAAAAATATATCGAAAGATATATAAATAATAAAAAATATAACATATATTAAGTAGATAGAAGAGAAAATATAAAAATACAACAAAATTTATTTTCTAATCCTAGATATCACAAATTTAATAAATACCAATTATAGTGGGGCAATGTAACGGTTGGAGATTTTTTTTCCAGACATATTGCCTTATAATACTCCAATCAATAACATGCAATTATTTATGAAATTAATGGACATTAGTGCTTCATTGATTGCCTCATTGAGAGGTATCAAAAAACCCAATAAAATCACCCTCCCTTCCCCTCACGTCTAATATTTTTTTGCAAAAAGAGAGAGAAATAGAGGATTGTGAGAGAGAAGGGGAGATGAAGAGTTAGAGAGAGTAATCTCATTGGGGGATCATTCTCAACGTAGGAAAGCCGGCGTCGGTTCATTAGAGGAGAACGTCGGCTCGAGAGCAGGGAGAGGGCCGACGTAGCAATCCATTAGATACAATCCGTCGGACTCGAGGTATGTGTCGAACACCGTAGGAATATTATTCGATGAATCGACATATGCCTTTGTGATAAGTATTTACTTAATGTGCACAATATATGATCTCAAGATGATGTAGGTATCGGTTTAAGATTATGATTTTCAAATGTATGTGTCGATCACTTAGGAATAATACATGATGAATCGATATATGCCTCCCGTCATTAGGTGTGATAAGTAATTACTTAGTTGCACAAAATACAATCTAAAAATGTATGATGGGCTTAGGTTTATCCGTACGAGCAAAGATCAATCCGGAATATGATTTACAAATGTATGTTTCTGTTTAGATTTTCGTATAAATAACGATCATCTACATGTATGTGTCGGCTTAGGATTGCGATTATTAAATGTATGTATCGATTTTATAGGTTAAGGTGTAACCACAATGGCTTGATTTTGAATAAGACATCGGAATTTATGTGTCGAATTATTAAGGCTCCTTCCATGCAGAAAAAAAACCTAACACAGGAGATATACCTCAAAGTTTTACGGGGTTGAATGGTAAAAAAAATCTTGTTCCACGTAAATCTCAGATTCTATGACAATGAAAATGGTGTTGCTTTCTTGTTGATGTTACTTATATAAAGTTATCTAATTTATCTATTATTTCCATGGATAAATCCACGAGCCTTACCTTGTTTTGATAAGGATGTTCTGGCCTACAGGATTGTAAATAGAACATAGGGATGCCGTAATTTAAATACGAATCTTGCTGATTGAGGGATTAATTTCGTATTAGAAATTAGTGAGTAAATTTCAGTTACATAATCTATTTCCAAAAGTGATCTCATAATTTTTTATATGAGTTATTCATAGTAGAACCCAACACTCTGATTTCTATATATGTCTTGATTTCTATATATGTCTTTATTCGTCATTAAATAAAATCTGGTGACATTGATTTACATGCAAATTTTCATTGGTATTAGATTTAGTTTCTTCTTTTAACCCTTCAAAATTTAGATGGGACGTGATTGAACAAAAGGAGGGAGATAATAATTCGACCGTAAGATTACATTACAATCGCCGGATGACGTTTATAATGGTTCTCCAAATCTAATATGTATTCAATACTAGTGGCTTATTGATCGGACTAAAGTAATATATAGTATATCTTCTGATTAAAACTACTTTTTAATATATTCGTATCTACCTTGAATCACATAGTTTGGTTAGATAAAAAAAGTTCTTTGTGCAATAACAATCACAATCGTAGATACGGGTCTAAGTGATTTAATTTATACATAGAATAAATATTCAATTATTTACTGTTAATAAGGTATATTGTATGTATCACATCTAATGGTGACTATTGAAGTTATCAAGTTATAAAAGTCGACAGTAAGGTATTTGAAATGAAATATTTACATGAAACACTATTGTATGAAAAAGGAATCGAAATTTCCTTAACATGAAAAAAATGGCATGATGACGATAAGCGGAGCTAAGTGCTACACCTAATGGTGGGAGCCACCTCTAGAGTCCAATTATCGTAAGCCCCAAGGGCAACGCCGTAAGGGGCGTATGGTTCAAGGAACCGGTTGAGGCGAAAGATAAGTCCTCTACAGTTGTAGCTACACTGTCAGGTATGGACCGCTAGTGCCAGCGGTAAAGTCACCAAAGCCAGCAAAGCCACCAAAGTCATTAAGAAGTAACAATTAAGACAACTTTAACCACTAAACAAACCAATGATAGGTGTACAGTTTCTGAAATTGCTAAGGCACATGTGTGCAACTATGGCCAAGTAATGGCATTATGCAAGTGTTATGATTGCTCTGGGGCATATATGCAACTACAGAAAAATTCTGAGGGCATAAGTGAAAATTATGAAAATGTTAAGCGTATATGCAAATATGGCAAACTTTAAGAGTATATATGAAATTGTTGCTTTAATGGATGGATCCGGAAGGAGTTTCCATTGTATGCATGTTTAATTGAATTATGAGTCTCATAGTGATAGTATATGAGAACAAGTTAGTATCTTATGCAATAAGATAATTATGCAAATCATATAGTTGTGTTGATAATTGATTGTATAGAAGAGATTATGATTTAATGGTTTAAAGCTAGTATAGGGAGACTTGTTTGCCACGCTAGCCGGCTTGACCTCAACTCGGCACATACTGAGCGTTAGCTCATAACATGTGATGTTATTTTTTTCAGGAGAGCACAACTCGTGATATAATTTCCAGTTCAAGGAGAACTATTGTCACGTGAAGTTGAATCGGTACGGACTAGATGCATTGATTGAAGGGATGTCGTTATGCCCATTGGAATATTTGTTACGCTACTTTATTTCATAGCTCATGTTGCAATTTATGTTGGAGCTGTAATAAGAGAATTTTTATGTTGTCTAAACTTTAGTTTAAAATATTTTATTTCTCTGCTCAATGATTACCATGAAAGTGTTCGGTAACGGTTCGGTCGTGCGATTTATAATTGCATGCTTCCGCCGATCGTCACGACCCGTTCCGTTACAAGCAAACACTGGATAAACAATTGTTACATTTTTTGCAACTATATCCCCCCTTGTTTCCCTTAGTATTTGAACTTCTTTGCTCTTATTTTGATTCTATATATACTCTTCATTGTAGGTAACATTATCTTTTAAGTCATGTAAATGACGCATGCTGTTTGTAGCAAAATTTATTTGCAAACATATTTCTCCATACTTGTCATATTATGCTCTTAATATGTTCATATAATATTTTTTCTTAATTTCATATATAAGGATGAAGAGTATGCATCCCAATACATGTAATTTTATATACACCAAGACCTATATCTCTCACATTTTTTTAACTCAGAAATACTCGCGCAGGCAAGTGGGGGTATGCACCCCAGTAGACTGTTGCATAAAAACCATCTCAATTTTTTTTTGCTTGGGAAGGAGGTCATCTGCTTGGCACTACCCTTCTCCTGTACTATCCTCCCCCGACCTTTGCCAAAGCCCTAACGCCTCGCTCTACACTCTCCGATTCCCCACCTGCAATGGAGAGAGATTTGGACATCACGATGGATCTGGAGGCGCCACATTCGATGGGAACCACTATCATAGGCGTCACCTACAAAGGCGGTGTCGTCCTCGGCGCCGATTCCAGGACCAGCACCGGTTAGCTTCTCTCCTTCCTCTCGATCCGCTTCTACTCTTTATTCCCGTCTATCAATCTTTTCTTATTTCAAATTTTGGGGGTTTCTTGTTGCGATCAAAGGCATGTACGTCGCCAATCGCGCCTCTGACAAGATCACGCCGATCACTGACAACGTCTATGTCTGCCGTTCTGGATCGGTATAAGTTTCTTTTTTTGTCTTTCCTCGACACTTTTTATTTTGATGAAACCAGTACATGGTTTATTTGCATAAGTTTGTTTGTTGAGATATGAGTAAAGTTTGAGTGGGATCATCTTGGTCATTCCTAGTGGAAATAGTAACGTGAAATTTAGTCGTCTGATGTTCCTCATTGACTGGCTAGACCAGAGGACGAGGATTTCTGTATAAAAGTTTATATTACATCCTAACAACGATGGAAAATCGGGGTTTCCTTGTTCTTCGATCTGAAAGATGGGATCTTTTGATATTCGAAGAAATCTGGATGCACCTTTAGCTGGGAAAATATTTTCTAAGAGTTCATCCATTATGAGAGGTTCTAGGGTTTTCTTATATAGAAGAGGAACCTATTGGAAAATTACAAGAAGTAGAAAAAAGAATTAGAAAATAGAAAAACAGTAATAAAGATAAATAATATCTCAACTCTCCCCCTCAAGCTGGAGCGTAGATATCAATCAGACTCACCTTGGAACAACATCTATGATAAGGTCCTCTGGTTAGGGCCTTTGTAAGTACATCTACTGTTTGATCTTCTGAGCTGACATTTGTAGTGGTGACAAGACCTTTTTGTATCATGTCACGAGCAGTATTGTCAAAAGCCCTCTGGGCGCTCGCCTAGGCTCCCAGGCGAGGCGAGGCGGGGCCCTAGCGCCTTGCCTCCCTCCAGGCGAGGCGTTTTGCCTCAAGCACCACTCAGGCGAGCGCCTGGCTTAAGACTCTAGGCGCTCGCCTTGAGCGCCTAAGGCAAACGTGATGTTTTTTGCGGACTTTGTGTGATTTTTATCCATGTTTAAGTTTTTAAACTAGATATATATTAGTTTTAAGTATCATTAACACACATACTTATGCATATGCACACTCTTGTATATGCAATTTACACACACTTTTATTTCATATACGTATACATGTACATTCATGTTTTAGTTCTAAATATTACATTTACTTTTGACTAAAAAGTATATATTCTTCTCTCTCTCTCTATATATATATTAGCTTGAAGTATTATAAATACATGTATATACATATAAATAGACAAAACACACATGTACACATAGGCATGTATGCACACTTATACATAAAAACATACACATGTATGCAAATATATACAAATACATACAAATACACACATAAACACAATATTTAACACATATACAAACATATGCAAGCACATGCATACATTATACAACAACAAAGCCTTTTCCCACAATTAAGTAGTGTCGATTACATGGATTCTTTGCATCCATACATTAGTGGATTGATCGTAGAATATATTGGATTGATTGTAAAATATAATTTGGTGATAGCGTATACATATACATACACACACATATACATATAGACATGTACATGCACACATTTATATACATGCTTATAAACACACCCACAAATATGTTGGATTGGTTTTAGATTGAAATATAAGTTATACATACACATATTTACAACTATGCATACATACACACAAGTACACGTACACATTTATATACGTGCATGTAAACACACCCACAAATATATTGGATTGGAAGAACAATTCCGTGTATGGAGCGACGTTGGTGGCGAGCGAAGAGCGTTGGTGCATCGCAACCGGAGGTGCATGGAGACCAAGGCGGGATCAGCGGGGGTGGTGTGGTTGACGACAAGCGTGGAGGCGGGGGAGACGCGACGGAGGGGGTCGGGGCTGGTCAGTGGGTGAAGGTTACGCATGCAAAGCCAGGGAAGCGCTGCTTCCGTTGTGGAGTACGAGGTCATGTCACTTCTGCTTGCCGAATGCCACCGCGGTGCTTTCTTTGTGGCAAGGCAGGGCATCGCATGTCTTCCTGCTGGTCTTCTCGTGATCTTGGCGGTGACAGGAATCGCAAGAGGTCGCTTTGCTCGGAGACGCGGAGGCGTGATGAAGGTTCGCAATGTGTAAGGGATAATCGTTCGCTAAGGGATAATCGTTCGTTTGCGCAGGTTGTTCGTGGTGGTGGTACAGCCACGGAGGAGCTGCTTATTGGTCGCGCATCGGTGGGGGGGGGTGCCACTCATTTTCGAAGTGGGTCTGACGTGGGGTGTGGATCGGAGGCTCACCCGGAGGTACCTGTGCTTGGGAATATGGAGGTTGGTGGTGGGGTGCGAGGGGAACGTTTGCAATTGGAGTTGGAGGGTGGGATGGCGCTATCGGGGGCGCGGGTGCATGGGGTCACGCCTCAGCGGGGGTCGCTTGGTGCTCCTACGGAGCACATGATTGCTGTGGGAGTTCTGCAAAGGCCTGGCGCCGCTTGGGAGGCAATTCGTGCTGCCACCCTCGGCTTCTTGGGCGCCGACTTCAGCGGGGACTTCTGCATTTTGGACGCCTCTAGATGCTGTGTTCGTGGACCCTCCCCGGAGCAACGGGAGAGCCTCCTGCAACATTCTGATGCTGCGGACATCAAGTGGCGGCGGGTGCGTGTTGCGGATGGTGCGGTCTCTCAGTTGGAGGTCTGCGTGGCGGAAGTTCGGGGGGTGCCATTCCTTTCCCGCACGGTGCACGCCCTTTCCAAAGCTGTCAGCCGCTGGGGGCAGGTCTTGGCTATTCTCGATGACGGACTTGCGCCGGGTGCTGATTGGATGTGTGCGCGGCTCCTCCTCGAGTGCTCATCGACGTTTCTCAAGTCTATGGTTGGCAAGGTTATCTTTGAGAGTTTGAATCTTGGACGCTGGACCTTTAAGCTGGAATTCTTCTTCATTTCGCCGGTGGCGGCGCCGGTCTCTTCACCTTCTTCCCCGGTCGCTCGCGGTGGCGGATCGGACTTTCAACCAGCGTTCGACGGTTCGCCTTCTACTCGCCACGTGGCCACTTTCAGGGATGTTTACGAAGCGTCGCCTGGGGAGGGCAGCTCTCCTGCGGTGTCCTCTACGCCCCCTTGGGACGCACGCGCGGATCATGGCAGTCGCGCTTTGGTGGCATTGGACTGTCTCGAGGTCGATACGCATTCCATAATTCCATCTATTCTGTCGGCGGATTCTTTGCAATTGGATTTCTCGGGGCACGTGGCAAGGCTCCCCGTGCAAACATTATTCGGATCCGGTCCTATCAGGTCGTGGGCCCTATTGCGGGCTCAGCCTGATCCATTAAATTTTGCGGAGCCTCTATTTTGGACAACGGATTTTATTTGTCCCCAGCCCATTACTTCAGTGGCTTCTTCTTCGATGGCCCATCTGGAGGAAATTTTGTCCTCACCTGTCACGCTGCCGGCTCTGTCCATGGCTCCCCTGGCCTATTCACCTGCTCCATCAACGACGGAAGTTCCTCCTCCGATTCCCTCCACCTTATCCCCGGGGACACCATCGTCCCAGGCCACGCCAGCTGCTGGAGGCAATTCTGGGGGGTCTCCTGGTGGCGTTCTGGTTTGCTCTTCGGGAAGACCTTGTGGCTACCTACATGCGGGGAATTCTCCCCCCTCTCGATTCGATAGAAGCTACAGTAGACGACGTCCTTCAAGCCTTGGAGATTCATTGCTTTCTTCTTGTCAGACGTTGCGCGACGCGGTGGCAGAAGCGGCAGGCCTCTCTCCACTTGGGGGACGCTCCTTTGGTCTTTAATGAAGATTTTATCCTGGAATGTTCGTGGTCTCGGCGATCCTGATCGGAGGCGCTCTTTGGGGTCTCGTATTTTAGAATGGGAATGCGACATTGCTTTTATTCAAGAATCAAAATTGGCGGCAGTGGATGAAACTACGTGGCGGTCCTTCGGTGCTGGGTCTTTGGATGCCTTTCGCTCTTTGGATGCGGTTGGCGCGGCGGGCGGGATCATTTTGGCTTGGCGCACGTCGCGGTTTTCATTCTCATCTATGAGGGTTGGGAGACACTCTCTCTCTGTGGTCTTGATTAGGCCTGACTCAAATGCTTCTGTGGCTCTCACTTGCGTCTACGCGCCTACTTGCCATGTCTCTAGGCGGGAACTTTGGTAGGATTTGCGTGAGGACGCCCTTGTTTTTGCGGATATTCCTTGGCTTTTGGGGGGCGACTTTAATGTCACATTGCTTTCTCATGACCGTCCTCGTGGCCGCGGGGGGCCAGGATCCGGGCTCATCTGATTTTATGGAGTTCATTCGGGACTTGGCTCTGGAGGGGATGGTGCCCCATGACTAGGGACGCAAACGGATGCAGTTATATTCGTATTCGTTCGCTTTCGTATTCGTTTTCAAGAGGATATGGATCTTGTTTTTCTAAAACAGGCGAATACGAATACGAATATTCGAAATGAATTTTTTGCGGATACGAATACGAATACGAATCCTTAGTTAACGAATACGGTTACGAATACGAATACGAACAAAATTATGGATACGGTTACGAATACGAATATTCGTTATTTATATTATATTTTAAAATATATGCTTGGGTTAATGGGTTAGGGTTAGGAACCTAAGGTTTATTCCTCTCCCTCCAAAAAAAATCCCCTGCCGCCTACCCCGCCCCACAGCTCCAGCCGACACTGGACGCCAAATCCCCTTCACCCCCGAGGTGCCCGACCTCTCTCCTCCCTCCCCCCTGCGATCGGCCTCCGCCTCCTGCAGCCGGCCGCCGCCCTCCTTGCAGCCTACCGTGGCCCGCCCCCTTGCGCCCTGCCGCCCCCTCCAACCCCCTCGCACCACTGCCGCCCCCTCCAGCCCCCTTGTGCCATTGCCGCCCCCTCCACCCCCCTTGCGCCATGCCCCTACCGCCGCCTGTCGCCCCTTGCGCCACCGCCATCCCCTTGTACCCCCTTGCGCCCTGCCAGCGCCTCCGACCCCCTTGCACCACTACCGCCCCCTTCCTCCCCTTGCGCCCCCTTCCCTCTCCCCAGGTTGTCGCCCACCGCCTCCTCCTACGGCCACCCCAGCTCTGCCAGCCATCTCCTCCTCCTACGGCCCTGTTGTCGCCCACCACCCCCCTTCGGCACCCCTACAGACAGCCACTGCCACCTCCTCCTTGCGGCCGCCCCCCTTGCAGCCCCCCATCCGCCCGTTGCCCCTTGCATCCCCATGCTACCAGCCCCACCCTCGTGCCGACCATCTCCTCCCCCTTCGCTGCAACCGCTACCTCGCCTCGCCCGCCCTCTTCCCTTCGTTGCAGCCGATATGGTATAACATATTTATCTTATAATGTTCATTCCATTCTACCATTTTCTTATGATATTGCATGAGAGGATCTCTAATATTATGGTATATAATGTAGATTTTATACACCGCATACTGCTTGTTTGAATCATGGAATGTGGTTAAACAAAAGACGGAAGTTATGTGGAAGTGGTCACCAAATAATCTTGGTACATTTTTTATTATAATTTAATATTCATGTTAAAGTTAACATTCGTTTAATATTCGCATTCGTTCGTAAAAGATTCGTTTCGTATTCGTATTCGTATTTTGAGGATATGGATCCTGATTTTTTACATTCGTGTAACATTCGTATTCGTATTCGTATTCGTAAAATAATATGGATATGGTTATGGTATGACCTGAATTCGCATTCGTATTCGTTCGTTTGCATCCCTACCCATGACATTAAATATACCTGGAGAAACAACGCTTTAAGATCGCGGATTGATAGATTCCTGGCGAATGCCTGCTTGATGGAGGCCTTTCCGCTTTGCGCAGTGACCTCTCGGCCGCGATCTTTCTCTGACCACAGCCCCATTTTGTGGGATTCTGGGGACAATCTTCGTCCTCGTGGCCGCTTCCGTTATGAAAGGTGTTGGCTCCTGGAGCCGAGTTTCAAGGACCTGGTGAGGAATCATTGGACTCAGACCACGTATGTGGGTAGTGCTGCTCGCCGCTTTGATCACAAAATCTCTTCGCTAAGGAAACTTCTGGCGTCCTTCAAAAAGGATTCTCGTGTGGCACGTATTGCGCTTTAAAGGAGGCTGATGATATAATTTTGCGGTTGGATCGTGTAGAGAACGAGAGGGATTTGCAACTGGCGGAGCTCGCTGAGCGTGCTGCGGCCGCTGATCTGGTTAGGGCGGAGGACAGGAAGAGGACGATTGAATGGCGCCAGCGTTCGCGGCTGCGGTGGATTAAGGAGGGCGATGCGAACACGGTTTTTTTTCACTGGGTCGCCAGTGGTAGGCGGCGAGCCAACTCTATTACCTCTCTTACGGTCAATGGCTCCCTATTTCGGGGGGAGAAGGAATTGGACGATGCTCTGGGGGCACACTTTGAAGCTGCTTTTGGGCACCAGGCATCGCGGTCGTGGAGATGGTCTGGGCGTGGGGCTCCCACCCTCTCTCCTACGGATGCGGACGCTCTTATCAGTCCTTTCACTTTGGATGAGCTCAGGGGGGCCGTATGGGATCTCAACATGGATGCTGCCCCGGGACCTGATGGGTTCCCCGTGTCATTTTACCGCGACTTCTGGGACGTGGTCGCTAATGATGTTATGGACGTTGCGCGCGAGTTCTGTGCTGGGAATAGTGGATTTGACAAAATCAACAGAGCTCTTATTGTGCTCATTCCGAAATCTTCTTTGCCCAATCGAATAGAGGACTTTCGGCCGATATCTATCTCTAATGTCATCTATTTGATAATTGCTAAGGTTTTCGCCAGGCGCCTCGCGCCCCTTCTCGACGCGCTCATCTCGCCTTCACAGGCCGCTTTCGTTCGGGGGAGGCAAATTACTGATTGCTTTGCGGTGATCTCTGAGATTATCTAGGCTTGGCGCAACAATTCTACGAAGGGGATTCTATGGAAGATTGACTTTGCTAAGGCTTACGATAGCCTTGATTGGCGCTTTTTGTGATCGATTCTTAAGCGGAGGGGGTTCCCGTCGGCCTGGATATCTTGGGTTCGGCGCTGTGTGACCACGACTTCCCTTTCCGTTCTTCTCAATGGGTGCTCGGTTGGGGGCTTCTTTCTACCGAGGAGGGGGGTGCGGCAGGGGTGTCCCCTCACTCCCCTTCTATTCGTTTTGGCGGTGGATATTTTGCCTCGCATGGTTGATGGTGTGGCTGCGGCGGGTCTCACTCGCGGATGTTCCTTTGGGCCACATCATGTGCCACTTATCCAGTTTGCTGATGACACTATCTGCTTTATCGAGGGTGGAACCTCCGACGTTTCTGGTATGGCTATTACCCTACAACTCTTCAACGAGGTCTCGGGCCTTCAAATCAACGGGAATAAGTCCAAGGTCGTTCCTTTCGCTATGCCGCAGGAGGAGGTCTTGGAATGTGGTCGCCTGCTGGGCTCCTCCCCTGGTGGGCTCCCTTTTGACTATCTTGGCTTGCCTTTGGCGGTGGGCCGCGCCCGGATTCGCGATTGGAAGGCGGTGGTGGAGAAGATGGAGGCGCGATTGTCCGGGTGGCGCGCGGCTCTTCTGTCCAGGGGCGGCCAGTTAGTTTTACTCAAGTCCGTGTTATCTTCAATACCAACCTACTTCTTATCTGTACATGGTATGCCAAAGGGAACGGGTTAGGTTGGAAAAGTGTATGCGGGGTTTCCTTTGGGGAAGGAAGGGAGAAGGGAGAAGGGGGTGCATCTGGTGGGGTGGGATGAGGTCACGCGGCCTAAGCAGGAGGGGGGCTTTGGTGTGAGGCGTGTGGAGGTGGTGAATGATGCCCTTTTACTCAAATGGGTTGCTAGGGTTTGGGGTCGGGAGGAGAATTTCATGCTGAATATTCTGAGGGAGGCGTTGGGGGTGGACATGATCTCCGCGTCTCGGGGGAGACTCACTATTCGAACTTCTACTTTCTGGCGTGGTGTGTTAAGTGCTCTTAACCGCAACAGATCACTCTTTAAACCAATGCTCGTCGATGGGAATTCGTTTCGCTTCTGGACGGATGATTGGACTGGGAGGGGTGCTCTCAAGGACGTGCACCCTCGGTTGTTCGCTTTGGTGGACGACAAAGACGTTACCGTGGCATCCTGTTGGGACGGTGGCTGCTGGTGCCCTATGATTGTTGATAATTTTATTGGACCAGAGATTGGTCGACTTCATCTCTTTGCTGGCTACCCTCGCGGATGCTTCCAAGCCCACTGTGGGCCATGATCGTTTGGATTGAAAGGATGGCACGTTCTCTACCAGGAAGGCGTACATGGCTCTTCTTCCTCCCGCTGTGGGGAATGACGCTATTTTTTTGCGAGATTGTCGATTCTTTTGGCGTCTCAAGCTTCCTGAGCGCATTGACATATTCCTCTGGCTTCTTCGGCGTGGTAGATTGCTAACTCGGGATCGGTGTGCAATTATGTTTCCCAGTGGTTCGCACTTGTGCGGTCTCTGCGACACGGAGCGGGAAACAATCAAGCACCTCTTCTTCAACTGTTGCTGTGTTTGTGCTCTTTGGGATGACCTGGGCTGGCTTAATATATCGACCTTTGCTTCTTTTTGCAAGAGCTTAGTCACTTCCAGGGGCAGATCTAGGAGGGAATTGTTGGACCCGATTGCTCGTTTGTGGAGCATTTGGTTGGGAAGGAACGAAGCCCTTTTTGCTCGGCAACGGTTTTACAAGGAGAACATTTGTATTTCGGCGACGCGTTTTGTTGTTGATTGGTCTTCTAGGTAGCGACATTTGTATACGTTGGGGGGTATCTGTTATTGGATACCGTAAGTGGTTTTGTTTTGGGCTTCTGTTTTTTTTCCTGTAAATACTTTTTTTCTTTCCTTTTTGATATATTTGGGGCGAACACCATTGAGTGCTTCCCCCTCTTTTGAGCGTCAAAAAAATTGGATTGGTCTTAGATTGAAATATAAGTTATACATACATATATTTACAATTACACATACATACACATGTGTATGTGTGCATATATTACAGACTTATGCATAATTTATTTATTGTTATATATGTCGCCTTGTTTTTCTCAGGCGTACGCCTAGGGGAGCGCCTAGCGCCTCAGACGTTTTGCACCCCCTAGCGCCTTGGAGCGCCTCTCGCTTTTTACAACACTGGTCACGAGTGTAGTGACAATCCACCTCTACGTGCTCCATCCTCTTATGAAAGGATGGGTTGTTGGCAATGAAAAGAGTAGCCTGATTATCACATTGGAGGTACATGGGAAGAGGCACCTCTATAGTTAGTTCTATAAGTACCGATCTGACCCACATCATCTCTATGCTAGCTTACGCCATGGCCCTGTATTCCGACTCAACACTTGATCTAGCAACCACAATCTGCTTCTTACTCTTCCATGAAACAAGAGAATTCCCTATGAACACAATAAAATCTGATGTAGACTTTCTATCATTTGGACACCCAACATAATCTGCATCTGCATATACTGTAACTGAGAGAGATGTGACTCTGCTGAAAAGAAGTCCCGTACCAGGTGACGTCTTTAGGTATCTCAGAATCATATGGACTGCATCCATATGTGTCTGTCTGGGTTGCTCTATAAACTAACCCACTTTGCTTACGACAAAGGATATGTCGGGCTTGGTAATAGTCGCATATAATAGCTTGCCAACAAGCTCTTTGTACCTCCTCTTGCAACCTCCTCAGTATCATCATCGTAAAGCTTTATGCTTGGGTCCATAGGAGTTGTGACATGTCTGTAATGTGCCATGCCTGTCTCTGAAAGAAGATCTGTAACGTACTTCCTCTGGGTCATCACAAGACCTCACTGGTTCTTGGTAAACTCCAGTCCAAGGAAGTAACGTAAATGTCTAAGATCTTTGATTACAAACAGCTGACCTAGGAAGTCTTAGGCACCCTGAATGCCCTGCTCATCATCCCCTGTAACAATAATATCATCAACGTAAAAAAGAATGAGAATAATACCTCTTTGGGTTCTCTGCACAAACAAGGAGTGATCAACGACCGATCTCACAAACCCTTGCTGCTCTATCAAGTCCGAGAGCTTCTGGAACCATGCTCTTGGACTTTGCTTAAGGCCATATATAGCCTTTGTATCCTGCAAACCTTCTGACACCCCCCTCAGCAACAAACCCAAGTGGTTGCTGCATGTAGACCTCCTCCTTTAGATCACCATAGAGGAAGGCATTCTTGACATCAAGCTGATACAAGGGCCAATCTCGTATCATAGCAACTGAAAGTAGAATACGGAGAGTAGAATGTCTGGAAATTGGAGAGATTGTATCATGATAGTCCACCCCATATGTCTGGGTGAACCCACGTGCCCAAATCTCGTCTTATATCGATCCGCGCTGCCATCCATACTGTGTTTCACAGTGAACACACATTTGTATCCCACAACAGATGCATCGACTGGAGCAAAAACAAGACTCCACGTACCACGTGAATGTATCGCATCCATCTCCTCCCCCATGGCTAACCTCCACTGATTGTCCTTTAGAGCCTCATGAGGTGTTCATGATATCTCCACAACAGATACTGCCAAGGTAAATCTCCTGAAATCCTCTGATAGCCTGCTCAAGGAAACTTGGGCTGCAAGAGGATAAGTAGCACATTGTCGTTTTGGCTTTCGCAAAGCAATCGGTACATCAAGATCATTTGTCAAGTCTGTAACTTGTGAGTTCCCCTCTCGAGAGGGCACCTGCTCATCTTGTATGGAATCCGTCTGCACAGACAACTCAGTAGTGCCATCAATAGAAACAATGTGTTTAGTACATACCTGAGGCGTGTTGGATGATGGGACGGACCTGTGAGCACATGGAATCGAGCGAGGCCTGCGAGAAAAAAATGTGGTAAAAGTTGAGTCAGAGTAGGATGTGGAGAGACATGAGCATGTGGTAGTGGTGGTGGTAGTGGTGGCGGTGGCGGTTGAGGAGGTGGTGGTAGAGCATGAGTAAAGAGAGGCGGAGGAACGACAGTAAAAGGTGGAGGCATGTAGATCTCATTGTCAGAGTCAGATGGGGATAGTTTGTCACCTGTAGGAGAAAAAATACATAATAGACTCAAAGAAAGTAACGCTAGTACTGACAAAGGACTTCCGCCTTAGTGGATCAAAGCAACGGTACCCCTTATGGGTACGAGAGTAGCCAACAAACACACACTTGATTGCTCTAGGGGAGATCTTGTCATGACCTGGAGAGACATCATGAACACAAGCTACAGATCCAAACACACGAGGTGTAAGGGAGAAAAGATCCTTCTAAGGAAACGCAATCGAGAAAGGAATCTTCTCCCCCAACAGAGACAAGGGCATACAATTCACCAAATAGGATGCAACAAGGACAACATCGCCCCAGTAAGAGTGAGGAGTACGGTTCTGTATCAACAAGGTTCTGGTCATATCAAGCAAGTGACTGTGTTTGCGTTCGTCAACATCATTCTACCGTGAAATATAGGCACACGAGGTCTGATGAACAATGCCAAGAGATCTAAGAAACTCAGAAAGCTGTAAGATGCAGAATTCTAAGGTATTATCAGTACGAAGATATTTTACCTTAGCAGAAAAAGATTCCTTACTTCATTAATAAAATATTTGATCATAGATCCGGCCTCAGACTTATTCTTCAAAAGAAAGACCCAGGAAAGTCCAGAAAAATCATCAACAACCACAAGATAAAAACGATGTCCCTGATGACCAGGAACCCGACTTAGACGCCATATATCTAAATGAAGGAGCTCAAACAACTGGTAACTGCTCCGACTCTGACGGGATATAAAGGAGGAACGATGATGCTTCCCAAGCTGGCATGCCTCATACTGAAAGGAGGATCTCGTGGAAATCTGAGGGAGAACATGACATAACTTCTGCTGATCGGATATCTAAACGAAGGAGCTCAAACAACTGGAAACTGCTCTGACTCTGACGGGATAGAAAGGAGGAACGATGATGCTTCCCAAGCTGGCATGCCTCATACTGAAAGGAGGATCTTGTGGAAATCTGAGGGAGAACATGAAATAACTTCTGCTGAGGAAGGTGACTAAAACGAAGGTGCCACAGATATGGAGAGACTGGTCCAATAGAGATAGTAGAAACACCAATATGAGGAGGTTGGACCAGTCTGTAGAGTCCCCGCTGCTCACGGCCACATCCAATCACCCTGCTCATGAGTATGCCCTGAAACACAAGAGACAATGCAGATCCTTAGTAATCTGACTAATGGAAATTAAATTCGTCTGAAAGTCAGGAGCATATAAAACATTCTGAAGACGCATAAATGGCGTCAGATGCACCTCCCCCTATCCTGTAATTGGTAAGTGATCGTCATTGGCAATGACAACCCATCTACCCAGTGGAATGTTTCTGTAGGACCTCAATTGTGCCCTGTCTCCACAAAGATGATGAGAAGCACTAGAGTCCATAATCCATTCTTCATATCTGCACCATTACTGCTAGTGAAAGTATAAGCTATATCTGAGGAGCTCGAAGAGGCTCTGGCTACGACATAGGTGGACGCCAAAGTGTCCCACATCGCCTTGGCGGTGGGCTGATGGAGTATATCATTGGCGATCTCTATTGCCCATATACCTGAGCCAAACCTTGGCTTATGCATCATCCGCCTCCCATGAGGCACTAACCTCGGTTTTCTCAGTAGGAAATTCCTCGGTAAGAATGTGTTTCTTACTGTAGACTTCATTATACTCATGAACTGCATAGCCAATGTTCAGAAAAACGACCGAGTAAGTTGCATACTCGGCCGCATACTCGTACTCGGTAGCCTTGCCGCTCCGAGTATGATGAAACGACCATGTATGCGAGTTGACCCGCATACTCGACCGAGTATACCCCCATGCGATCGCATACTCGGCCGCTTTTCTCATAGAACTTTTTTTTATTTAGTCTAAAAGCAAATAACTCCACCCGCACAATAACATTAAACCCCATACTCCCCGCATAAAAACGCATACTCCCCGCATAAAATTGCATACTCTCTCGCATAAAACCGCATACTCCCCGCATACTCTCTCGACTGAGGATATTACCATAATATTACATATTTATTTATATTTTTAATAATAAAAATACCAAACCGCATAAAACCACATGCTCTCCGCATACTCTCCCGCATACCGCATACTCTCTATGCAGTGACCCCTCTGACTAAATACCGTATAACGCCTTCCTGAACATTGTGCATAGCCCACTATTCATAGTTTGTCCCATCCATATTCATAATAGGCGCAAGACCTCTGAAAGCGCCTGTGGAGGGAATATCGGCCTTGCTTTCTGACATGATGACAAGAGAAGACTAGAGCCGTAGACTAGATAGACTTTTGTCTACACTGACATACACGGGTTCGATTGCATGTGTAGACTCAAGCAACCAAACCCATCAAGACGAAGACTCGACGGGGGCCTAGGCGACGGTGAGACCTAGACGAGGGAAGAGGAGCCTAGGTGGCAAGCCGCGTGAGCCAAGACGGTGGGAGCCTAGGCGGCAGGGGCCTAGGCGGCGGTCGTGAGACGCAACGGGGAGGAGGCCCTCGGTGGGAGGGGCGGTGGACCTCAGCGAGAGGAGGGGACCTCGGCGGGAGGAGGGACCCTCGACGGTGGACCTCGACGACGGTGGAGAGGCGCGACAGGGAGGCCCGAGGCGGCGCGTGCGAGAGGGGCTTGAGGTGAGGGTTAGGGTTTCGGTACAGGAGCTCCGGTCTAGGACTGTCGCTCTGATACCATGTTGGAAAAATAGAAAGAGTTCATCCATTATGAGAGGTCCCAAGTTTCTCTTATATAGAAGAGGAACCTATTGGGAAAATTACAAGAAGTAGACAAAAAATATAAAATAAGAAAATAGTAATAAAGATAAATAATACCTCTTACTTTTTTCGTGATTATGTCCTCAGATCAAATCTTGGGACTCAAGATTCCCCCAATGAGCTTTCTCGAGTCTTGAGCTTATATTTCCTTTAAAAACACACTTATCTGGAACTCAAGATCACCCCAGTAATCTCTATTGACCTTATATTTCCTCCAAGCGCATTCGTCGTACATGAAAACCATTGGTAGAATCTGGTGGTATTTGTTGAAGCAAGAATTTGGGTCACTTTGTATGTGATAGCACCGAAAAAAACGTGGTGGTTATGTAGTGGCCATGTCTAATCGATCCAAGATTCCAAATTATCCAGAAACCCATATTCCACTATCTACAATATAAACTTGCGGTTGTGATTTTAGTGGAAAGACCCATGGAATGATATTGTGGTGGAAAATTAACAAGGACCGAATATCCGACAAATGATGATATTATTCTTGATAAATTCTTTTAGGAGAAACTGCATATTTTAACCACTCCGACAAGCGACAATGCGACAATCAGACTTTGCGAGCATCTAGAAAACACTTGAGGGGGTATTTTTTCTCTACAGCCAAGGCAGAAGAATCCATGTGTTTTCTTGCTTCGTGCTTACAGTTCAATGTATCTGAGAGCTGCAGGAATTCTTTAGACTGCAGAATTTCTTGTTATGTGCTTAAAGTTCCGTGTAGCTGGTAGTTGTGGGAATTCTTGCTTTGCGCTCTCCAACAACGAGTTTGCAAGAATATCTAAAGCTGCCTGAGGATCTCGGGTTTACGGAGGATTCCTCGACAGGGGGGACCATTGGTTTTGGAGTTGTTGAGACATTTCTACCTTCTATGTATCTTTTCGTGTATTTTATTTTCTCTTGTCGATCATATGTAATTCACCCATAGGTCTCTCCCTATAGAAGAGAGCCTAGGGTTATAGGAATAAATAACTCTCTTATTTCTTCCAACATGGTATCAGAGCAACGGTCCTAGACCGGAGCTCTCGAACCCCAAAACCCTAACCCTACCTCCAACACTTCCCTCGCGCATCGCCCCCCCTTCCCTCGCCTTGTGCTACCCCCGAGCGCCACCCCTGCCTCACCGAGCACCACCCCTCGTCGAGCGCCTCCCCCGCCTCGCGCGCGTCACCCTAGCGCGCAGTCTCGCGCATCCCCTCGCCCCGCGCATGTCATCCCCGCATGCCGCCGACAGTCCCTGTGGTGCGCGCGTGACCGTGCCACTGTCTTGATCACGCTTCTTGCGCATCAGCTTCGTCGATTGGATGATGAGTTCGTATGCATGAGTCTACACTTGCACACAAACCCACATATGTCTGTGTAGACATATAATCTTTGGTCTACAGTACCCGTAGTATTCTTCTTCTGGTAATAGGTCTGAGAATAAGGTTGATGTACCTGCCACGGGCACATTCAGAGGTCCAGCGTCAATTGTAAAAATGGACGGGACGAATTATGAGCTCTGGGCTATGCTGTTCATGAACTTGATGAAGTCAAATGGTAAGAAGCATATTCTTACCGAGGAGCCGGTGGAGAAGATTGGGGTGAATGCCTCGTGTGAAACAGAGGATGCCTATGCCAAGGTCTGGCTTTCTGGTACATTGATTGAGATCGCCAATGACGTATTACATCAGCTTATGTGATATCCTCGCAACAACCTAATCTCAAGCGAGGAACGAAACGAGGATTCTCCAACTCCAGCACGACATATTCATTATGAAACAGAACAGACGTCCTCTGCACTCATTGTATACATCCTTACTTGGGATGTTTGAGAAGCTTCACAGTTTCATGCCGTTGACGGTTACTTCAGAGCAACAGAAGACATATAGGATTGCTACTGTAACACCCCAACTCCTGAGGTACGGGAATAGCGTGCAATATCGGTATTGCACGCCCGTGTGGTTCGGTGGCCACACTATGAAGTTCTGGAGGACTTCACCTTAGCTCGCGGACGGCTAAGGATGGGGTTTACCGCACGAAGGTCGAAGACCACGGGTTCCCCTTGGCACGGTACAAGTGTTTGGCGGCACTTGATGGAGCTCGAGCTGCAACATCCTACGTAGGAGCGTGGGGCCCACTGATGACGTGGCATGATGACATGACATGCTGATGAGGCAGAAGACATGGCATGCTGACAGAACGGGTGACATGGCGTCGGTTGCAAAAGCCGAAGGGATGCAAGATGAAGAGCCACGCGCATGAAGAGTCACCTCGGAAGATGAAGGGTCTCCGTCGAAGACGAAGAGTCATAGCTATTCATTGTATATGTAATAATGGTGTCCCTTCGCATACCCCCGGCTTGTCTATATAAGGAGGGGTAGAGCTCTTTTGTAGATATCACACTCAGAGTGAGTCTCTTGCAATATAAAAGAGTTTTGTGCCAATAGCTCTTGTGTCGTTGTGCTTGAGTGCTTGTGTTCGAGTAACTCTAGCGGCGCGATTATTCGGTGTGCTGGTGTACATCATACACGCAATGGGAAGGCTGGTTAGCTTGCGCGAAGCTAACGCCGCACCGGTTAGTCTCAAAAATTCGAGTTTGAGATTTACCCCTGTGACAACTGGTATCAGAGCGAGTAATGGCGCCCAACATCGGAGATCGTCTTGCTTCCTTGGAGGGAATCGTGATGGAGATTCAATCCCAAATGGGCACTCATGCCCAACGCTTGACTCGTTTGGAGGAGGACGCATGTGTGGATGTGTCGGACGTCGTTGGCGATAGCCAACGATCAGTCGACGTAGTGAAGGCACTTAGAGAGAAGCTGGAGGAGCTCGAGTCCATGGTGCAAGATGTACGTGGGGAACTCTCCATCGTCAAGAAGGCGATAGCGAACGGGGGCAGATCCAGCGAGTCTCGAAGGCCGAAGGTCCCAGAGCCTAAGTTCTTTTCAGGTACACGGAGTGCCAAGGACTTGGAAAATTTCTTGTGGGACATGGAGGTATACTTCAAAGCTGTCAAGACTCCTCAGGCGGAAAAGGTATCCTTGGCGGCGATGTACCTGTCCGACCATGCAAAGTTATGGTGGAGGAGCCGTGCATCCGAAGGACGACCATGCATCTCGTCTTAGGATGAGTTGGTGAAGGAACTGAAGGAGCAGTTCCTACCCACCAACACTGCTTGGGTAGCGAAGGAGGCGCTCCGAAGGCTAAAGCAAACGGGAACCGTACGGGAGTACGTAAAGCAGTTCTCATCACTGCTGCTGGATATTAAAGGTATGTCTGAAGAAGACAAACTTTTTAACTTTATGGTGGGTCTCCAAAGCTGGGCTCAGGCGGAGCTCAGAAGGCAAGGAGTGAAGGACCTCCAGATGGTCATCGCTGCTGCGGATGTTTTGGTCGACTACAAAGTTCAACCCACCACCGAGAAGGACATTGAGAAGACCAATGGCAAACCCAAGGAGAAAAGCAAGGAAAAGTTCAAGAAGTTTGGTAAGGTCGAAACTTCAAGGGAGGGTGCGGAAACCTCCAAGAAGGTCGAGCAACCCAAGGGGAAGGGTTGCTTCATTTGTGACGGACCACATTGGGCGCGGGAGTGTCCGAAGCGAGAGAAGCTGAACTCCATGACTATGGAGGAGAATTCAGACGAAGAGGCGCGCATGACGAACCTCAAGTTGCTGCGCAACGTTCGCTTGTGTCCGCTGAAGTCGGGCAAAGAGGCGAAAGTGGAGGTGGAGCGCGAGAATACAGAGTTGGTGTACCTCGATGTCGTGGTACACAAGAAGACCCTTTCGGCTATGATCGATACTGGAGCGACACACAACTTCATCTCCAGCAAAGAGTTCGGGAACTTGGGAATTCCCTTGGAGAAGAGCCAGTGCCGCGTGAAGCTTGCCAACTCCGAGTCATTGAAGATCAAAGGTATGACAAACTGCACTATCCAGCTGGGTGAATGGCTGGGAAAAGTACGCTTCCTCGTGGTACCTCTTGACGACTTCCAAGTAATTTTGGGAGTTGAGTTCTTGAACGAAGGCGTCTGTAACGCCTTATCTAGGAGGCGTCTTCTTCGCGGCTGCAGATAGCCCCTGCTTCATCAGGGCTATCAAGAAGAAAGGGAAGATTGGAGCCATGTCTGCAATGCAAGTCTGCAATGGGCTGAAGAGAGGGGAGACGACGTATCTTGCTACGGTACGCGTCGAGGAAAATGGCGAGGAGACACAACCATGCCCCAAGGCAGTAAAGAAGATGCTGGACGAGTTCAAGAATGTGATGGCGAAAGAGCTGCCCAAGGAGCTTCCACCGAAGCGAGACGTGGATTACGCTATCGAGCTACTGCCAGGTACGGTGCCCCCTGCACTTGCACCCTACAAAATGCCCACTGCACATCTGGAGGAGTTGCGGAGTCAACTCAAGGAGCTAGTGGACGCTGGTCTGATGCGTCCAAGCAAAGTACCATATGGAGCATCGGTGCTATTCCAGAAGAAAAAAGACGGGAGCATACGGATGTGCGTGGACTACCGCGCGCTGAACAAGGTGACGGTGAAGAACAAGTACCCCGTCCCCAACGTGGAAGACCTGTTTGATAGCTTGGGCCAAGCCAAGTACTTCTCAAAGATGGATCTTAGGTCAGGATACTACCAGGTCCGAATCAAGGAGGGAGACGAGCCAAAAACTGCGTGTGTGACGCGTTATGGGTCTTTCGAGTTCCTTGTAATGCCATTCGGGTTAACTAATGCCACGACAACGTTCTGTACGCTTATGAATGATGTCTTCCGCGAGTATATCGACTCATTTGTTGTAGTGTACTTGAATGACATAGTAGTGTAGAACAGGACCTTGGAGGAGCATGTCAAGCATCTACGGATGGTGCTTAAGAAGCTGAGGCAGAACCTGTTATACTTGAAACCGGAGAAGTGCGCCTTTGGTGAGGAGACCATCTCTTTTCTTGGGCATATCGTGGGCGGAGGCTCGATACGCATGGAGCCAAGAAAGATACAGGCGATTGAAGAGTGGGCAATCCCCACAAAGGCGACAGAGCTACGATCCTTCCTGGGATTGGTGAACTACTGCAGGAAGTTCATCAAGGGATACTCCAAGAAGGCGGCGCCCCTGACAGACCTGCTTCGGAAGGATCAGCCTTGGAAATGGACGTGTGAATGCCAGGAGGCAATGTAGAAGCTGAAGAGGGCGGTGGTGGAAGAACCAATTCTGCGACTTCCAGACTTCGAAAAGCCGTTTGAAGTCCACACCGACGCGTCCGATTATGCACTTGGAGGTGTACCGATGCAATATGGGCACCCCGTGGCTTACGAGAACCGCAAATTGAATCCAACGGAGAGGAGGTACTCCGTGCATGAGAAGGAGATGACAACAGTGGTCCATTGTCTGAGGACATGACGCCGCTATCTTCTCAGATCAAAGTTCGTGGTGCAGACGGACAACGTGGCAACGAGCTGCTTTGCCACACAGAAGAAGCTGACTCCCAAGCAGGCGCGGTGGCAAGACTTTCTTGCTGAATTCGATTTCGAGCTTCGCTACAGGCCTGGACGGACTAACCAGGTAGCAGACGCTCTCTCGAGGAAGAGCGAAGGAAGAGCCGAAGGTTGCGATGATCGCATCGATCACCCGCGTGTCTGGAGATATGCTGGAGCGCATTCGGGAGCAAACTCAGGAGGATCCGGTCACTTCACGCTTGGTGCAACGCGTGAATGATGGCGAAGTCCGGAGATTTTGGATAGAGGAAGGCGTCCTCTATGCAAAGGGTAGGAGGCCCTATGTCCCCTCGAGCGACGGCTTGAGGAAAATGCTGTTAAAGGAAGCATATGACGCACAGTGGGCTGGTCATCTAGGAGTGGAGCGCACACTAGCACTCCTCTCATCAAACTACTTCTGGCCAAAGATGGAGGAAGACGTGGAAGTCTACGTGCGTACTTGTCTTGTATGCCAACAGGACAAGACTGAGAGGAAGAAGACGACAGGATTGCTGGAGCCCCTGCCTATTCCTTCACGTCCGTGGGAGAGCGTCTCCATGGACTTCATCACTGGGTTCTTACAGATGGTGGACATGAATAATGCGGAGATGGTGGTAGTTGATCGCTTCTCCAAATACGCGATCTTCGTACCATCACGCCAGGAGTGCACGACAGAGACCACGTCGAAGCTGTTCTTACAGAACTTGGTGAAGCACTGAGGCATACCATTGGACATCGTGAGCGGCCGCGATGCCCGGTTCATGGGTCGGTTCTGGACGACCTTATTTGAGATGCTGGGATCTGATCTCAAATTCTCTACCAGTAATCACCCGCAGACGGATGGTCAGACGGAGCGGATCAATGCCTTGCTGGAAGAGTACCTGAGGCACTATGTGACGGCCAATCAGCACAATTGGGTTAGTTTACTGGACACTGCCCAATTCTGCTACAACCTACAACAGACCTCCACTACAGGCCAAAGTCCATTCGAGATCGTGATGGGTAGACAACCCGTGATACCGCATGAAGTGGCTAAGCAGAATAGCCATGGACGGTGCCCTGCTGCACATCGCTTTGCATTGGAGAGGCAGGATCGGTGGAAGGAAGCGAAGGATGCGTTGGCTCATGCTCAACGCAGGATGAAGAAGGCGACTGACAAGAGCCGTAGGCCGGTCGAGTTCCAGGTTGGGGAGAAAGTGCTGTTGAAGCTTACTCCCCAGATTTGGAAGAAAATTCTGAAGAAGACGGCGCACAAAGGTTTGATTCTACGGTACGATGGACCTTTGAGATAGTACGACGCGTGGGACCGCTCGCCTATCAACTACGTCTTCCAAAGAGACTGAAGCTGCATCCCGTGTTCCATGTCAGCTTCCTGAAGGAGTACCATGAGGATAAAGAAGACAACACTAGGAGGGCATCAAAACGTGCCCCTCCTAATGTCCGGGTTCAGCACACGAGGTTTGCTGAGAATATTCTTGACAGGCGCGTGGAGGGCCAGAGTATGAAGAACCGGAGGATCTTCTTCCTTGTCAAATGGAAGGGACTCTCAGAGGAGGAGGCAAGCTGGGAACGTGATACAACCCTGTGGCAGTTCGAGGACCTCATCGAGGATTTCTTGAAGACGCAGGATCAGTCGCGGACGCCTGATGGATCAGGTGGGGAGGCATGTAACACCCCCAACTCCTGAGGTACGGGAATAGCGTGCAATATCGGTATTGCACGCCTGTGTGGTTCGGTGGCCACACTATGAAGTTCTGGAGGACTTCAGCTTAGCTCGCGGACGGCTAAGGATGGGGTTTACTGCATGAAGGTCGAAGACCGCGGGTTTTCCTTGGCACGGTACAAGTGTTCGGCGACACTTGATGGTGCTCGAGCTGCAACATCTTACGTAGGAGCGTGGGGCCCACTGATGACGTGGCATGATGACATGACGTGCTGATGAGGCAGACGACATGGCATGCTGACGGAGCGTGTGACATGGCGTCGGTTGCAAAAGCCGAAGGGGTGCAAGATGAAGAGTCACGCGTACGAAGAGTCACCTCGGAAGACGAAGGGTCTCCGTAGAAGACGAAGAGTCATGGCTATTCGTTGTATATGTAATAGTGGTGTCCCTTCGCATACCCCCGGCTTGTCTATATAAGGAGGGGTAGAGCTCATTTGTAGATATCACACTCAGAGTGAGTCTCTTGCAATACAAAAGGGTTTTGTGCCAATAGCTCTTGTGTCCTTGTGCTTGAGTGCTTGTGTTCGAGTAACTCTAGCGGCGTGGTTATTCGGTGTGCTGATGTACATCATACACGCAAGGGGAAGGCTGGTTAGCTTGTGCGAAGATAACGCCGCACAGGTTAGTCTCAAAAATTCGAGTTTGAGATTTACCCCTGTGACTGCTACCGTGGTTGGGGTATTCCTAACAGCCCTTAATCCTGAATATGATGCTGCTCGATCTCAGCAGATGCCACAATACCTTCCATGGATTCGCAGGCTCAACAGAGTCACTATTCCGTCTACCACCTTTAGTCAGACTTCCTCAGCTATGGCAACTTCTCGAGGAATGGGAGGTCATTCTAACTTCCGTGGGCGCGGACCTCGTGGCAGAGGATGTCGCGCTCGTCAGACATGTACCTTTTGTCATCGCCAAGGGCATACTAAGGAAACATGCTATTCCAAGTATGAGTTTCCTGCGTCAGCTCGGGTTGCAGAGCAGATTGAGTCCCCTGCTGCTTCCACGTTAGATCAGAGGTTTGATCATCTAGTGGCCAGATTGACAGATATTATACCTCCTTCCGCATCACCATCTTAGACAGATTATTCAGTTTTGGCTCCCTCAGCCTCTACCAGTACCTCTGCTACAACTAACACCACGTGTACTTATGTTTTTACATCTTATCATGGGTCTGACATTACAGAATGGATCACGTACTCCGGTGCGACACATCATCTCTATAGAGACAGACATCAGCTTTCATCATACAAACAAGTTCCGCTAGGAAGAACAGGGGGAGATTATTTTGACGCCTTCGATGCGTCTACAGAATATGCTACATGCTCCTGATTTCTCTATGAATCTACTTTCTATTAGTCAGATTACAAAGAATTTGCATTGCAGAGCCATTTTTGATCCATCGTCTCTTGTGTTTCAGGACATTCTTACGGGCAAAGTGATTGGGTGTGGCCGTGAGCATGGTGGCCTTTATCGCATGGTTCATACTCCTTATGCTGGCGTATCTTCTCATTTGTCAGGATCAGTCTCTCCTTTTACATGGCATCTTCGGTTTGGTCATCTCCCTCTTCAGAAGATGTGTCATATTCCGCCACAGATCTCATCTAGTACTTTTTAATGCAAAGCATGTCAGTTGGGAAAGCATCATCGATCTGCCTTCCCTAGTCGTCAGAATCGGAGCAGTAGCTCCCTTCTTGAGTTGTTTTATATTGATATCTGGGGTCCGAGTCGTGTGCCTGATCATCAGAGATACGGGTTTTATCTTGTAGCTGTGGACGATTTTCTCGCTTGTCATGGGTATTTCTTTTGAAAAATAAATATGAAGCAGGGAATGTGATCAAAATCTTTATTATTGATGTGAAAAATGTTTTCTCAGCATCTGTAAAGTTTGTGCGAACTGACAATGCTTTGGAGTTTTGTACTCGTGATTTGTCTCATTTTTAAGGATCATTCATCAGACTTCTCGTCCCTACACCTCTCAACAAAATGGCGTTGCTGAAAGAAAGCATCGTCATCTGCTTGATGTTACTCGGACTCTTCTCATTCAGAGTCATACACCACATTCGTTTTGGGGAGATGCTGTTCTCACAACATGCTATTTGGTGAATCACATGCCGTCGTCTGTCTTGGGTGAGAAGACTCCTTTCTCTGTAGCTTTTCCTGAAAAGGAGTCATTCTCCCGTACTCCTCGCGTGTTCGGATCTGTTGCGTTTGTCCACAAGTTGTCTCCTGGCCTTGACAAGCTCGCCCATAGAGCTGTTAAATGTATGTTTGTTGGGTACTCTAGGACTCAGAAGGGATATCAGTGCTATGATCCTTTGAGCAGAAAATACTATATCAGTGCTGATGTCACCTTCTTTGAGTCAGTAATGTACTTCTCTCCTATAGGTGATCGGTTAGCTTCATCAGACTTGGACAGCGAGATCTACATGCCACCTCCCATGCATGTTGTACCTCCACCACCATCTATTCCAACACCACCTTCTCTACCACCACCACTCCCTCCACCACCACCTTCTATCCAGTCACGTGCACCACTTGTTCCATCCCTTCCTAAGTTCTACAGGCATCAGACTGTGCCCGCTCATGGATTTTGCCCAGCACTCACGGAGCCCCGGGTTTATTCTGATAACATAGCTCCTAACGACGGGTTTGGAGTTGTATCGGTGCAGGAGTCATTGCAGGAAAATAGCACACAGATAGAGAGCATTGTATCTGACATGGACATTCCTATTGCAGTTAGAAAGCAGAAGTGCTCCTGTACTTCTTATCCCTTGGCATCTCAGGTTCGTTTCATCATCTAACAGGGGATTTTCAGGAATTTGCCTTGGCTCTATCTGTTGTGGATGTTCCACGAAATTATGAGGAAGCATTACGGGATAGTCGCTGGCGTTTAGCTATGAAAGAGGAGATGGCAACGCTACAGTCGCGTGGTACGTGGAGTTTTGTTTATACTCCAGTTGATGCATCCGTTGTGGGATGCAAATGGGTGTTCACGGTGAAACACCGTGCGGATGGCAGCGTGGATCGCTATAAGGCGAGACTTGTGGTCGTGGATTCACCCAAACTTATGGGATGGACTATCAGGATACTTTCTCTCCGGTGGCTAGGCATTCTACATTGCATATTCTTCTTTCTGTTGCTGTGTCGCGGGATTAGCCGTTGTATCAACTCGATGTGAAGAATGCTTTCATTTACTGTAATCTTGATGAAGAGGTCTACATGCGGCAACCACCTGGGTTTGCTGTTGAGGGGGAATGCCAGAAGGTTTGCAGACTATACAAGGCTATTTATGGCCTTAAGCAGAGTTCAAGGGCATGGTTCCAGAAGCTCTCGGATTTGATAGAGCAACATGGGTTTGTGCGATCGACTGCTGATCATTCCTTGTTTGTGCAGAAGACATTGAGAGGTACTATCGTCATTCTTGTGTACGGATATGACATTATTGTTACATGAGATAATGAACATGACATTCAGGGAGCCAAGAACTTCCTAGGTCAACAGTTTGTGACCAAGGACCTTGGACATCTACGTTACTTTCTTGGGCTAGAGTTTGCCAGGAACCAGCATGGTCTGATAATGACACAGAGGAAGTATGTTACAGATCTCCTCTCAGAGACATGTATGGTAGATTGTAGGCCTGCCATTACTCCTATTGACCTGAGCATGAAGCTATATGATGATGACATTGAAGAGGTCGACAAGAGGAGATACATGGAACTTGTTGGTAAGCTACTATATGTGGCCATTACCATGCCTGACATATCCTTTGCTGTGAGCAAAGTAAGTCAGTTCATGGAGCAGCCAAGACAGACACATATGGATGCAGTCTACATGATTCTGAGATTCCTGAAGAATTCACTGGGCACAAGACTTTTGTTCAGGAGGGGCATCTCTCTCAGTTACAGCATGTGCAGATGCATATTATGCTGGATGTCCAAAGGATAGAAAGTCTACCTCAGGATTTGCTGTGTTTATAGGGAATTCGCTAGTTTCTTGGAAGAGTAAAAAGTAGACCGTGGTTGCCAGATCGAGTGTTGAGTCAGAATATAGGGCTATGGCACAAACAAGTACAGAGATGACGTGGGTCAGATCTGTCCTTACCGACTTGACTATAGAGGTGCCTCTCCCCATGAACCTCCAATGTGACAATCAGGCTGCTCTCTTCATTGCCAACAACCCCGCATTCCATGAGAGAACGAAGCATATTGAGGTAGATTGTCATTACACTAGAGATATGATCCAGACGGGTTTGATTTCTACCTCTCATGTTAGTTCAGGAGAACAAACTGCTGATATCTTTACCAAGGCTTTACTCAGGGGGCCGTTTCATAAGTGTTCGTCCAAGCTGAGCATGATTGACATCTATGGTCCATCTTGAGGGGGGAGTGTTGAGATATTTCTACCTTCTATGTATTTTTTCGTGTATTTTATTTTCTCTTGTCCACCATATGTAATTTACCCATAGGTCTCTCCGAGCCTAGGGTTACAAGAATAAACAACTCTCTTATTTCTTCCAACAGGAGTGATGGATGCTTCTCACTCAAGAAGGCTTACATGACCTTGTGTCCCCCTCACTGTATTCAAATATGGTGATTTGTTGGTTGATTTGGATGTCTAATGTGTCCCTTAGAGTTAATATTTTTTTTTAAAGAAGGAAGGACATGCAAATCCAGGGTGATACCCATCCCTTATATATATATATATATATATATATTCCTTTGGCACTTAAAGAGTGTGCTGATTATGACTAAGACAACAGAGCAAAGATCTTCATTGATGCGGATATTGATTGCCGGTTATGTGACATCAACCATGACGATATAGAACATCTGTTCATTGTCCGCAATTAGGTTAGGAGGATTTGCCAGGAGGCCCCGATTGATGGGCTGGGTGTCTTTTCTTCAGAGAATTTTGGATGCTGTTGAATGTCATTCATTTTAGATCATTTGGCGAGCAACTCAAACTGCTTTTGGGGATTTAGCCCTTTTGGCTGGCTTATATTGGTGTTATTTTCTGTCAGGTTAGCTTACATGTTGAGAATGTTGTGAATCATGCTAGTACTTTTTTGGAGTCTTGGCCTTTATAGCTTTGGTTGAAGCACTTTATTAATATATAGGTGCACATCTTTTTTCCATTGAAAAAATGATTGTGCGTACAAAATTATAGTCTGTCTTTGCATATTCTATGACTATATTTTCTTTTTTCTGTTAGTACTTTGCCTTGTTTTTATATTATTTCCCCCTGTATGTTATTATAAATCTTGGAATGTCCTAATTCTTGGCTGACCACACAAGATGTGTGTTTGCTGTAAATATGGACTGAAAGCAACTTGGAAGATTTAGGCGGGCTCGGTGCAGGTACCAAAGGCCATAATGGACCTTCACACATTATGTGGAGCATATTTTTGATCTACATATTGTTTGTTTTATTGCGTTGTGACTCCGACAAATACCTCCGGTATTTATAACCTCCAATGCTTGCTTACTGAATATGAAAATCATTGGGAATTTAGTGCCTTTGTTGAAGCAAGGATTTGTGTCACTTTGTGCTTTGTAACACTTGCAAGAACTCTGTGGTTATGTAGTGGCTGCATCCAGCCAACCCAAATATTCAGTGACCGATCTACTATCTACGGCTGTGATTTTTATGGGAAATCAATCAGTGATGACATTGCGATGGAAAATTAACAGCAAAGCCCAGGAATTCGACAAATGCTGATTAATTTCTCGACCATACTATCGGAAGAAGTTGCATATTTTAGCCACTTTGGCAATGAGGTGGGCAGATTTTATGAGTATTGAGAAAACACTTGAGGTGGATGTTTTCTCTGTACTGCATAGGTAGAACTCCTTACCTTGATACGTATCACCAAGCCTAGTTTTTGTCTTTACGTATTCTCTGAGTATATTGGCTTATTTCTGTTAATACTTTGCCCTATTTTTATATTGTTTCTCCCCTGAATGTTATTATAAATCTTGGAATGCCCTAATTCTTGGCTGACCACACAAGATGAGTGTTTGCTGTAAATATGAACTGAAAACAAATTGAAGGATGTAGGTGGGTTTGGTGCAGGTATCCTAATGCCACAAAGGACCTTCACACATTATGTGGAGTATATTTTGATCCATGAATTGTTTGTTTTATGGTGTTGCCGCGCCAACAACTACTTCCGGATTTTATTGCCTCCAAAGTTTCCCTACCGAACGCAAAAATCATTGGGAATTTAGTATCTTTGTTGAAGGAAGGATTTGCATCATTTTGTGCTTGATAACACTTGCAAGAACTCTGTTATGTAGTGACTATGTCCAATCGACCCAAATATTTTGTAACTGATATATTATCTGCAACATAACGAGCAGCTGTGATTCTAACTGGAAAACAATCCGTGGAATGGCATTGCTCCGAAAGTTAAGCGCAATGCCCAGAAATCCAACAAATGATGATTAATTACTTGACTATTATTTTAGGAGAAGTCAATAGCCACTGTGACAATGAGATAGACAGACTTTGTGAGCAGTGATAAAACACTTGAGGTGTTGCTTTCTCTCTACTTCATAGGTAGAACTCGTCCATTACCTTGTGTTCTTAAAATTATGCATATAATAAAAAATCATCTTTTTGCATATTCTATGAATATATTTGTTTCTTTAATAATTCGTCCTATTTCTATACTATTTTCCATTGAATGTTATTATAAATTTTGGAATGTCCTAATTCTTGGCTGACCACACAAGATGTGTGTTTGCTGTAAATATGGACTGAAAGCCACCGGAGGTATTTAGGTGGGTTCAGGGCAAGTATCCGAATGCCACAAAGGACCTTCACACATTATATGGAGTATATTTTTATCTATGACATGTTTGTGTTATTTGTATTGCATTGTCACTCCAATAACTACCTCTGGATTTTTCTGCCTCCAAAGTTCACCTATCGAACATGAAAATCATTGGGAATTATTGTCTCTGTTGAAGCAAGGGTTTGCGCCATTTTTTGCTTTATAACACTTGCAAGAACCTTGTGATTATGTAGTGGCCATCTCCAGTCAACCCAAATATTCAGTAACCAATCTACATTCTGCAACATAACCTGAGGCTATGTTTTTCGCGGATATCCAATCAGTGGAATGGAATCCTGGCGGAAAGTTAACTGCAAGACCCCGGAATAGGTAGATAATGGTTAATTACTCGATATATTGTTTTAGGAGAAGTTGTATAGCTTAGCTACTGTGATAATTAGATAGTCGGATTTTGTGGGCATTGAGGAAACAGTTGAGGTGATGCTTCCTCTTTTCAGCGTAGGTATTACTCATTCATTACCTTGCTACATTCTTAAATTCTGCATATCAGAAAACATGTTTTTTTGTCTTTGCAAATTCTAGGATTATATTTGCTTATTCTGTTTGGTACTCTGCCATATTTTATATTCTTTTTCCCTTGAACGTTATTTAATATCATGAAATGTCCTAATTCTTGGTGGACCACCTAAGATGTGTGTTTGCTGTAAATATGGACAGAAAGCAACTTGAAGGATTTAGGTGGGCTTGACGCAAGTATCCGAGTGCCACAAAGGACCTTCACACATTATGGGGAATATGTTTTATTTTCCAAGTTGTTTTTTTACCACGTTGCTCCTCCCACAACTACCTCGGGGTTATATTGCCTCACATCACTTATATGCCAAAGTGCACTGTATATGTGTTTATTCTGAAACTTTATCTATTGTTAATTATTCTAGCAACTGCAACTGGTTATATTTTTTATCTTCTAAAAGAAAATGCGGTGGTTGATGTATATGGATGAATGTGGAATGTAAAGTGGAATGGTATCTTAAGGCAGGAAAATATTTTAGAATGATGGGATTTTGTGTAGTTTCTTCTGAAATCAAGTGCGGTGGGTGCTATACATGCTAGGTTTCAAAAAATGAAAGGCGGAACGAGGCGTTTTCCCTGGAGGTGAGGCGAGGCGTAGCCTCAAGGCGGTCGAGGCATAAGCCTCGGTTTATATAGGAAAATAATTTAAAAAGTATAATAAATATATTTATTTATGAAATTATCTAAATTGACATACATATAATATATAATATTGTAATATATGAAGAAATTATGAAAAGAACATGGATATGCAAATTTCATAAACCTATCTACTAAATTTCTGCCCAATCAAAAATAGAATCATTGGCTATAATTGTCATTAAGTATCAAAGAGAACATATTTTTTGCTAAAAATATTGTGGTGGATAAAGAATTATGATTAGATGTACTTGTTATATGACTAATATATAAAATATGACAACATTGACATGTCTTGAGTCTAATCTTATTTTTTCTAGTTGGTAGATTACATCGCTCATTATGTCACCTCTCTTCACACTAGCTTCCTTTAAGCTTTATGGATTGTGTATTTAAAAGTGCAATATTAAGATTTTCGTGAAAAATTAGACAACTTTAATGCTCAACATGAATATGAACAAACTTAAAATTCCAAGCATTCATCTTATAAATATATATCGTAGACAACTATACATTTATAAACATCTGAAACTACCAATAAGTCAATTTAAATCTTTAGAAAATGATTTGAAATCTAGAAAATGCCTCACAGAATGCCTCATTCTGCCTCGGACCGCCTCGACCTATAGAGGCGCACGGCTCATCAATTTCATTTGAGGCGTCCGCCTCGAGGCTCAAAAGCCTCGCCTCGTTCCGCCTCGAGCGCCTCGAGGTTAGCCTTTTCATACCATGTATACATGGGAGAACAAGGGATAAGAAAGTGATATAGTGTCACGAAATGAAGGGAAGGTAACACATGGCTATGATTTTACTGGGAGACCATTCTGTGGAATGGCATTGTCACGGAAAGTTAACCGCAAGGTCTGTAAATCTTGACAAATGATGATTGATTACTTATACGGTTTTAGGAGAAGTTGCATAGTTTAGCCACTGTGACAATGAGATAGACAGACTTTGTGGGCATTGAGGTAACCTTTGAGATGCTTTCTCTTTACTATGTAGGTAGGACTCCTTCATAATCTTGCTACATTCTTAAATTCCGCATATCACTAAACATGTTTTTTTGTCTTTGTGAATTCTGTGTGTATAGTTGCTCCGCCTTATTTTATATTCATTTTCCTCTGAATGTTGTTTAATACCTGACATGGTCCTAATTCTTGGTGGACCACCTAAGATGTGTGTTTTCTGTAAATATGGACTGAAAGCAACTTGAAGGATTTAGATGGGTTCAGTACATGTATCCGAATGCTCACAAAGAACCTTCGCACATTATGGGGTGTATATTTTGATCTCCAAATTATTTGTTTTACTACGTTGCCGCTCCATCAATTACGTCAGGATTATATTGCCTTACATCACTTGTACACTAAAATGCGTTGCATATATGTATTTATTCTGATACTTTATCTCTTGTTAGTTATTCTAATAATTGAAATTGGGTATTTTTTTATCTTCTAAAATTAAATGCGACGGGTGATGACTGTGATATACATGGATGGATGTGCAATGAGAAAGTGATGGAGTGTTATGTTAAAGGCGGGGAAAAAATAGAATAATCGACTTTATTATGGATTTTTTAGTGCGATGGGTCTTATACATGGTATAACATGGGATAAGAAAATAATATAATGTCAAGGCAAAAAGGCTACGTTGTGGTATTTTGGAAGGGAAGCAGAAATATTATGCAGATGGGAGAATGGCACTAATGGAGAGGAATCATGAGTAAGAAGGGAAAAGAAATGAAGAATCGAGAAGAAAGGGTAGGAGAAGTGTGAGTGGTGGGTGGGTTCCTTGAGGAAAGATGGTGAAGACAAGAGAGTAAGACACTAGGGGAGGTAGGTAGTGAGATTGAGGGAGAGAGATTTTTTGGAGCAAGGAGAAAGAGATAGTGAGAGAGTGATTCTTTTGTTTCACTCAAGTCAATGAGCTTTTATATCCGAGCGGAGGAGAAAGAGATGGTGGTTGAAGGAAGGGGATGCCAATACGAAGTTCTTCCACTCTATGTTATCTAGGCGAAGGAGAAGAAACTATTTACATTAGGTCGAGATAGGGAGTGTGAGGTTTTCAGACAGTACGCTTGGAGATCATTTTGTGGAGGTGTCGCGAAGGAGGAGGGGGGAAGGTTGGAGGTGGCTGGGGCGAGGGGTGGAATCATTGTCTAGAGAGCAGGCGGAGATGTTGTTGGCTCCTTTCGCTGAAGAGGAGGTGAAAAGAGCAGTTTGGGGGTTAAATGCAGATGATGCACTAGGCCTGGATGGGTTCCTGGTTCTGTTCTACCGCGTGTTCTGGGAGTTGCTGAAGGGGCGAAGCCTTGGAGGTGGTTAATGAGTTTGGGGAAGGGAACAGAGGTTTCGAGAAGGTCAATCGGGTATTGCTGCTCCTCCTTCCCAAGAAGGATAACCCGATGAGGGTAGAGGAATTTAGGCTCATTGCGCTTTCCAACACTTTCTACCTTATTGTGGCTAAGATTTTGGCGAACATGCTAAAGACAGTTTTGGACACTGTGATCCTCCAAGGTCAGTTCTTTCATTCTAGGGCGTCAGATGACGGATGGTCTAGTGATGGCGTCAAAGATCTGTCTTGAATGGAAGAGATCGAAGTAGAAGGGGGTGTTATGGAAGATCGATTATGCCAATGAATATGATTGTGTGGACTGGAATTTCTTGTGGGCGTCCCTTCGGCGGAGAGGCTTCCCAAAAATTTGGGTTGGTTAGATGAAGAGGTGTGTCACTACTTCCTCGTACTCGGTTCTGGTGAACGACAAGCCAGAGGGGGGTTTCTTTTAGCCTTAGAGGGGTGTCTGACATGGTTGTCCTTTGGCTCTGATGCTTTTTGTCATCTTGGCGGATGCTCCGACTGTTCTTTTTAATCGTGTGGTGGAGGCGAATTGGTGTGAGGGCTTCCATTTGGAGGATATCTCTATCCCCTTGCTTTAGTATGTAGATGTTACTATTGTTTTTTTGGGAGGCTCAGATGATCAGAATAACAATGCAACTCAGCTGGTGGATCTTTTCACCAGTCTTTTAGGGCTTGAGATCAACAAACGCCAAGGTTGCAGAACTCGGTAGTCGATATTCGGTCGGCGAGGTCACTAGCCAAGGATTAATCGGCAGTCGGGCGACTAATCGGATTTAGTCGACCATTTGTCGGTTTTGAATTTTAATTATTTTAAATATAGAAATCATTTTCATACATATATTTTTATATGTATCCATAGATTTGTACACTTTCTATACCATCACAATGAAACAATATAAGTGATTGACTTTGAATATAAAATTAAGCATAATAGAATAAGTTTGCTTTAAATGAAGAAAAAAATAAAAAAATATATGTAATTTTCACTATTTTCAAGTGCATGTCTTTCCCAGAACTACAGTCGAAGTCATCATTCCCAGATTAGTTGCATTTTCTCTTTCTCCTATAAATCTCTGGGCACTTTCTTCACCCTCATACCTAATATCTGCACAACTATCACTATTGAAATCCATAGCTTGATGCTCACTCTTACGCACTTAAAATACAAGGTTAAAAATTAAGCAATCTTCTTCTTGAGGAGTGGTATTTGCATTCCACAAATTCAATAAGTGTCCTCTTCAAGATTCTAGTCAAAATGCATATAGACTAGCATAAACCCCTGTTTATATAGGAATTGTAGAATTTTTAGTCATATCGTATCCGAGGCCTTAAGGTTTTGAATTGTTTTCTTACTTTAAATATACAAATCACTTTTATACATATATTTTTATATGTATACATAGATTTGTACACTTTCTATATCATCATAATGAAATAAGAGAAGTGATTGATTTTGAATATGAAATTAAGCATAATAGAATAAGTTTGCTTTAAAAAAGTAAAATAATAATAAAAAAAGTTTGTTGTAAAAGTCGGCCTGACTAGTCGGGATGATCGACTAGGCCTAGTCGAGTCGGCTACCCCCCAGACTCGACTAGTCGGCCTAGTCGAATGACTTTTACAAGCTTGACAAACGCAAATTGGTGGCCATCACTTTAGGGTTGGATGATGCAGAGCACGCCAGAGTTGCAGCGTTGGTTGAGTGTTCATTGGGAGACCTTCCTATCTCCTACTTGGGGCCGCCGTTGATGGTTGGGAAGTTAAGGAAGTCAGATTGGGATGTCATTGCGCTGAGAATGGTACAAAGGTTGGTTAGATGGAAGGCGATCACTCTTTCGGGGGGGGGTAAGCTAATTCTTTGAAGCATGTGCTCTCTGCCATCCCCATCTTCTTTTACTCCACTGACTGATGCCAGTGGGGGTTAGAAAGAAGATTGAGTCACTGATGAGGATATTTTTTTGGTTAGACGGGAAGCAGCAGGGCATGATTGCATCTGGTGAGTTGGGACGTGGACGTAGTGATGGAGGTTTGGGGGTTCATGATGTGGACTGCATGAACAAAGTTCTGCTAGCAAAGTAGGTGATTCAGATTAGGGGTTCGTCGACATCACTAGCGGCGAAATTGGTGCGTAAAATTAATGGCATCAGGGGTGGGTTGGTGGCTGGAAGAGTGCGATTTGAGTCATCGCTCTGGGGTGGTATCCACGAAGTCTTACCTTTGATTGCCTCAATTACGACCGAAGGTGGGGAATGGGCACATGTTCAGATTCTGGCGTGATGACTTGTCGGGCGATGGGACGCTTGATGGAAGATTTTTGAGATTTTTTGCGTTGGCAGCGTTAAAGGAGAGCCTACTATGGCAGGTAGCGGGGGCGGGGTCTGTTCGTCGATTTTTGTGTTGGATCTGTCGGATCAACTCTTGGAGGAATTCGTTAGGATGTAAGCAGAGATTCCACCTCCGAGGACCTCTCTCAAGATGTTGATCATTTTGAGTGGGTTGGTGCGAGATTTTCAACTAAGAAGGCTTATGAGGAATTGTGGTGAGTCGTCGATGTACGGGATGAGAAACTTTTTCAGGACATGAAGGTGGTTTGGGTGGCTAGGATTTCTTATAGAGTTAAGATCTTTCTTTGGTGTCTGAGAAGGGGCCGTTTGTGCGATTAAGCTAGGAGGGGGAGGTTGTTTGGATTGATGGACATGCAGTGCGACATGTGCAATGGGCAACTTGAGGATGCATACCATATATATTTCAAGTGCTCGACATCTGTGCAAGTGTGGAAGGAGGTTGAGGTTTTTGGGGTGGAGACTGGAGGAGCAGTTGAGTTCTGGAGGTCGGTACGAATGTTGTGCAATAACTCTTCGAATGTCTGTTCTAAGCCATTCGCGACACTATGGGCCATTTGGGTTGGCCGGAATGACCTGATCTTCAACAACTAGAGGTTCTACTCGGAAAATGTCGTTTCCCATTGTAACACGCTTTACAACTTTTGGGTCCCAAGGTAATGTACTTTAATTTCTTTTAATGAAAATGATCTTGTGAGGACCCCCACCTCGGGAGTTCACCCACTTTTGCATAAATAATGGGCTTTTATATCCTTGTATTTTACATTAAGGAGTCATTCTAGTAACTCTATTCCCGTGGAGAAAGGTGTCAATGTAGAAATCCTAATCCCATGGAATAGGATATAAGAAAAAGATTAGAAATTTTAATCCTGATAAATAAAAATTTAATTCATGAAGTAATTTACCTTACTAGGAAGGAAGAATCCTAAGGGCCTGTTTGGTTGTAGGGTTGGACAGGGTTGGGTTGGGCACGGGTACCCTGTGAATAGTAAACTGTGAGGAGGATTGGGCCGTTTGGTTGGAGGGGTAACTCGGGTTGAGCCAACCCAACCCTATCCAACCCTGCAACCAAACAGACCCTAAGGGGGCATTGGTTTGGGGGGTTACCCCACAAAACTCATATCTCTAACCCACTAGTGGGGTCCATTCTCTCTCCATAAAAAATATATTATGCCATCGTATCATCTAAAAATTATAAAACACTAAACTTCTACTTACTCTTCCAAACTTCAATACAATCACATCACAACAACTACCTACTTTTGCAAATTTCAATACAATCATATCATAATAACTACCATTTTTTTCAAATTTCAATACAATCACATCACACAAACCCTCCCAACTATAAACTCACCAACCAAACACCAAAACGGGTTATCCTCCCCCAGATAACCCACGAACCAAACACACCCTAAAGATTAATAAGAAAGAAGGCTTCCAATTCTTTCTCCCTTATAATTCTTGTCTTTAAGATTATATTCCATACAATTTAATAAATTTTACGACATGTCTTGTCATTTATAAATTTGCTCTTCAAACTATGCAAGACATCTCTGTCAAATAGTAGATCTTTAATGCATGTTTCTGGAGTTAAAATGTTGTTGATATGTTTCAAAGTGGTTGTAGGCTTGCTTACGAGCTTTATATACTATAACTTTTCCCACAAACTCCAGCATTGAAGGGCTTCTTTGCAATTCTTTCTAATTTTGTATTCCTTTTGTCCCTAAAAAAACTGGAAGCTGATGAAAATTCGCAATGATCGAGCCTTTATACATTTCCTTTTGAATTTTAATGCAATTTCTTCTTCGTACATATTTATAAATCATGTTTTTAGTGCAGTGGAAGGGAGCATTGTCTTGAGGGGTTGTCATATTCGTATCAAGATTTTAAGTGCTGATATCAATGCTATTTATAAATACTGAAAAAGGGAACGTCAATGAAATCTTTGATACTTGTCAAAACGCAACAACAAAGCCTCCTATATTAAATAGGGTCGACTACATGAATTCTTTGACTCAATTTAGATCTATTTTGGGTCATTCTCAAACTTAAATTGAAATAATTAAGATACCTTCATATAGTCTCCTTCCAACGCTTCTTGAGCTTTCCTCGCCCTCTCTTAACTGGTTTGAGATCCCAACCCTCGTATCTTCTAATTGATGCATTAACCAACCTCCTTTGCAAATGATCAAACTCTACCTCATGCCGTTCTCTCTCATCTTATACTCCGTCGAAGCTATACCAATTTTCCTTCTGATCACATCTTTTTGAGTCTTATCTTTTCATCTATGACTACACATCCATGATATCATTTTCATTTCTGCTAATGTCATTCTCTGTACATGTCTATGGATCGCATTGTTGCAGAAGTTGGTATTCGATATTCAATCGGATGGGTCGCTGAATAAAGGATATTTAGTATTATGGGGAATATTCAGAATTATTTGGTTATACATTTTTAATTATTTTAAATAGGAAAATTATGTCTACTATATATATATTCTTATATATTTATACATATATGATCATTAATCAATAATAGTCCAAGATAAAAGTACTAATTAATAAGTTACATATATGAAGCTTTTCCATTTGCCATGCTACCATGATAAGGGGAACCTTTAAGAAAATAATAAATAAATAATCTTCAGTTTGTTGTAATATTCGATCAAATACGCGAATATTCTGGTTGTATTGAATATTGACCGAATAACAATATTCATTCGGTCACCCCACTGAAAAAGATTATTCAGCCGAATACTTGGTCCATTCGGCCGAATATTGCAATAATGATGGTTCAAATGCCAACATTTGGGTCCGTCGAGCATAACGGGCCTTACAATTGCTTATTAATACCTTCCTTTGATTTTCAAAGAACTTTCTTATGACATAGAAAATTAGAGGCTTCTCTCCACTTTAGCCGACATGCATTTATTGTAGAAGTGGTATCTCCATTGATTTTCCCATCATGTTGCATGATAGATCCCAAATATCCAAAAGAATCTTTCTTCTGAATGTTATCTTATCTAATCTTCACCTCGATTCCTCCACCACTATCTTCTGCCAAAAGTAAACTTTATATATTCAGTTGTAGTTTTACTTGTACTGAATCCTTTAGTCTTTAAGGCATGTCTCAAAACCTTAAGCTTCTCATTTACTCCATCTCTAATCTCATCAACCAAGGAAATGTCATTGGCAAACAACATACACCATGGTATCTCATCCTAGATGTGACTAGTTAACTTGTCCATAATCGAAGTAGCAAGGAATAGACTCAAAATTAAACCTTGATGCAGACCGATGCTAGTGCCAAAATAGTCTATCTTTCTAGATCAGATCCTTACACAAGATGAAGCCCCATCATGTCAAACCTGGTTAAAGTAAATAATATTAAAATAATTAAGTTTCTACTAGTTCTTAAATATATAAAAATATAAATATACTATCATCCCGCAATTGAGGGTTTAAGGAAGCTGGTTTGTATAATCATGTACCTTTCATTATTAGAAGTCATTATATTAACAAATTATAGAAATTCTCAAATATTTAAAATACATGCTACCAAGTTATTACATAAAATAATAAATGCACAATAATAAAAGTAGATGGTTAGACAATGAAAGCGATGGAAAAACTAATATTTATCCAAAAATCGAAGATACAAGTGAGAAAAAGCAAGGAAAAATAGTAATATTAGCGGGGAGATGTCTCTGGAGTGGGAAATGGGTCTGGGAGTGGGAAAGAGCCCTTAATCCCAGAAGCGCCCATCAGATGACCTGACAAAGGAGTTGGAGAAGTCGAGAAGAGGGGTGAGAAAGAGGGATGTCTTTGGTGTTTTTCGGAAGTAGGAGGTGCGGGCTGCGTTGGTGACCGCTCCCCCTCGCCGTCGGTGATACAAGTGCGGCTTGGTGAGTTACCTTGCAAGATGGTGTCCTGCGAAGAGGGAGGTTTACTATTGTTGTCACGGAGAGGGCGTATCCGAAGGAGTGTCTAGCGGTTTCTTCGAATATGATGGTCGACACTGCCGCTGGGGAGAAAAAGGAGGTTGAGGAGAATCTTGGAGACATTCAGACATTATCCTGATTGTGGAGGGCCCAAACGAATATCTAAAAAAAGGTGGAGGAGGTCTTGACCTTTGATCGAACAGTTGGGTATGTGGAAAATGTGTTTTGGCTCTCGGATACGATGTTGTGTGTCTGTGGCATGGATGCAGAGATATTTCGGGCTTCCTTTCCAACAGAAGTTGTTGTTTCTTTCGTCGGTGCAATGGCGGAGACTGAGATTCCGAAATGAGGTGGTGCACATACCCTTGTATTGGTTTCTGGAAGTGCAAGGGCTTCCAACCTGCTGCCAGGGACTGCGAACTGTCAGGGATGCCCTGCGAAAGGTTGGGGAGGTTGAGCGTGTCCTTCAGGTGTGGCTTCTCCCTATAGAAGGATGGTTGGTCACTGTGTCGATGAAGGGGAACTGGAATTTGGTGCCACTGGAGACGATATTTCTGATCGGGAAGATTGCTTTCCACCTACGCCTGTCGAGGGTGGATGAGCCACAAAAGGTGGTTTCTTCTTCCGTTGTGTTTCTAGAGACCATCTCAAAGTCTATGGAGGTTGGACTAATGGTGACATCATCACCGTCAAGGTAAAAAAAGCGCGAGGCGGTCCGAGGCGTTTTCTCTAAAATTGAGGCGAGGCGTAAGCCTCAATTTTTTTGGAAAAAAATTAAAATTAAAGCAAAATACATTTAAAAAATATATAATACTATTACATTTTGCCAAAAACACATTCAGAAATAATTTAAAACTAGTAAAAGATACAATACATAAGCGATGAAGGCATTGAAGTTCAAAAAAACTAATACTAAGCCACTAATATACAGAATATCAAGTTCCAATTCCAACTTCAATGACTCTATATGAGTACTAAACTAAAGTCTATACTTAATACCAAAGTACAATAGAAACCATAATCTTTAGTGCGAATAAAAAATATTAATATGCCTTGAATCCCAATCAATTGTCTTGTTGGACGTAGTTGGAGAACTGTCATATGCATCCCCTCCTGCCAGATCATACCCCAACAAGACGGGGGTCTCGCTGCCCGGTCAGCGAGCCTGTGGGGGGGGGGGGGGGGTCTAAGGGGGAGCAGGTGCGCTCCCCTCTGCGGGGGTGTGGGGACAACCCCCGGCGATTTTTTTTACTAATGATATTATTTGTATTCAGCTACGTACAATAAAATGTAGTAATTATTTTATTTCAGTCTTCACGTGTTTATTTTTCAACATTACTTCATATATCATATATGTGATAACTATTCTAAGTTCACAACTTATACAACAAACAACAACATCAAGTTGCAAACTTGCAACTAATATAAAATTCTATTACAGTTCAAACAAAAATATGTGTAATAGAACTAGTATGTGTAGATGTATGATAAATTGAATATGATGTATACAAGATCATGTAACTTCGCTTGTTTTAAGCTATCTCTTCTCTTTGCATGGAGCTATATATATATAAATATGCAAGATTTAACATGGAAACAAAAATACAAAAATAAAAAATACAATGCTAAAAAAATAGGGTTATGTGTAACAAAAAATGTAAAAAAGCCTCATGACTCGAGGGTTACGCCTCCGTCTCGCCTCGAGCTCCTCACGCCTCGAGCTCCTCAGGCAAGGCTGAGGCGTACGCCCCTAAGTCTGTACCTGAGGCGTGCGCCTCGAGGCGCTTTAGGCCCGCCTCGCCAAGAGGCGTACGCCTTTGCGCCTCGTGGCACCGCCTTTTAAAACCATGATGACCGCTGCAGGAGTCGCCGACAGTCGACTTGGCCTCACGTGAATCTTGGGCGAAACATTCGGCTTTTTTCCCTTTTTTACGACCAGAGGTTGTGGAGCCGTTTGTGGTTTTTCCTCTTTAGGAGGGAAGATCGTTACCTCTTTTGTAGAGGCATGATACTTTTTGGGCACTGGGGCTCTAGCTGCCGCTACGAAAGCTAGGTCAGTGTTTAACCTGATTGAATCTTTCGGATTCTAAGGGGAAAAGCTGTCATGCTTCCCTTTCTCAGATCGGATTGTGTATCCACTAGACTTTGGAGCTCTTGTTCTTAGGTCAGTTCCAATACTCTACCTGAAAGGCTTGCAGACGAGTGCCTTCTCTCCTCCCACGAGAGACGTGGCTTGCTCTTCAGTTATGGTCTTGGTTGGAGGGACCACAGGGGGTGACTCCATGGTTCTGGCCTTGGGTGGAGGACCCCAAGCTGCTCTGAGATCCTCGGATCTTTCCAAGGAGTTGTCAAAGATTGATGCCGCTAGAGTAGGTGCTGAGATGTTGGGGCTGGAGATCACGGACTTGGGAGAGGGCGACAATGGCTCTGTGAAGATTTTGAAGACCCTCCACATTCGTCTGTGCTGTCGCGAGCTGGGGGTGTAGACCTGGTGCACCTGTCGATGTTGGAAAACTACTTTTCTAGCTTGAACTATGTATTTTTTTCCGTCAGCAATTGGGTGTCTGATTTATGGACAATCAGATGCGTCTTTGGGGAAGAAGGGCTCCTTGAGTGTGGTAGGGGAGACCAACTTGGTGATGTAAGGTGTGGGTTTCAAAGGGGTTATAGGGGTTGTGACTCTGGCGTGAAGCAGGAAGATGGAACCTTGTATTCTGGCAGTAGAGAGAGCTTAGAGAGAGTGGAGGCTGGCGCTAGTTGACACAAATCGTAAATTGAAGGGAGATTTGATTCTCTCTTTTTCTCAAAAGAGAAGGAAGCCTGAAGCTCTGTTGTGGTTTGAGTGGGAGCTGAAAGGCAATGATAGGAGAAACTGGGACAATGGTTTTGGTGGGACCACCTCGTCGACGACATCAACCGTGGAGCCTCGCCCAGAACGCTTTGCTCGACATTCATGCGAGGGTTGCGGAATGTCTTGGTGTATTTGTACCCACCACTAACCTTCCGAATGGATCTTAATGAAGATCTTTTCCTGGAATGTGCATGGGTTGGGGGACAGAGAGAAGAGGAAGACAGTTGGAGGGCTTTTGGGTTCATGGCGTGCAGATGTGGTGTTCTTATAGGAATCTAAGGTTACGAGTTGGGACCCTGTGGCCTGGAGATCGTTGGGATGTTCTGGATTGTTGGAGTTTAGAGTAGTTCAAGCTGTGGGAAGTGCTGGTGGCATGGTTCTGGTGTAGGATATTGATTTGTTCTCGTTTGTAGAAAAAAGTGCGGATCTCAGCTTTGTGTTTGTGTTGCTGGAGAAAAATTCTGGGGCTGGCAGAATTCTGTTCACGTCGATCTATGGTGTTTCTGGAGGGGGTCATGTTTCGATTTTGTGGGAGGAATTGAAGGTTGCTAGAAGGAGATTCCTTAGCACTATGGTCGACAGGGACTTCAATGTGACGTTCCTCGTTTTGGATTGCCCAGGTGATCGTGGGGGCGGGACCCGGGTTCTTTTGACTTCATGAATTGTGTTGGGGAGCTGGCACTGGAGATGTTGGATGTTTCAAACATGAGGTGCACCGGCATATCACTTCCTCGAGATCTCGACTGGATAGGTCTTTGGCTTCTATTGAATTGATGGAGATGTTCCCTTTGTCTATGGTCCATGCCCTTCTCAGATCTAGATCGGATCACACACCCATCTCTTGGGATTCGGGTGAAGGGGTGATTTCAAGGTCGATGTTTAGATTTGAATGGCCATGTTGCTAGATGATGGTTTCAGAGATATGGTATCAAACTTTTGGAGTTCGTTACATGTGGAAGGATATGCGATGCAGAGACTAGTGCAAAAATTAAATTGTTACGTGATATGTTGTTGGAACACAAAAAGAGGTGACCCGATTCGGGAATGAAAAACGTGACAAAGCTGTCACGGAGATTATGAGACTGGATGAGATAGAGGCTGATCACAACCTGAATAGCGAGGAGATACTCGGTAGAGGAGAGCAACAAAAGGTTGTCACTAAGGATGACAAGAGAAGGGAGGTGGAGTCATGGCCCTAAATATCGCTTTCGGTCACCATTTAGGTGACCGACCGAAACGGAATTTCGGTGGAATTTTTTGTCAAAATTCGACCGAAATTTCGATCATTTTTTGTACTAGAGCCCCCATATTTCGGTCATTTCGACCATTTCGAAAGAATTTCGATTTCAGGATATCGATATTTGACAAAAATTCGATCGAATTTCGTTGAAATTTGAGGCAATGGGTGGAGTGGCGTTAAAGGTCTAGGCAGAAATGAGTGAAAGAAGGGGATGAGGACGCTTGTTTCTTTCACGTGGTAGCCAATGGAAGGAGGAGGAACTTGATACATGAGCTAAAAAGGTTGAACGAGTGAGCATCCAAGGGGACATGGCAATAGGGATGGCGATTGTGGACCCTTTTTAGTGCTTCAGTAAGAGACATGCGTCCTCTAGGGTCATATGGTCTGGAAGGAGGGTTAGATCTTTGGATTTGGGATAACATGAGCTCTTGTGTCGGTTTTCAAAAAGGAGGAGGTCTGCAGAGCGATTTTTGATCTCAATGTCGATGGCTGTCTTGGACCAGACGACTTTCTTGTCTTCTTTTACTGAGAGTTCTGGGAGATGGTGGAGGTGGACATTATGGAGTTGATGCTGGAGTTTAGGAAGGCAAATAGATGTTTGGAGAAGCTCAACAAATCCATGCTCTTTTTACTCCTAAAGAAGGAAGGCGATGAATGTGTTGATGAGTTCCGTCCCATAGCATTATCTAATGCTATTTACCTCATTGTGGCCAAGGTATTGGCCAACCGACTCTGAAAGGTGCTGGATCTCATTTTATCGGTACTAGACTTGGCCAAAATGCGGGCCGGGCTGAACGAGCCGAGGTTTAAAAACTGTGGAAGTGAAACAGAATGAAAAAGTTGCATTCATCGTATCCCTAGAGCTCTCTTATATAGGAGAAAAGCTCTAGGGAAAATTACATTGATACCCAACAAACATATATAGAGATCTAAATATCTCAACACTCCCCCTCATGTTGGAGCATAGATATCTATCATGCTCAGCTTGGAACAACATCGCTGGAAAGGACCCTTTGCAAGTGCTTTGGTGAATATGTCAGCAATCTGATCGCCTAAAGTAACATGAGAAGTATAAACTCCTTTTGAATCAGATCACGGGTGTAGTGACAATCAACCTCAATATGCTTTGTTCTTTCATGAATTGTAGGGTTATTTGCTATAAACAACACAACTTGATTATCACATTGTAGATGCATAGGAAGAGGCACCTCCATCGTTAGGTCAATCAGAACGGACTTAACCCACATCATTTCTGTGCTCCCTTGGGCCATTACCCTATACTCTGACTCCACGTTAGATCGAGCCACAACCGTCTATTTCTTGCTCTTCTATGAAATCAACGAGCTGCCTACAAACGTAATGAATCCTGAAGTTGACTTTCTATCCTTAGGACACCCAACATAGTCTGCATCTGCACATCCTGATATTGTCAGGGTGGTATCTCTCCTGAATAGAAGTCCTGCACTTGGAGAAGACTTGAGATACCTCAAGATCACGTTGACTGCATCTATATGAGACTGCCTAGGTTGCTCCATAAATTGGCTAACCTTTCTGACTGCATCTATATGAGACTGCCTAGGTTGCTCCATAAATTGGACTGCAAACAATATATCAGGTCTGGTAATGGTGATATACAATAGCATATGCTGTACCTGATGTGGATGTAGTGGCTGAAGCTGAGGCTTCTACCTCTGACAATCTTGGCTGTGAGCTGGTTGACCCGGGAGATGGCATGATCTCCTAAGCCAAGCTACTAACTCATCAAACATCTGGTCAGACCCAACAGAAGATCTGCTGCCTTGCTGGATCTGTTCTGCCACGCGTGCTGAAACTAGAAACCCATGATTATAATATCACGTTTCCTCTAAATGTCCAGACCTGTGACAGTAAGTGCAAGGATGACGAGGAGATCTACTGCTCCCTCCTCTTCCATGACCTCCTCGGCCACGGAACTGCGTAGTGCTCCCCCTGCCACGAGATGCTGCCATGACTGAGGAAGTCTGAGACACATAAGAACCACCAGAAGAGTTGGAGAGTCTGCTCAGTCGCCGATATGCCTCCTCCATAGGAGGTATAGTGGCATCGGTAAGAATATGTGCTCGAGCTACATCATACTCAGGGTCCAATGCCATTAGAAGAACTCCTGTCATCACGGAATCCCTGTAGGCCTTGAGCTGCTCAGGTGTAGCAGTCAAGGGAATATAACCATGTAACTTCTTAAACATACCCCTTAAAGAAGTGTATAGGGTATGAAGAGAATGACCATTCTTCCTTGAAGTGAAGATGTCATGTTGATGTTGCAGAATCTTTGACCCATTCTTCGCTGGAGAATATGTAGAGGCGAGAATATCCCACATAGCCTTTGTCGTGGACTGACTCAAGATGTCATTTGCTATCTCCATCGAGACTGTTCCAGAAAGCCAAACTCGTGCATATGCATCGTCTGCCTCCCACGAGGCATTAACCCCAGTCTTGTCGACATGCTCCTCCAGTGTGAGGATATGCTTCTTGCCATTACATTGCATTAGACTCATGAACTGCATGGCCCACAGTTCATAATTAGTTCCATCCATCTTTACAATGGGTGCTGGACCTTTGAAGGCACCCAGGGATAGAATATTTGTTTTGTTATCTGACATGATGACAGCAATCTCTCAAGACTAGGATTGCAAACTTGGAAAAGAAATGTCTACACAGACATTTAAGGGGATAGTTGTGGTGTAGACTTGTACCACAACCATTCCCATCCCTTGAAAACTCCTTTGAGAAGTTAGGCTATGATGCTCACGAACACACGCGTGCGAGTATGCATAGGTGCGCACAGTCGTACGGAGGAACCGATGCACGTGTGCACAGATGCACACGAAGCATAGACGCACAAGCGCAGGGCGCGAATGCATGCAGGTGCACATGCACTGTGCGCGAGTGCGCGCAGACAGGCGCATGGAGCGAATGCGTACAGGCGCACACGAGAGGTCGCTAGGTCTCAGGCGCGTGTTCGGGCAGAAGGAGTAGGTGCGCTAGGACTCAGACACGCGCGAGATTGTAGGCGCGCTAGGGCTTAGGCAAGTGGAAGCAGCAAGCGATGGACCGTGTGGTGTGCTCGAGATCGTCGGCGCGCTCACGAGCGCATGGAGGGTGATGCAATCCTCGTAGCGACAGCTTGTGGGGTTTTAGGCAGGGACGAGAAATTAGGGCACATGCTCCGGTCTAGGATTGTCGCTCTGATACCATGTGGAAGTGAAACGGAATGAAAAAGTTGCACTCATCGTATCCCTAGAGCTCTCTTATATAGGAGAAAAGTTCTAGGGAAAATTACATAGATACCCAACAAACATAAAGAAATAACTGAATAACATATATAGAGATATAGATATCTCAACAAAAAACTTATGTCCAAAGCTCGCCCATGGGTCGGCCCATGGCCCATTCTGGTATTTATCCATTGAATTTTTTAATGGTATCTAATATGTATAAATGATTTATTAATACCATTTATGCTTTATGTAACTAATATAAGTAGTTTACATCTTACTTGACATGTAAACTATTAATTTTTATTTTAAACTAGTGTTACGTATGAAAATTTTGAAGTGTATCATGTTAATACATGTATTATCCATCTTATATTTATATATATTTTTTATTTTTTGCAGGCCGGGCTGGGCCGACCCATTCCCAAATCTCCTAGCCCAAGCCTAACCCTTGAACGGGCTGGGCGGGCAAGCTCCCAGCCCGTTGGCCAGGTCTAATCGACACATACGTCATTTATTCTAAGGTGGCAACTGTTGGAGGGAGTGTCTGTGGCAACAGCGATGATCTTTGATTGGAAGAGAAGAGGGACTACTGGTTTCCTATGGAAGGTCTATGACAATATAAACTGGAATTTTATATGGGCGTCATTGGTGAAGAGGGGATTTTCGGACATTTGGGTTGATTGGATGAAGAGATGCATTATCACTACCTCGCTTTTGGTACTTGTGAATGGAAGATAGGAAGGATGTTTCTTCCAACCGTAGAGGAGGGTGAGACATGGATGTCCCATGGCTCCCTTGTTGTTTGTATTAGCAACAGACACGTTGTCTATCATGTTTGGCCTGGCAGAGGGAGGTGGGTTCTTGAGAGCCTACTTCAGGGATGACATAATGCCAATGTTGTAGTACGCGGATGCCACCTTGTCCTTCATGGCGAAGTGCAAGGCAATACAGACGATGCTTGGCATTTTTTGAGACTTGACTTAAAGTTATTGGTGCAAAATCAGCCATTGTACCTTTTAATTTATCTTCAGAAGATGCAACGCCTTGTATGGAGATCTTGGTGACGACAGTGGAATTTTTGCCTATCGGTTATCTGGGCCTGCCGTTGATGACCGTTAGACTTCAGGAGATTGATTGGCTATCTGTTGTTGAGAAGTTGAAGAAAAAGTTAGCAGGTTGGAACACTTTTTTTGTCGAGAGAAGGGAGGTTGGTCCTAGTAAAGGCTGTCCTATTATCCATTCCTGTTTTCTTCCTGTCAACAAGGATCCTGCCTGTGGGCGTTAGTAAGAGACTGGAGGCATTGATGCGACGCTTGTTTTGGTCATCGTCCCATGAAAACAAGGGCCTTGCACTGGTAGGATGGCCGGCGGTGATCTCTCCCAAGCCCCTAAATGTTGGTTTTAGTCACTATTTCGGTGACCGATCGAAACAGAATTTCAGTCGAATTTCGGTCATTTTTTGTACCAGGATCCCCATATTTCGATCATTTCGGCCATTTCGGTCGAATTTTGATTTCGACAGGATATCGATATTCGAGCGAAATTCGACCGAATTTCGCTGAATTTTGAGGCCATGATCTCGTCAATCGTGGAAGAAGGTCTTGGAGTGCTGTGGATTGGTGATATGAACAAAGCACTGCTGGCGAAGTGGGTGATGAGGATTTGGGGACATGTAAATGATCTCCTCTCTACTATGGTTAGATTGATCTATGACGTAACTCCAAGTTTGGTTGCCCGTTTGGACAATGTGTCATCACCAACTACCTTCTAGAGGGGAGTGTGTCCTGTTTTACCAGTCCTGACAGAGTCTTTGCGTCCGATGTTGGGGGATGGTCAAAGTTTCCGGTTCTGGACAGATGACTAGATGGTGGAAGGGGCACTGTATGATTTGTACCCATGACTTTTTACCTTAGCAGCAAACTAGGATTGGTGTGTGGCGAGTGCTTGGTCAGAAAGTTCCTGGATGCTGAGATTTGTGACGGAGTTGTCAGATCAGAGAGTTGAAGAGTTTATGTGTCTTTTTGGCAGGTTGGCTAGACTTAAGGTACTGTCTGAAGGGAGAGATTCATGGTGATGGAGGGATGTGTTCTTCACTATCAAGAATGCCTACAAGGTGATAGCTGTCCAGCCTCCTGTGTCGGACCTGGAGATTTTGAGGGACTGTGCGATGGTCTGGAGCTGGAGGATTCCGTGTAGGATAAAAGTGTTTCAATGGCTCTTAGGGAGAGATACGATCTTGATAGCTGCAAGGCAAGCTAGATGTTTTTTGGGCACAGAGGAGGGTTGTACAAGATGTGGAGGGCCGATTGAAGATATCGATTGCTTGTTCTTCAAGTGCCCATGATTGGTAGAATTGTGGAGAAATGCATATATTCCGGGTCTTCAATGGAGCGATAGGAACTCCTTTTGGGCATCGATTAGTAGAAGTTGGACTGGTTCAGAAGAAGGGAGAACAACGATCTGCACGCTCGTTTGGTTACTATGGTTAGCCAGAAATGTTGTGATTTTCAAGGGAGGAAGATTTTATTTTGAAAATGTCCGAGGGCATGCCAGGGCCCTTTTTGAAACCCGGCGGATGTAATTTTTACTTTTATTTTTAAATATATTCTTTGGATGGACCTCTGAAGCAGATCCATCCCACCTTTTTCCTAAAAAATAGTGATATCAAATAACCCTCCCTACATAGTTGAGGATGCCCCCTCACATTACATATATCTATCGATGTTTCAGGGTATTTAAAAAGATGCCCCTAGTTTTGCCTATATTATCGAAATAACCAACATGATGTTAGATATGGCGCCTACATCTTGGCTTGGCCTCAAATTTCAATGAAATTCCATCGAATTCTCCGAAATTTCTATTTCTTTAGGTTACCGAAATCGAAATGCTCCTCTATTTCTTTTTCCAGGATTTCAACGAAATATCACGAAATGTCAACAAAATTTCGTCGAAATTACATGTTGTTTCGGCAAAACAAAAAATAAGGATATCTACCTTTCGCTTTTATCGAAATTTGCATATATTAATGAATTGTCACTTATTTATTCACTATTGTGTTGTGTTGTTAGAGTGCTTTACATTATTTAAAGAAGTTTCTTTAGTTAATTTCTATATTTTAGATATAATAGAAACCAAATCAGTTAGAAAGAAGATTTAAGAGTTAAATTAAAGTTTTTAGTAAAGATCTTTATATTTTTTGTTTTTCTTTATTTTGATATGTATGTTTTAATTAGTAGTTATCATATATTTCACCTCATTCTTATTGAAGATGTGCTCACGTGTCACCATTCTCTTCATGTTCAAGAGAAGAAACCAATGGTTCTAATTACGGTTCCAAATATGGTTCTGGTTCTTAACAGCATACTACTTTTTGACTGTTGGGACGATTGGATGGAAATTTAATGTAACATATCATATCAACATCTTAGTATTAGCAAAAAACTATCTTTCTATGTCATTTATTGAGTTAAAGAATATTAGAAATTTTTATTTTTAAAATAATGAGTCTTCAAATAAATTCCCCAATTTCCGACAATTTCATAAATTCCACCGAATTTATATTTCTAGACTTATCGAAACGAAAACGAAATCCGACATTTGAGGCCTTGCATCTTGGAATGGGGGTACACCACCCACATCAATGGTGAACGTGCTAGGTAAACGACTTGTTCTACCGGCATTTAATTCCATGATTCATATACACATCCTGTGATATACTGGGTAATTCTGCGATGTGTTATTTCATAAAAGGGTTAGGATGCAGTATATCGATTTCTATGGTAGAATATATTGGAGGCTTAAAGTGCATCGCCTTGGTCGAATTCAAGGGTATGATGCTAAATGATGTTGTCCGATTGTGTATGCCATATTAGCATGTTTCACTCTTAAAGCTCTGATATCATCTCTTGTAAAGATCAAGTCACAAAAAGCCTAATCAATATTTGTGAATATCCAAACAAGAGTGACAGTGGTTTAAGGAAGCTGATATGTAAAATCACGTACTCTATTATATTAGAAGTCATTATTTTAACACATTTTAGAAATGTTCAAATATTAACAATACATGCTACCAAATTCTTACATTAACAAGAAGTGAATAATAACAAAAGTAGAAGCAAGAAATGAATAGTAAAAACGTAGACGGTTACATAATGAAAGTGATAAAAACTAATATTTATCTAAAAATTGAAGACACATGTAAAAAGAGGCAAGGAAATATATCAATAGCAAATTACCGTCCTTATATGGTTGCATGCCCCTTCATATTACATATATCGTCCGATATTTCAGGGTATGACGAAGATGGTCCCTAGTATCGCCTATATTGTCAAAATAACCGACATGCTATTAGATATGGCATCGACATCTGGGAACGAGGGAACCTCAACCACATTGACGACGAAAACACTGGGTAAGTGGCATGTGTTGTCGACATCTAATTCCATGTTTCACACATATTCTATGATATGTTGGGTAATTCCACTGTGTTATTTCATGAATGGGTTACAATGCAATATAAGGACTTCTATGGTAGCTAGAATATTGGAGGCTTAAAGGACATCACCCTGACCGAATTCAAGAGTATGATGTCAAATGATGTTGTGAGATGGTTTATTTTATATTAGCATGTTCCACTCTTAGGGTTCTAATCTCATCTCTTACAGAAACAGTTTGCAAGATCCCCAATCAAGATTTGTGAATATCCAAACAAGAATGTTGGATCTCCACAGTCCACACCAGGTTTGCCAATTCCTTTCAACTTGTGGTGGTAAGAAACAGTGGATGATATTTTCTTTTTCATTCCATCTTCCGTCTTAAAGATCATCAATCATGAGAACAATTTGGATGCTATCTTTTGATGCGATTGGACAATCATGAGAACAATTTGGATGCTATCTTTTGATGCGATTGGACGTAGATGGAAGAATATGGAATAAGAAGATAGTGGATAGTTAGGAAGGGCAAATGTGATTACTATGCGGGATTCTAGAAAAGATGTAGAAATGTGTGGGGCAAAAAAGGTGAAATAACGAGAGAAAAAGTGGAAACAAGCAAAAGAAGATTTGAAATAGCGGGGAGGGGAGAGAAGGTGCGAGCTTGCGAGGAAAGAGACTTGAGGGAAGTAATTGTGGTGGGGGGGTGAGATCAATGAGCGGGGGAGGTGCGGAGATAATGCACTAAGCGAAGGGGTAGGGGGATGAAAGGGAGAGAGAGAGAATGAGATACTTTTGTCGCAATTTGTTTTATCGCCAGGAGCCCTTATACATTCGAGTTTTGCAACAAAAATGGAAACACATATTATAGCAATTCTAGTCCTATGGAAGAAAAGAGACTGTTGTACAAAAGTAGGAAAGAAAAAGATTATTCTAGAGATTCTACAGGAATGAAAAACTATTCTAGAATAGCTGAACTTAATGAAGAAGAATGCATTTTCGTGGATTTTCCTTATCATTTTTTACTAAAATTACTACGATTACATAAAAGTTATTAAAATCTGGGAAATCAAGTTTTACTAAAAATACTACGTTTACATAAAAGTTATTAAAATCTGGGGAATAGTCTGACATTTGTAATTTAGTCTTTCTAATTATGTACAGCACTAAATTGCTTCATCAACTGGGGAGGGTTACTCTTTTGTTTTAACGGGACATTTGTCAGCATACGGAGTTGCTGTATGTTTTTTGTGATAACCTATATCGGTGACCACTTTTTGAGCAATGTAGGTAATATTAGTTTCGGTATCGTGTCTAGTGTTCAGAAAGGCGGGCTAGGCGGCCGCATATGCGACCACATATGCGAAGGCGGTCTCTCTAGCGAACCACATAAACTATACTCGTTCAATATTCGGGAAAGGTGCATATGCGGCCGAGTATACCGCATATGCAACTGTATTTGTATTAGGACCTAAACCCAATCCAACCTAAAAAAACCCAGTCGATAAATGGGAGCCCCGATCCTCAAATCCCCGACCCTGTATGCTCCGGTTCTCGAATGAGTGATTCATTTTGATTCCAGCTTTACTGTTCTTAAATCAAAGAAAAAAAATACAATAAACTGATGTCATATCTTTCAATTATGGTCGAGTTGATTGCCATATCTATTGAAAAATGCAACTGAAATTTTGGTTCAATTGATTGCTATATATTCCATAAATCACCTACTGTATCTGCTGCGCTTATGCATTCATTTTCCTGAGAAACACTACATAAAACTACCAATTGCATTAGTGGTTAACTGGTCAGTTTTTAGAATTATCCACTTCCATTCTACATTTGATCTTGGTGCACTCTGGTTAATTTTTAATACGTTTTTATTGGAATTTCTGGAATATTTAGAATGTCTCCTTTGTGAGTATAAATGATCTTAAACTTATACTTGAGCAAGTGCATAATTAGAGGGAACGTTGGTAGGTTCACTTGGAAGTGATTTTGACATATGCTTTCTCATCCGGTATTCTATGCTAGATGGGTACTTTGAGAGGGTGTACTTGCAAAAGAAGTTCACCATAGGTATTTCGTCTATATTTTATCTTTTTGTACCATACATCTTTAAAAATTTGAATTATTATTATATCGATTATTTTTTAATAAAAAATTACAAAACTGCATAATCCGCTTATCTTCCGCATATACTTGCACCTACCCGCTTACTCGTTTCAGACTCTCTGACCGAACGAATACTGCATACTGACTTTTTGAACCTTGATCGCGTTGATATGATATATCGACATCATATCGCCGATTTCGACCTGATTTTGTGAAGGAAATGGCCTTGAAATGGCATATATCAGCCATATCGTCGATATATCGGTCACCTGTCGATATCGATTAATCGTCGATATACCGCCGATATATCGCGATATGGCTTACCATGTTTTTGAGTAAGCCATCTTCCATTTTCTGCACACATGGGCATCCGTGCATCATCAACTAGTGTGTATCGTGTGTTTATAGATGTGTGTTATACTCATATAGGTTTATGAATGCGTCTATAATGTGTCCCAAGGAATATTTACCTTACTGAAGCATATACCCATATATGTTCTTTACATCATATACCTTGCATGCGACAGAACCACTGTGTGTATTATGACTGCATTCTATTGTGCAAGTTAAAGAGCTCAAAAAAGATATTTTTTCTTATTTTCATAGAGACATGCTCATTAGCTAAAATTTTCTCGTTTACTTCTCCTGTTCCAGTGCTTGTTTACATGCTATTTTCCGCACATCCTATATTATTTGTGTATATATGCATGTGCATGCATAATCAAGGTAAAATTTTTTGCTAATCAGTGTATGTTATAAGCTTCAGATGACTTGTGTAAGTTGAAAGTAGTTCTTTTAAAGAATAAACTTAAAGTAGTTAATTTTTAGGAAGAATGATGGACATGTTGGGCAGTTAGCAACCCATCCTCTTACATATTTATTCTGCTATCGTTTCTTTTTTTGGTTTACAGATAGCTAATTGCCTAGTTGGTCCATTCCATTTATTAACCGTTGTTGCTGGTTTTTGTTTGCTATTGTAACTGTCACAGGCTGCAGATTCACAGATTGTGTCTGATTACGTCCGATACTTTCTTCACCAACATACGTGAGAATATTTGACCCTCATTTTTTGTCATCTTTCACATTGCATCTTTAGTTATGTACATAAACGTTACAAGCCAGCTCAATGAGAAATTGCTCACTTTACTCTAATGTTTGAAGCTGTGTGCACAGTATTTTATATTAACAAGGATGTGATTCCTGTCTTATGATAATTGGTCGATGACTTGCATGAAGCGTTTGAAGTGTCCTTGATGTTTTGTATTATCCTCCATTCAAGCATTAAACAAGAACATGCAAAATTTTTAAGTGTAAAGTGGCTCCACTGTGGCTTCATATTGGTCCTTGATAAGATGCCTTCTCTGCAAAGGTTGATGGGCCACTCATTCCCATTATCCAATTCCATCATCTGTAGAATAGGTTGAAATTGAGGTTATTATGTAGCTGACCTCTATTGATGTGGAACAGTGCTTGTTTTTGGTTAAACGCTTTGTTGTCTTGTTGTTTGTATATCGGTTTCCTGTCAAGGACAACTAGTTTTTCCTTGACTGTGATTTCACCAGCTCTCTTAATTCTTTTCTTGTTTGCTTTTAAATTTCTTCTGCTTGGCTGCTTAGACCAGGGTTCAAATTCCCCCTGTGAGAGTTGCGTTAGGTAATCGACAACTAGTGTAAAAAATAGTTGAATTTTTCAACATGGATTTGAGCAAAAATCCATGTAGCCGATCCTACATATAGTGGGAGAAGGCTTTTCCATTTTTTAGTTGGTTGCTTAGAGGCTAGCTATTGCACCTTTTTGACCTTCGTAGCCATCTTGCCTTTTTTTAAGCAGAATTCAACTTGGCCAGCCGTCCACTGTTAAAGTAGCTGCTAATCTGATCAGGTTGCTCGCCTATCAAAACAAGGTATTGTTTCATTCTTTTTACCTCATAAACTCGCGTCTGATATTTTGAATTACAATTATTACAAAAATAGCAATTTCATTATTTTTATCCCATAAAATGTAATTAGAACTTGGAAATAAAATCATCATGAAAGTAACTGTTAAAGTTTATTTAATTCTTGTTGGTCAAATTAGTCCTTTTTTTTAAAAGTCAAAGGGACACAATTAGTGGTTAATAGTCATCCGATTTTAATAATATTTGAAAATCAAAGTGCGGAACAATCTCAATAATCCACACAAACAATAACCAGTAGTATAGATAACATTCTTGACATAAAATTGTATATTCCTAGGGAAAACATCAGTGGTAGATGTAGGTCCCTATCTCTACATCTTATGTTGATAGATCTATAAAAATATCCCAAGAAGGAAGTATCCTTAGTTTCCTTAGTTTCAAGGACTATAATAATCTCCTAAAAGGAGGTATCCAATCTAGGGTATTCAACAATTGATATACATGTTGTGTAAGGGAAGAAGAGATAATCCACACTCCACTGATTAAGACAACGAGTATGCTACATCTTCATCAATGAACTACTTACTTTAGAACACTAAGGCCGTGTTCGGTTGGTGGGTTAAACTCCCCTTTGGGGGGTTTACCTCCTTTAACCCACCCCTTCTCACTCCCATGTGGGCCCCACTTTTTCTCTTTTAAAAAATTAAATTAATTAATTCTCCATCATTAATTCTATAAAAAAATAAATATTATACCATCATATCATATAAAGATTGTAACCTACTCCACTTCTACTCACTTTTCCAAACTTCAATACAATCACATCACAATAACTATTCCCTTTTTCAAACTTCAATTCAGTCATATCACAAAAAACCTACTTCTAACCCACTCCCAGTTTAACCCTCTATCCAAACACCAAACACAAAAACGGGCTACCCTCTACCAGTTTAACCCGCCCTAACCCGCGTACCAAACGCACCCTAAGTGACCATCCTCTTTCTTATCCACAATAATATTAAGATCTTAGTCTTGAAAGAAACTTTTGCCTTTCACATACAATTATAATTTTATGAAGACACCAAATTTTATGATAAATCACAATATGTCAGCAATAAATCAATTGATGTATTTATTTTTTAGTATGCTTCTTTAGTTTTCTCAAATTTTACCACCATATTGCTGATATATCGCACACGACTGTTAATATTGTATTTCGATCTCCTTTTGTCAAAGCTTTAAAAGGAAACTTTCGAGGAATTTTGCTGACATGGCAATACAACGTGTAAATGACATTGAAAATCATCCTTTTAAAAAATTTAGAGTAAATTACAAAAACTTCATGAACTATACACCCGATTTCAATGTCATACCTAAACTTTAAAAGGTAATAATGTGGTACCCCAACTTGATGATTTGTCTCATTGTGGTCCTAGACTATTGAATTTTTTGACCATTTCGTACTAAATGGAATTTATAGGCCATTATTTCAACCATCATTGCAATATAGGACACTATTCCAACCACCATGTAATAAAATATGGCCATTAGAGCTCCTCTTTAAACCCTATAAATATAATGTATACATTCTTATTTTATCTTACAAGTCACAAGTTCGCAACCCAACTTATGTCCTTTTTTACGGAAAAGAGGGCGAGCTCCTGATGTGGGAATCATCGCAAACCTTTTATACTAAAAACCCAATTTAAGTTTTGGAGAACCAAGTTTCCATATTCCAAGCATTGTAAGTTTTTAAGCATCTCTTTTTTCATAACACATCTTTTTTTAACATACTTGGAGATGTCAAATATATTTTTTCATCTTTAAATGCTAACTTCAGAATATTCAGAGTTCAGAATCTTTATATAACCATCTTGTTATCTTTGCTTAGACCATCTTGGAGAGCCAAGTATGATTTTTACCATTTGACTGCTAACTTCAGATAACCATCTTCTTATCTTTGCATTAAAAAATGTTTGTTTGTTATGCATCTCATGACTAACATGCTAAGAAACAAATGTTATTCTAATTGTCTCTTGACTATTGGTGCAAATGCCATGCACACGTTGAATAAAAAGGCCAAACATGTATTGAATTTGTTATATTGGCCCGTTACAAGGAAAGAATTATTCTGCCTAGTACTATCCTGGAGGCTATCTAATCAGTATAGAAATTCATATTAGCATGGAGTGCCTTATCATTTAACCCGAGATCATAATATAGACACAAATTATTACTAATTATCTAATAGTACAATGCATTTAGCCAAAATGAATCCATTCAACTAAGGTCTAAGTCCATCCTTTCCACCAAGGAAGGAATCAGAAAGAGTACATGGATCCACCAAGGAATTCACGGTTCGGTTGAATCTCATTTCCATCCCAAATAAGAATGTAATACTAGTAACTTAGTGATTAATATTATTAAGTGCAAACATATTATGTGATTGATGTATCATGTGATTTTGTAAACTTGTATTGTGACATTTACTATTTCACTTTTAAAATTATCTATGCATTATTTATAATAAAAGTATTATTGCTCTTCTGAGATTGATAGCAAAATTAAATGCCAAAATTTAAGTTTATGTACTGAAATTTCACTTTGGACGGTCATTGATATGGAAATCGAAACCGTTATTTAAGGCATTGATTATTATAACATCTTATTCTAAGTAAAAAACTTACATTTCTATCTATTATTGATTAAACAACATTAGAAATCTTAAATTTGAAAAAAAAGTTTTCAAGTCGTTTCCCCAATTTCCGGCCATTTCACCGAGATTCCATCGAGATTCCATCGAAAGTCCTTGTCCAGGCTTTGTGAAACAAAACCAAAATCCGACATTTGAGGCATTGCATGATGGACGCATGCAAGTAAAGAAGTTAGTCCAAAAAGTGGTTGCAAAGGAATTTGCGGATGGGTAGTTGGAATATCGACACTTTGACTGGCTAATCGATGGAGAGAGTTGATACGGTGGAAAGAAAGATGATTCAGATATTATGTCTACAAGAAACAAAATGGGTTGGAGAGAAAGCATGGAAGATCGAGAAGATTGGCTTTAAACTTTGGTATTCAGGTAAAGATAAAGGCAGAATTGGTGTTGGAGTGGTTGTTCATAAGGATTTGAAGGATTATGTGGTTGAGGTGCAAAAATTTGGAGATCAGATTATTTTGCTTAAAGTGGTACTCGAAGAAGAAATTCTGAATATCATCTCAGTTTATGCACTGCAAATTGGTTTAGATGATAGGATTAAACAAGCTTTTTGCGATGATTTGAATAAGATTATGCAAGGAATCCCATAAAGAGAGATGATTTGTCTAGGTGGAGATCTTAATTGACATGTGGGAAAGGATGCTTCAGGGTATACTACTGTTCATGAAGGACATGGCTTCAGGGATAGAAATGAAGAGGGAAAAGTCGTTGTGGATTTCGTAACGGCTTATGATCTTTTCATTACAAATACTCTCTTTAAGAAGAGGGATGGACATTTAATTACTTATAAGAGTGGCTCGACTAGAACACTGATAGATTACTTTGCGTTAAGAAGAAGAGATCTGTTGTGTTGCAAAGACTGCAAAGTAATCCCACGAGAGAGTTTGACCACCCAACATCGCTTATTAGTCATGGATGTGCAAATTAAAGGGCTAGTAAAGAAAAGGAAGGTCTCCAAGATCACTAAAACTAGATGGTGGAATCTTAAATTGAAGCAATCAAGCTTCAGAGAGAAAGTTTTAGAAGACTTATCTTGGGATCGTAACAGAATTGTAAATGATATGTGGGTAGCGGTAGCCGCGATAGCATCTTGTATCCGAAGGGTAGCCAAAGAGATGCTAGACGAGTCAAAGGGAGGAGCTCTAACCCAAAAGGAGGTTTGGTGGTGGAGTAAAGGAGTGCAAGAGAAGCTCAAAAAATTAAAAGAGCTTGCTTTAAAGCTATGTCTAAGGATAGAACAGATGGAACTGTCATAAACTATAAAATAGCGAAGAAGGAAGCAAAGTAGGTGGTAAGCAAAGCCAAGTCAAAAGATTATAAAGTTTTGTTCAAAAATCCTGACTCTAAGGAGTGTCAGTAGGATATATTCCGGCTGACTAAAGCAAGAGAAAGAAAGACCAAAGATCTTTCTCAAGCGAGATGCATTAAGGATGAGGAAGGTCACATGCTTGTTGCTCAAAGGGATATAAAAACTAGATGGAAGCAATACTTCCATAAGCTTTTCATTCTGGAAGGAAATAGAGAGATCACTTTTGGAAATCTAGCTAGTAGCGAAAGTTACTTGAATCGTGCAAGCTATATATGAATACAAAGGAAGGAAGTAGAGGAGGCTTTGAAGGTTATGAGATACGGGAAAGGTGTAGGACCTGACGACATTCCTATGTAAATTTGGAGAGTTTTAGGTGAGCGTGGCTTAACTTGGCTTATAAATTTATTCAGTGTTATTTGGCGAAGAAAGAAAATACCTGAAGAATGGAGGAGAGGTATCGTGATGCCTCTTTATAAGAACAAAGGATAGATATTCAAAATTGTTCAAATTACGGAGTTATCGAGTTGATGAGCCACACTATAAAATTTTGGGAACGTGTGATGTAAAGAAGGTCGAGGCAAGTTTCAAGTAAAAGAAATCAATTCGGATTCATGCCAGGTCGCTCAACGATGAAAGCCATTTACTTGCTGAGGAGAACAATGAAGATTTACAGAGCTAGAAGGAAGAACCTCCATATGATTTTTATTGATTTAGAGAAGGCTTATGATTTTGTCCAACGGGAGATATTGTGGAGAGTTTTGGAGAAGAGACAAGTACCTATCCTATATATTAACTTCATAAGAGATATGTATGATAGGGCTTTATCTTGTGTAAGGATACGGTTTAGGAAGACTGGTTATTTTGACATCAACGTTGGTCTGCATCAAGGTTCAACTTTGAATCCATTCCTTTTTACTTTGATTATGGACGAGTTGACATATTGTATTGATTGATGAGAATAGATATGGAGTAAATGAGAAGTTTGAGGCCTGGAGACATGCATTAGAGACTAAAGGATTTCATATAAGTGGGGCTAAGACTGAATATATGGAGTGTACTTTTGGTGGAAGCAATGGTGGAGGAATCAGGGTTAAGATTGGTGATGATAGCATTCAGAAGAGATATTCTTTTAGGTACTTGGGATCTATTTTGTTACATGATGGGGAAATTGATGGAGATGTTACAAATAGAATAAATTCCGGTTGGCTAAAGTGGAGAGAAGACTCTACTGTTCTCTGTGGTAAGAAAATTCTTTTGAAAATCAAAGGTAAGTTTTACGAAGCCGTTGTGAGAACTACTATGCTCTATGGGTCTGAATGTCGGCCAGTGAACCATAGACATATGCAAAGAATGACAGTAACAGAAATGAAAATGCTAAGGTGGATGCGTTGACACACATGTAAAGATCGGATTCAGAATGATGCAATCAGAAGGAAAGTTGGTGTAGCTCTGATCGAGGATAAGATGCGAGAAAATCGCTTAAGATGGTTTGACCCTTTGCAAAGGAGACCAACTGATGCACCGGTGAGAAGATGCGGGTTTTGAAATGTTGAGCCGGCTAATAGAGGACGAGGAAGGCCCACAAAGTGTTGAAATGAGACTATTCAAAGGGATTTTAGTTTTTTTGGATCTAAGCCCGAGAATGATCCAAGATAGATCTGAATGGAGGCAAAGAAACCATGTAGCTGACCCTATTTAATGTGGGAAAAGGCTTTGTTATTGTTGTTGTATAATGAAATGAAACAACCCACTCCAATGGCCACCCATGGGCACATTTTTTGTTTTGCAATGTTGGTCGGGCTATATATATTGCCTAACATCCTTGTAATCTTTGTGAAAATTATCCAGTCTTTTTTTGTGACTTCTCCCGTGGTTTTGTCTTGCACCTCAGGGAGTAGGATTCTTATGTTTGCTTTGATTATATCTTATTATTTGTTCCACATTTCATATATCTTATTATTTGTTATAATATGAAATTTGTTCCATATTTCATATATCTTATTATTTGTTATACATTTCATATATCAACATCCACCATCATTTCTGAAGACACAGGTATCAATCCAGTCATGAAAATGATATTATCCTCATAGGTATACTGTTATTTTCTTCAAGAGATCCTTTATATTATGATCCGTGACGATCTTATGTGGTTTATTAGCAACTTTCCTCAGTCTCCACAAAATTTGAATAGTTCCTTCCGTTATCATTCTTCTTTCGTTGTAATTTTGGTGTTATTTTGGTTGACTCTTGTGCAGAGTATGCTTCAGACTGGCATGATTGTTGGTGGTTGGGACAAACATGAGGGTGGTCAGATATACTCCGTCCCCTTAGGTGGAACAATTTTGAAGCAACCCTTTGCAATTGGAGGTAATTCGTTTTCAAAATTGAAACCTTTATCTACTTCTGGTGCTTCCGTATCTATCGTCTTTCATTTTTCTATTTCATTTTGACTAGTTCCCTGCCTTTTTGTAATTGGTTGATTATACCGTTACTGGAAATTGGAAGAAGTGGATTCGGCAGTAATGATCTGTTAGGACTCCTTTTTTGTGATTATATTTTTTTAATAAATATTATAAAAGCTTGTGTTTATGATTAGGAAGCCCTTTATGTCCACTGTACAAGTAATCACTAAATCAGATATGGGGTTAATTACCATGGGATCTTCTGGTCTTTATCTTTTACTTCTATGTTTTTTATTTTATGAAATTCCTGGCCCTCTTGATGTCTCTCTTTCCACTTATCAGAAGATACAATTTATTACAATGTCATTTCTATCTGTGACTCTTGATGGAATAAAATGCTCATCATCTCTTTTTAAACCTCATGCTAAAGCTCGAAAATCCTATGAGGGGATTCTTCCTCTATAAGATACACGCGTATTGGGCGGAGACTGTCTTGCTTCGTGTCCTGATTAGACCTCAAACTGATAAATGCAAACAAGTAGAAAGTGCTCCTGGCTATAGAAATAACTATCTTTAAGGAACTTATCAACATGATCGGGTACTTGCAGCTTTGTTTGATGAATGATAACAAAGTTGGAAGTTATGGGGAGTACTTTTGGTAGCGTGGAGCCCTTGTTCAAAAAGGAAAACCCGCACAGCATTTGCGAATAGAATAGAGGGAATCTTGATGTCATATTATAGATTTTTTAGGATTTATGTTTGATCCAGCATAGCACAGTCAAAATCATTTCTTTAGCTCCATGCTTCCATAGTAAACTTTCTCATTTTTTTTGCTGGGAAATCTCTAAAAATCATGCTATTCATCACTTTGTAGTTTGTTGGTTTTATACTAGAACTTTTAAATCTCCTACTATATCAACTGCCTCTTCAATCAATTGATTGCCTCCTTTTGATTGAGATTTTTTGCGATCCTTAGCTCACTATTACAATGTAATGAAAAATCTTTAGATAACATAATGCATTAGATTTTCCTCCGCGCTGTCTATCGAGTTTCTTGTCATGGTTTCCAAAAAGGGGGGGGGGGGAGGTTGTTGTGTTGGTACTTTTGCAGTTTATTATCCTCAATCCATGGGTTCACTATGGCCATGTTCGGCAGTCCTAGGATTAGATGGTGGAAAGGAATTGCTGTAGATTAGAATGCCATGTCTTTTCCATTAATTTGTTTGGTTTGAGGTTGGAAAACATGGAGTAACATAATATGTGATCCTAAATCAATGTATGCTTTTGTATGTAAAGTGTTGTTTTTTTTGCAAACCCCAGTGATTTTGGGGGTCCGGGTGTCCCATCTCAATGATCAAAGAAAGATGTTACAATGACACACAGATGATGCATTTAGCCTTTACTTGAAACAACCAACTAAAAATGGCTAACATGGCCTAGAAAACTGTGCGGCCTACATGGACTTGAAGAAAAAAAAACAATATGTAATGAAACTATTCCACAATGGAAATAGTTCATATTGTGTTATGTGGTAAAACGAGTTATCATTTTACCCCTTTTTTCTGGCAACAATATGTGCCTTAAGATCCAACTCGTCTTTCTCTAAATAAGCCAATTCTGGATTTGTTGGGAGTTTTCTTCTAAATTCTGCCATTTCCTCTTCTGTCCAACCATCCTATAAAATTGCAGCTTTTTCGAATTGTCAATGGCTCTAATAGAGATCCATTTCCGCACTACGCAATCATCTCCTACCTAAAAATCTGGGTTCTGATCTTCTTCCCCTGCACTCCAACATCCAATTAGTACTTGCATCTTCCTAAATCCTAACTTTTGTGAGCTGAGTCTGAAGATGGAGAATTAGGAATGTGTGAGGGTGAAGGGATTGATGGTTGGGAAAGAACATTCTAGAAGAGCGGGTTTTTTTGGAATGAAAACTACGATGAAGGCGGTTGGGATATGGTCATGCAAGCTCGTCCCATGAAGTCTAGGTATGAATGTTGATATTCCGACATCTTCTAAATTGAATGCGAAGAATGATCACGAGCCACTATCGATTGTTTGCAAGTGAAAAGTCTTTGAACGCACGGAATACAATTCACATTCCAAACCCATGTTTCATCAACTTAACAAAATGAGGGCTGCAAATGTCCGCATGGTTATCTTTTCAGTTTTAATTTGGTGATAAAACAATCTTTACGTCTGTTACACACATGTGGGTCGCCCTGATGCCCAGATGTTGTTCTATTATTCCTCAATAAAAGGAGTGATCTGCCTGTACCGCCGAGTTATATCACATCCCTAAAGGAGATAAGATTAGCACACCCAAAATGTCTACTATGTCGGAGGCGAGCGCTTCAGCTCCCAAACCTGCAAGAATCGAGTTTAGAGACTTAGGGCGCAATTACATGGTTTTGGGATCTAACCTTAAGGCTACGTCCTCATCCACTCATTGTCTGGAGGAGTACTTGTATACAAGGATGTGGTTGCTCTCCCACATTCAATGAATTTCAATTTTATCTATTTTTTAATTAATCAATAATATTTAGCAGTGCCAATTTTAAATTAGGTGATCACTTGCTTTGAAGTTCAAGATCAAGCTCATCTATCAAACAATCCCAATTTCCTTTAATCCTAAGTGAGGAAACACAGAGGGAGGAGTCAGAGAAGCTGATGCAATTCGATAAAACAATGATGCATGTTCAAGTAGAGTTAGTTATAGTGATCCTTGCAATTTCCATGTAGGATGCTAAACAAACTTGAAATTTACACTATACGAGTGCATCCGAAAACCGCATCTGGATAGATAGTTATATTAGTGCATCTATTAGGTGTTTGTATAGTCCTAGAACTACGAGCGCAATAATTAAACCCTAGTAGCTCTAATAGCTGCAATGCAGTTCTAGTTCTACGTCAAGCACCACAACAAATATATGGACCTGATAGGCCAAGTGTTCAATGTCTGGGAGTGTTCAAACACAGAGGGAGGAGTCAGAGAAGCTGATGCAATTCGATAAAACAATGATGCATGTTCAAGTAGAGTTAGTTATAGTGATCCTTGCAATTTCCATGTAGGATGCTAAACAAACTTGAAATTTACACTATACGAGTGCATCCGAAAACCGCATCTGGATAGATAGTTATATTAGTGCATCTATTAGGTGTTTGTATAGTCCTAGAACTACGAGCGCAATAATTAAACCCTAGTAGCTCTAATAGCTGCAATGCAGTTCTAGTTCTACGTCAAGCACCACAACAAATATATGGACCTGATAGGCCAAGTGTTCAATGTCTGGGTACATGTGGGAGTCTTCAAACGAAGACCGTTGGAAATAGACAGTTATTACAAATTATTTACAAAAATAAAATAAAAACCTAATCTAAAGCACTCTCTCTTCAAAAAATAAATATTTCTTCGGTGCTTCCTCAGTGGACATCTGTTCGGTGACTTGATATTTCTAAAGGAGGTTGCACTCCTTCAACTTCTTGCTGCTGCATTTTCGTTCCAAAGAATCTGAGTTTGGAAGCCTCCAGTTGCTTCAAATTTTTAGCCACCGGATTGGGAGGTTATAATTGTATTCAATCCAACAAGAGCATGCTTCTGATAATGCTCGTTTCTCATCTTCAAAGCTTTAGATTCCATCTTCCACCTCTTTGGAAATTAACCAACTCTCCAACTGAGGTTCCTTCCGAGTCAATGGTTGCTGCTGTTGCTTTTGCACGCAAATCTGTGAATGCTCTTTTTCCACTTGGCCTGATTCTTCAGCTTCCAGAATCTTTCCAGGTTGTTTCCGTTTCTTATCCACCTTCTCTACTTCTATTTCCTTCTTCTCCCCTTTCTTTGCTCTACAATCGCCCAAAACATGTCCAATGACACATCAACTGAGGCAAATTTTTGGGATTTTCTCATATATGATACGTTGTTTGAATACTTTTTTGTATTTCAAAAGGTCAATCTCTACATAGACCCGCAAATAACTGGGTCTAGTAAAATCTTTCACATCTTTGTCCACACAAATATATATTCCTAATACATTTGCAATGGATTTGATGACTCCAGTCTCCAGGATTATGTAGATGCACATTGAAGTTTGGTAATCCATTCCAAACTTGAGACTGAGTAGTGCTGAGATTGGGTCTAAATTATGGAGACCATCTAAATTGAGATCCTATTTGCTGAAAACTTGAAATCACCCATTGCATAAGTCATCACAAAGTCTTTTTCTTCCTCAGATCTCACAAGAATACGCTTGGACTCTAGATCCCCTAGGAAAATCTCTCCACAGTGAGCAAATCTGGATTTGAGGAAATTTCTAAATTCCAAGAGGTCAACCTTGGTGTTTTGAAATCTAGCAAGAATGCTAAGCACAAAAGGCTTCTGCATCTGATTAATTTCTTCCTGCGTGAATTCAATGACAATATCTCCATCGACAACGACCGCATCTCTGACTGGAATTGGATCACCAAAGTTGGGCACCCGATGCATTCCTTTCATAGCTGATGCAAAAGATAACTTTTTGGCTTCATTTTCTATCTTTGAGTCCAAGGCTTTTTTCTTGATGTCTCCTTTCTTTCCAAACATCACATGAGATAAGAGTGGGAAATTCACAATATCCGCATTTAAATCTCCACATATGTTTTCAAACGATCATCAATAATATCTTAAGGCGTTTAAACAAACATGCCAGAGCCCAAACACCCACCTCTTAGAGTATTGTTTGCGCACATTTTTTTCTTGTTCTAAATAATGATGATATATGAGAATGAAACTACTTGTGTATTCAAAGAGATGCAAATATATTGAATATATATGGTTTTTACTCTTGCTTTCCTCTGAGATTATGCAAATACACATATGCCCCCACCTTCTTTGCAATATCACTTGTGCCCCTACCCTACCTTCTTGCACCATTAACATTTGTGCCTTTCCGTAAGCTTAGCCACCAATAAGATGAACAAAACCATGATTTACACAAACCAATGTGTGGCTATCGAAAATAGTATTTTTCACACTTGTACCCATTCGATTTTGCAATTATAGTTATGCCTGTACTTTTTTTGCAATATCATGTCCCTATCTTCTTAGGGTTCATTTGGTTGCAGGGTTGGACAGGGTTGGGTTGGGGTACCCCTGTGAATAGTAAACTGTGAGGAGGATTGAGAGGGTAGGAAGGAGGGGTACCCCGGGTTGGGATAACCCAACCCTGCCCAACACTGCAATCAAACGGAGCCTTAGGGCATTAACAGTCTTGCCCCTCGGAGGGGCACAACTGCAACATCTTATTGCAATTGTTCCCCTCGTACATTATGTTGACGAGTCTCCTTCCCCTTCGCCCGAGCCCGCCTTTGGCTCGCAATCTCTTCGTTTCCTTCATCCCGAGCTTGTCGACCTCAAAATCTCCACCACATAGAGAACGTAATGAAAATGAGAGATGCTCGAAGCTCGATTGTCAGTCAGCGTAGTTAGGAATAACAATGATGAGGAGAAGGTTGAGGATCGTGAAGAGGAACGGGTTGGGGGCATGCGTTGGGCAGTGACAAGGAGAGTGCAATGGTCGAGGATTGTATGCAATAAGGAGGAGGTAGGAGGTGAGGATTGGGGTCGGAGACTAGGTGCGGTGATGAAGAGGAGATTGAGGATGCGAATTAGAGGTGGTCGAGGGGTGGATGGGGTTGGAAGGGGGGTGATGAGTCCAGGGGTTAGGAGGAGGGGGTTGGGGGTCTAGGATCAAGTGTGAGGAGGAGGTGGTCAAAGGGAGGGGCTGGTGGTGGCGAGGAGGAGATGCTATGGGTGGGGATCATGGGTGGAGTGGAACAGAGGTGGTTGAGGGCTGGAGGGGACTCGAGTGGGGTGGATGGGGTCGTCGAGGTAGTTAGGGCTACTAACGATGAGGAGAGGGTCAAGGAGTGTGAAGAGGAGCGGGTTGGGGGATGGCGCTGGGGAGTGACAAGGAGAGTGCAATGGTCGGGGGTTGGATGCAACGAGGAGGTTGGAGGTGAGGATTGGGATTGGAGGCTGGGTGCGGTGAGGAAGAGGAGAATGAGGGTGCGGATTAGTGGTGGTTGAGGGATGGAAGGGGGTGGAAGGGGGGCGATGAGGCTGGGGACGAGGAGGAGGGGGTTGGGGTCGAGGATCAAGCGTGAGGAGGATGTGGTCAAGGGGAGGGGCTGGTTGCGGTGAGGAGGAGATGCTATGGGTGGGGATCATGGGTGTGAGTAGTGTTGTGTGCACATATATTTTCTAATTCTAAATCTTTAGTAGAATGATTGGATATGAAATGAAAATACTAAATTGTCCAAAAGAGATCACTAAAAAATGAATGGAGTCTAAATCCAATTAATCTAATACTTTATTTGATAAAAAATCAGAAATCTTTGGCTGATAAAAATAATAATTTCCAGGGTATATTACAAAAAGGTTCCAATTATGCATCGATTCCCAATTGGGGATCTTTTTTTTTGATGTAACAAAGAGGGGTTTGGACTTTTGACTTCAGGGTTTCACATTGGTATAGAAGGGCTGCGGAAGCCTATAGATGCTTATATTTGAGACAAAAAAGATCACGCATCTCTTTGTTTCATTAAAAAAAAGGTCTGTAATTAGGAATTGATGCATAGTTGAGATCCTTTATTTAATTTACCCTACCTTATTACAAGGTCTGATTACTGGAATTGGAAGTCTTGTTCTGTTATAGTGTAGGATAATGTTTATAAATAAATCACTGAAAGGATATTCGATCCATACAATATTTATTTCGTAGTATCATAATCCAACAAAATACAAATTTAAATTACCTTTAGCTAAATAAGAATTCCAATCATACGTGATGTGATGATAAACCCTGGTATAGAACTAATAAGTTAATTTTCTTATTTATCTTAGTTTAGACCATGGCTTATCTATTCACATATTATGAAGAGAACTGTGCCTTTTCAAGAGATCTCTTGTACGTGATTCCAGTCTATGGGAATACTTGCATGTTTTTTTGCATCGCGTAGACTTGCTTTCAGTTTTTTTGCTTTAGTGGATTTGGTCTGAACTTCTTTTTGGTCGTTTGACATAGCAAGAATGATGAAAGCCCTAAGATGCATGTGGCAATGGTGCAGGAGGCCTGATTAGTCTGAACTATTTTTACATTTCTAGGTTACTTTGTCCATATTTTGGAAGTCTATGTATTTTCTGTATTAAACTTTCTACTCACGTATTATACTTGCTTTTACCAAGGATCTGGATCCTCCTACTTGTATGGCTTCTTTGATCAGGCTTGGAGAGAAGGTATGAGCCATGAAGAAGCTGAGGTATGTAAATTTAGGTTAAATAAAATGTAGTTGCCTATTCAAGTATTTTTCTTTTCTGCAGGATCTGGTGGTAGTGCAGTGTGCCTATCACCCAAAAGACCAGGGTTCAATTCCCCTTTGTGGAGGTTGAATTAGGTAGTCGACTACCAACGTAAAAAATAGTCGAATCTTTCAACATGGATTTGAGCAAGAATCCATGTTTTACTTATAGTGGGAGAAGGCTTCACCATTTTTCTGTCATTTTTGGCCTTCCATGAATATTTTATTATACTCAAAGCAAGCTCTTTTAACATGAATGCATATATTACAGTTTATATAGTACCGACTTATTTGTGGAATCTGAAACTATTTTTTTTGCTTAACTCAATATTCTCTACAAAATTAGACTAGTCCGCAATGTTTCTTTTTTTAATGCTTTTTTGCATGTGTACCCATTTCATGAGTTTTTCAACTTTCACAATCAATGACTTTAGCTAATTTATACATATGCAATAAATACTTTTCTACTATTTCGAGCATATTTTGGAGTGAGAATGGCATTGTAGTTAGAAGGGGTGAATGTAGATGCTGACATGTTAGTAATTGGGACTTTGTACTTCATCTGAATTCAAAAGGGTTGGGTCAGATTAGGTGGATATGGACAAATCATAGAATTGCATCATGTGAAGGATCTATAAGGTAGTTATGTGTATGATGTGATTCACGTGTTGTACATGTTAGTAATTGGGACTTTGTACTTCATCTGAATTCGAAAGGGTTGGGTTAGATTAGGTGGATATGGACAAATCACAGAATTGCATCATGTGAAGGATCTATAAGGTAGTTATGTGTATGATGTAATTTACGTGTTGTGCAGTCTGAACCTATTTTTACCTTAAATATTATATTTATAATCACTTGTAGTTTTTGAAATAGAAAATGTTAGTATCTAAGACATGGTGCATAGGCAACAAGCATGGGCTGCCTTATAAAGATGTGGAGAAGCATGTGCTGGGAGTGGAGCATGGTATGCTTCTGCTCAACGTCATACCACTTTTTCCTTAAAGCGGCAGCAGAACAGTGATGTAAATTGATGAATCGCCTCAATTATCTTAGTAATATGAAGACGTTTCTAAAGAATAAATCATGTGATTATGTCTTTTATTATAGGTCATATATAGGAAATCTAGTAAAAGATAAATTTTTAAGGAATGTTCGATCGTTAAATATTTTAGAATATTAGCAATATCTTATAATCTATTGGACCCTTCTTTGACTATTAGCTAGAATTTGATTGTCATATCTTTACTTTTTTCATATATTATGTAAAAGATAATATTACATGATTGAGATTTTTTATTGCTTAAGCACAAGCTAATTAAAGAACATTTTCAGTTAGTAATTCATATGCCTATTTTTTGCAAATTAATCCTCTGAATTAACCATGACCTTTTAGTTATAGATGAAACTTAAGTCATTATTATAATATTGAAAATAGACGATTTCATAGTAAATTTACGAACTTTTGATCCAAAGCCTCTCGTAGCAACAAAAATAGCTAACCCCTCAGGTTGAGAGTTATTTCTTATTTGATTATTTATTTCGTTTTTGTTATGTACTTTGCCCTCTAGGGTTTCTCCTCTCTATATAAGAGGACCCTATGACCCTCATAATATATAAGTTATATCGCTCTCTCCACATGGTATTAGAGCGACGGTCCTAGATCAGAGCTCTGAAGCCCTCCGACCCCACCACACTAGTCGACCTTGCTCATGTGTGCCACCTCTCACCGTCGATTCTCCCTTTTTGCCGTCGTTGTCCCATGCGTGCCCCGTGGTTGTCTAGCGGTAACTAATGGTTGCTTTGACGTCGTCGCAAACCCGGTAATGAGGTTTTGTGCCATCGGGTCTCGCACCATCGTGTCTCTATGCGGTCTAATTTTGGGAATTTTAGGGTGATTTCAGATCTCTAGATTGACCCTGAAAATCCAGAGCGATGTTAACGTTGATGGGAAAGGTTGTGGCATGAGTCTGTACACAACCGGTTCCCCGTATGATTGTGCAAACACTTTCAAATTGGTCTATAGCGCCAATCACATCTTTTGCCGGCTATTTCATCATCTTGTCAAAGAACAAGGTCGACTTATCATCCTCTGGTGCCTTCAAGGGATTGCCGCCCGTCGTCAAGATGGATGTGGCCAATTATGAGTTCTGGTCCGTGCAACTCAAGAGCCTTATGTCGTGCAACAATAAGGAGCATATTTTGACACAACCCGAGCTTGCTGACAAGATTGAGGTTCATGTTTTTTTGGAAGCAATATGACGTGTATGCTTGTGTTTGGCTATCTATAAAATGGGATGAAAATATGATTATGTATCAAATCATGGCTGTCTCGTTCGTCAATAATAAATTAATGGAAAGTGCATTAAAAACTGTTGATAAGAATGATCTTGAAAAATCCATTGCACAACAATATAACAATATATTTGTAAGTTTAATTTGATTCAGTGACCAGATTTAAACGATGATATATAACTTGGAGATGTCGAGTAAAAGTTCATTTATTTGCATCAACCTTTCATGGGGCTCATTGAAAACTTACTCGAACTATCACTCCTAAAAAAAAATGAAAGCCTTGGTTTCCAATCATCGAGATTGAGGAAGGAAAAGGGATATTTTCATCATTTGTGCATTTAGTTATTTCTGGTCAAAGAATCTATTTCTAGTTGCTTTGGAACAATTAAGAGATTCTTTGGAGGAACATGTAGTGATATTTTGTTTCTCTATTCATTTTTGGATTTTTATCTAATGATCAATGATATAATCCTGGCATGAAGAATAAAAAGAGAGATTTTCCGTTTTCCTTGCTTTTTTGTCTATTCCACATATATATTTATATAATAAATAAAGAGAACTTCATTTTTCAAATTTGGATAGAATCGCACAAGGGGGTTAACGACTAAGGCAAAAGACCAGTTCCAATCTTTTGAGTCCCCTCAGGCAAAGTGCCAGGAAAATCCGCAAGGTTATTTAAATAGTAGAATCTCAATTCCCAAAGTATCTTGCTCTTTTCATTCATACTCTAGTCATTCTAGAATTCTTCTATCTGTCAAAGGAAAATTCTCTCACCACAAAGAGCCGATGATATTCTGCATCCGCCCTTTGTCAAGGAAATATGGGATATCTTCACTGCCACCTATTCTCAGGCGAGAAATGAGACGTAGATTCTGCAACTCAAGTATGACATTTTTATGGCCAAGCAAAGTGGTCGTCCTCTTCGCACTTTCTACTTGTCGCTCATGGGCACGTTTGAGAAGCTTTACAATTTCATGCCCTTGAACGCTTCTACGTAGTAGCAGAAGGTGTGCACGAACGCCACACTGGTTGGAGTATTTCTTGCAGCACTGAGCCCTGAGTATGATGTTGTGCAAATTCAGCTACTCGCATGTGCACCTATACCTCCCATGGAAGAGGCTTACAACATACTTAGCAGTATCATGATCCCTCCTACAGTTACCACAATGTCCTCCTCTGTGATGGTCGCATCTCATGGCAGAGGAGGTCCAACTCAGTTCACAGAGCTCAGAGTCCGTAGTAGAGGAGGCATATGCTTGTGCTGGCCATACGCCTACTGTCATCGTTCTGGCTACTTTAAGGACTCTTGCTACAAGAAGGATGGTTACCTCATATCTAATCGTGTTGCCGAGCAGGTTCAACTTACTGTCACTTTTACTAATCAGAATTTGGTGACTTTGTCTCCTGTCTGAGGGTGATTGTGACTCTTGCTACTAGCTCTACTAGTGCTTCTTCAGGCTCTTCTGACATTGCTGCCTCTGTGTCAACCTATACCTCATATATAGCTTATGCTCTTATTAATTATCACATGGTATGCATTTCGGTATGGCTTATGGACTCCGGTGCATCTCATCATCTCTGTGGAGATGAATCATAATTCACTTCCTATAGATTAGTACATCGAGGTAGATCTGTTGTCATTGCGGATGAGACATATTCTGCTGTTATATGACAAGGGGGGTTCATTTGACACTGTTTATGCATCTGCAGAATGTGCTACATGCACCTGACTCTTCTATAAGCGTGTTATCTATTAGTCAGATTACCAACGATTTTGCATTGTTGTGCCATATCTGACACCCTTCTTGTGTTACATGATATACTTACGTGCAATGTGATTGATGTCGTTGAGAGCAAGAGGGTTTCTACATACTTCCAGTCTCCTTATGATGGTGCTTATTCCATCCCCACTGGGTCAGTCGCCCCTTACATGTGACATCTTGGGTTTGATCACATTCCTCGTCAGAAGCTGATCCCTTCTTGATCTACTTTTTAGTACAAGGCTTGCCAGTTTAGGAAGCATCATTGATCTAGTTTCCTGGTTGTCAGAGTGTTGAGGTTGCGAAATTAGAAAAGAATTGTTGAGAGGTGGGAAGAGAAGAAATTGGGGTAAGGGGGGTAGGGAGGAGCACATCAAGCTGCGTGAGAAAGGAGAGGATAAGTGAAGAGGAAAAGTAGATTGGATGATTGAAGACAAGAAATAATTTTCATAGAGAGAGGAGGATAAAATCAATGGCTAGTTAACTTTTACTTCATTTCCTGTTTCTATTACAAACAAGTAGGCTACTTTATATAAGGATTTAACTCATTAAAAGGCCTTTCACCTAAAAGATATACAAATCCAAAAGACACATCCAAAGATTACGACTTTTGGTTATTTTATATAAATAAAAAATACAATTACATTGCAACAAAAATAAATAATTTCTACCGCATCAATTATCCTCAGCTTAAAAAACTCATCTCCTGATGAGTTACTTGATCTTTGGGTCCAATATTGGAGAACTTGATCTAAAAATGTCGGTCCAGTCTTTCCAATTTGAGCCATTTTTCTTAGATTCTACGTTTTTGATCGATTTCCACCGAAGGGTGTGACTGCACATTTCTATCCCTTCACTTAAACCGATAGTCAGGCGACAATGATGGAGCTCGTGCTTGCACATCCACACGAGGTGGACATCCTAATGGAGTCGACGACGATGGTTGCTAAAGTGAGATCGACATCGGGTATTGTGATTGATACTGCAAGTGTTGGGATGTGTGAACAGAGTCATCGGGACTTGCGTGGGTGGTGATTTCAGTGGTGGTGGGTTGAGAAAGGGCGACGAATGTGTGAAAGGTGGGTGGTAGGGTAGCAAATCCGAAGTAGGGGGTGTTGGGGACATTTTGGTGGTTGAGGAGGGCTGCTGCGAGATTGGTGGCATTGACGAAGGGATTGGGGGTGGTATGAGGTGCTGGAGAAGGCTTCAGAAGTTGTGGATGTAGGTCTGAAATTACATGTACAACAACCTGGAACACGTCTAGAGTGTCGTTGGTGTTTTTTTTATTTCTCCTTTGTATCTTATGTAGAACAGATCTAGCACTTTATATTCTTCATTCATAGGACCTTCGTCGAAAATTGGTCCTATTTCTTCCTTGTCTTCTTGCACAGGAATTGTAACAGAGAAATCATCATCTTGAATGAATATGTTTTCACCGAACATGTGTTGTATTGATGTTTTATAGTGCAAATCTTCATCGTGATTGAGGGTGTCTTCTTCTAGCCATGAATCAAGCCATAGTTGCAACTTGATGCTTGATAGAATATGCTTGTTGAATTTCTTCTGTCTGGATCGTGAGCCTTGGCCAAGACGACTCTAGTTGAACATCATTTTCCAATGCTCAATAGGATCGTCGAATCGTAATAATGATTTGTGCTCCATGCTCTGATACCAATTGATGCGATTGAGAATTAGAAAATAATTATAGAGTGGCAAGAAGAGAAGAAATTGGGGTAAGGTGGTAAGGAGGATCACACCAAGCTATATGGGAAGAGGGAAGATACTGGAAGAGGAAAAGTGGATTGGAGGATTAATGTCGAGAAAGAATATTCCGGGGAGAGGAATATAATGCCAATGTCTAATAAACTTTTACTTCATTTCTTGTTTCTAGTACAAATGAACAGGCATGGATTGAAATTTCGCGAAATTTTGCCGAAATTTCGACGAACGAAATTTCGGTTTCGATGAGTCCCGGGTCTCGAAACTACACTGTATATCGAATTTCCAGGGTTCGGTCGAAATATCGCGAGATATCGCCGATATCTCGGCTCGTCTCGATATCTCGGCCGACATATGGAATCTTTGAATAAAAAATTCAGGGAAATGTCGAAATATACCGAAATTTCAGCCGAGACATCCCCATTTTGCCCGACTTCGTGCAGAGGCAGCTTCTTCCTCTTCCAAGGTCTTCTTCCTTTAAGGTAAGCCAAATTAAGATAAATCTTCTTCAAATTCATTAATTTTTTTAGGGATTTCACTGTTAGGATGTTGATATAGCTTGCCATGGTGTTTAATTTGAGAGATTTCCCCAAAAATAGGTATAAATTTGGAGAAGAAAATTGGGGCTTTTGTGTTTTTTTTTGTACAATAGTGCTAGCTATGATCATTGTATCATAGATCTGAAGTTAACATGAAGTAAAACATTGTTGGAGAACATTTTCTTGGATCTATGTTAGAGGAAATTGGGGCTTTTGAGGTTTAATGTGGAACGATACTGAGTTGTGGTATTATATATTCGGATCAGTTTTGGAAGTAGAAATCATAATCATGATTTTTTTTGGATTAATAAAATTTAAAAATATGGAAAATCCGAAAATCATTTGTTAAATATTTACGTTTTTGTTCATATTTTGTGTCACTTACGTAGTCTTTCTTGAAAATGGTCCCCTAATTTGTAGATCTAAGATCCTAATGTATAGATCCAAGGTCCTTTTTCTGTAAATAGGAAAAGTAGGTGTTAGAAAAATTAAATATATAATAATTCCGAAATTAAAAACATAAAATAATTTGCATATTCATAAGGAGTTGCATTGTACGCCAACTTAATGTTTGTTCTTGATTTTCCTCGCAGATTTCGACGTTCATATTCACCATGGCACATTGTGGGCCTGGCACATTCTGGTTTCGGTTCCGATTCTTAATTTGCATATTCACCATGGCACATTCTGGTTCCGATTATGGATCTGACAGTTCTGATGATCAGATGGACGAATTCAGTGGGGATATTGGCTGGAGGTATGCGTCTGCTCCTGATGGAAATAAGGCGAAGCCGCAATGCAATTTCTGCGGGAAGAAGTTGGGAGGAGGCGGGATCATAAGGATGAAACAACATCTTGTTGGCAACAACAAGAATGTTGCCAAGTGCAGTCGTTGTCCCAAAGATGTGAGGGACAAGGTCAAGGCGAGCTTGGACGGAAAGAAGGAAAAGGAGACGAAGAGAGTAAGAAGGGAAGAACAAATGAAGGAGTTCATGTTCGAGAAAGAATTCAACGTCATTTCTGATTCAGACGACAATGATTTTGTGTACCCCGCCGACATTCAGACTGCAGCAGAGAGGAGGGCATACAGAAGGGCTACACAAGAATCATTAAGGAGCGAGTTCGAGAGGAGAGAACTCGGCGGCTTCTATGGTGCAGGTGGGAGTGGGAGTGGTTCTGGAGGCGCACCAGTACCACCACCCACCAAGAAACAAAAGGAGAAGGGAATTGAGCCCTTCTTGACGAGGAGCGGATCCGTGCAATACAAGGCAAGCAAGGATCCGAGGCAGAAAACGGTGAAGGGAATGTTCACCAATGTACGAGAAAGGGTGGGAAAAGCCATCAGCAAGCTCTTCTTTAGGAAGAGCATTCCTGCCAACATTGCAGGCAGGCCATTTTTGCAGCATGCCATTGATGAGATCGCTGCAGCGGGAACAGGAGTGAAGGCTCCTACATCCTACGAGATCATGAACAAATATCTGGGGATGGAGAAAGAGGAGATGAATGAGTACATCGCCGAGTTGAGGAGGAGATGGCCAGAGTACGGGGTGACATTGATGTGCGATGGGTGGACGAGCTACACAAGGAAGCATATCATCAACTTCCTTGTCTACTGCGAATGGAAGACAATTTTCTTGAAATCTGTTGATGCATCTGAGAATGTGAAGGACCACAAGTACCTTCTGAAGTTGATGAAGGACGTTATAAAGGAGGTTGGGAAAGAGCACATTGTGCAAATTGTGACAGATAACGACAACAACTTCAAGAAGGCTGGTGAAACAATTATGAAGTCCAACAACTACGGAATTTTCTGGACACCGTGAGCTGCGCATTGCATTGATTTGATCCTTAAGGATTTCAGCAAGAGGAAGCTCGTCTCAAGGGTGGTGGAGAAAGCACGAATGATCACCATATTCATCTACAACCACAGCAAGGTGTTGGCACTGATGAGGCGGATGTGCAATGGGGAGTTGGTGAGGCCTGGCATCACACGCTTTGCAACCAATTTTATAGCGTTGCAAAGCCTCAAGCAAACATAAGACGGGTTTGAAAACCATGTGTTGTCAGGGTGAGTGGTTCGAGATACCTGTAGCTCGGACTGAAGGAGGACGGAAGGTCGAGATATTGATCAATGATATCTCCTTTTGGGATGACGTGACTCGGGTCACGAGGATCATGGATCCAATTGTTTCTGCATTGCGGATCGTGGATGGCGACAAGAAGCCCACCATGGGAGTCATCTATGAGGCAATGCGCTGCATGAGAGAGAAGGTCAGAGAAGCGGTTGGGAAGGGATCGAAAGCATGGTTGGACATCATAGACGAGCGATGGTCCAAGATGCTCTCACATCCTCTTCACAAGGCCGGTATGTATTATGTACAAATGGTTTTTTTTAATTATTTAAATTTCTATAGTTGGCTGTTGGACATCATAAATGAGCTTGTTCGTGTCTTTCTGTGCAACTTATTATTTCAATCCTAAGCATGGAAGGACATATCGATATCGGTATCGATATCGGTACCATGTCGATACCGATATATCGTCGATATATCGACGCCATATCGCTGACATCAAGATTCAGCTCGCCTTTTTTGTGTGTCGATACCCGATATCGGACATATCAGCAATATATCGGTGACCTGTCGATACCGATATATCGCCGATATATCGGGATACGGCCTTCCATGATCCTAAGTACTAGTTTAAGAATGGACTTGGTACAAATGGTGACCTCCTAGCAGCCGTATAGATTGTGGTGGAGAAGCTCGTCAAGGATGAGAAGTTACAGATCATGTGCATGAACGAGGTAATATCCTCAATTTCTACCTAAATTTGGAGTCACAAGACGGGTTTGGTAAAGATGTAGTACGACTTTACGACTAAAACCTATTTATGCGCTGTGCAGGTTAAGTATTTCCGAGATGTGTTGGGTTCCTTTGGTCGGATTACTGCGGTCAACGGTCATGGCAATACTCTTCCTGGTAGGGACGGAGGCAAATAAAACCATTACTTGTGTGTTCGTTTATTTGTACTTATGATTTCTGTCTTTTTCTTTTTTTGCAGCCGAATGGTGGCTGTTATACGGGATGGAAGCTCCCAACCTTCGAAGTGTGGCAGTGAAAGTGTTGTCTCAAACTGCATCTGATGGCGGTTGTGAGAGGAACTGGAGCACGTTCAATTTGATCCATTTCAAGAGAAGGAACAGGTTGGGAGAAAAGAAGCTCAATGACATTGTCTTCGTGCATTACAACTTGAGGCTGAAATTGAAGCATGCAAGGGAGGGACATGACAAAGATTACTATACGGACCCTATTGATCTTGCATACATTTTCAAGATGCATGATGACGATGCTGATGAGGACGTTCTCCAGAGGTGGATGGATTCCAATGGTGCCCCAGTTCTCGATCAGCCAGGTGGAAGACCGAATGAGAACATAAGCCAGCAAATGGGAGCAGACGTTGGTGACTTTTTGACAAGATCCGGGCGGATTACAGACCCTGTTGGAGGGTTGGAGGGCGAGATTGATGCGGCTGTTGATGAAATTCTCTCGAGTAGCTCCAAATCCAAGTCAAAGTCAAAGGATGACAGTGGAGATGATGATGATGACGATGTTGGTCGTGCTGGACCTGGTGATGGTGGGGAGTCAAACTCAGGTGGGTCAGGAGGGAGTGGTTGTGGATTAGACTTGAGGAAGGACTACAAGCAGGACGTGAATATATGGAGAGACAACGGAACACACACGGACAATTTGTTCCAAGTCCGAGTCCAGGGCCTACTGATTACGAGTACGGTCGAGGCCATCGTCCAACCGACAGCTACATGGAAGATTTGACATCATCTGTAGGTTCTTTGAGCTTCATAGACATTGACAGCTCATATCACGGAGGAGCACAAAGTCCTTTAGGCGGATATGGATCGTCGCACGATGAGAGATCATTTGGCGTCTTCCCGGAATACTTTCAAGCTTCTCCTCCAGGACCTCCTCCTCCTCCTCAGTACGCACCTCCATCATATTCATATGGTTACAATGGGTATGGGGGATACAGTAGCGGAGACAACTACCAAAGTAGCCAACCTGAGCAGAGCCAGGGCAGTTTCTTTGGGGGTGACAGCTACGGTTTCTTCCCTAAGTACACGCCAGTTCCTCCTCTTCCTCCGCAGAGATCTTCTCCTACTCCGTCATCGTCGTCCCGAGGATCTCAGGGCAGTAGTTTGCAGCCTCGTCGGGCCACTCATGATACCAGATCCAGTGCCGCTTATCCTCGACGCGGGATGTTCATAGGCATCGATGACCACCAATACAGGCAGCATGTCATGGATTACAAGGCCATGTACTCGTACATGACATGGGAGAACTACTGCGAGTTCATAGAATCTGCGATGCGCTATGAGAGACAGCAAGGAAGGGGGGGCATTCAGATCCACCACAGAACTCTTGGTTCTGAACAAAACATGTCACTAGGTACTATATTTTAATCTTTAATCTTTTATTGCATTGATCAGAAACATGCATATTCTTAATAATTTTCACTTGTTGTAACTTGTATTGTATTTGTAAGACTAGACTATTACTCTTTTTTATTATGTATTAACAATGTTACAACCATGGTTTTAACTTTTATATATGAACTGTCTTATGAGATTTCGGTCGAGATAGGTTGATATATAGAGGGGTGGAGATCCTTAATTGTAATGATATGGATAAAATATGGGTCATTTCGACCCCATATCGATGGAGACATGTTGCTTGGGTTCCAACAATATCACCACCGATATGACCGATATGACCAATATGTCTATATAAAGGGTATAGATGACCAATATGTGTGAAATAATTGTGTATTTGTATGTTATTTATTGTTCTAATAACTTGGAATATCGAAATTTTCAATAAAATTGGGAAAAAAATCGGATTTTTGAGCTTTTTCCGACTTTTCCATCGAAATCGTCGAAATTTCCCGAAATTTCGGCGAAATTTCGGTATTACAAGTGACCGAAACGAGATTGAAATCGAGATTTCGAACCTTGTGAATAAGCTTCCTTATATATGTATTTAATCCATTAAACGATGTAACATTTCACCTAAAAGACACATCCAAAGCCAAAAGGCACATTCAAAATTTGTGATTTTCAGTTATTTTTAAAAAAAATAAAAATTACTATTAAATCGCAACAAAAATAAATATTTTGTATTGCATCACATGGACGTATTAACATTTCTTTATTTAAGTTAGTTCATTTTGATATTTGGAACCCTCGTTGTGTTCCTGACCACTAAAGGCGTATGTTCTGTCATGTAGCTATTGATGATTATTGTAGAATTTCTTGGATTTTTTTTATGAAAACAAGCAGATTCTGGTTCAGTCATTCAAACTTTATTAATGAAATAAATAACATTTTTTCTGTAATGTTAATTATGCCAGCTTTGACAATGCCTTGTAGTTTTGTACCATCTAACTCTCTCAGTTCTTCAGGTCCCTTATCTTACATTAGACTTCATGTACCATCAACAGAATTGTGTCGCTAGGTGCAAACATTGTCATTTTCTTAATGTTACTAGGACTCTTCTTATCCATGGTCATGCTCCCCTCTCTTTTTGGGGTGATGTTGTCTTTACTGCATGCTACATGGTCAACCGTGTGCCATCCTCCGTGTCGGGAATAAAGGTTTCTTTTTTCGATTGCATTTCCCTATAATGACCTTTACTCTCTGACATCTCGTGTCTTTGGTTATGTGATTTTTTCATCACATGCCTCCTGGTCGTGACAAGTTCTCTCCCATGCCTGTAAAGTATGTTTTCATAGGCTACTCCCGAACACAGAAACAGTGTCGTGCTTTGATTCTGTCAAACGGAAGTACTATGTTAGTGCTGACGTCACTTTCTTTGAGTATGTCATGTATTTTTCTCTTGCTAGTGTCAGGATGAACCAATTCGAGTCTAGTGAGGAGGTTTACGTTCCACATCTTCCTTTGCCATCAACACTACTACCACCTTTGGTTCCTCTACCCCACCACGTCATCCTAGTGGCTCCTCCATCACCTCCTTCCGTGGTTCATACCTTGTCTATGTACTACTTTCACGAGCCGCCTATTATACCCCAGTTCCTGTACCTTCCCCATTATCCTGCATGTTCCAAGTAAATTCTTAACATTCAGGTAACTTATGGCATTGGTGATTTATCTAGATCAAGGTTTAGGAAAGCGGTATGCATATGTGTTTGATCTGGTGACTGAATAACGATTAAGCGGTATGCATGGGTATATGCGGTTTTACGTGATTTTCTAATTTTTTTATATGAATAAATAAATATCTACAAAAGTAACCACAGTTGAACTACAACCATTGTAATTACTTTTTTTATAGCTATTGTTACTAAATATAATTGATATACGGTTTACTAAATATATCCAACTCATTTGATCAAATGATGATTTACAACTAATGTAGTTAGTTTTTCAATACCACTTAATTTCTAGTGTTCAGTTCTGTGATCAACTTGCAAATAAAAGCTCCAATAAAATGATAAATAGCATCTATCCATCATAATAACGCAGAGGGAATATCTTACTGATCTTCTCTTTAAGACATGGATGTCAGACTGCATGCCTTCCATTACTCCCATGGACTCCAGCATGAACGATACATATGAAGTGGACAAGAGGAGGCACATGGAGCTCGTTGGGAAGCTCCTCTATGTGAATATTACTAGGCTAAAAATCTCCTTTGCAGGGAGCAAAGTCAATCAGTTTATGGAACAACCACGTCAGGGTCACACAAATTCTATTCATGTGATCCTAAGGTATCTGAAGTCTTCTCCTGGTACATAGTTGTTCTTTAGTAGAGGGACTTCTCTTGCCATCATGGTCTGTGTAGATGACTTTGCAGGATGCGTAAAGACATGAAGTCTACCATTAGTTTGCAGTTTTCCACAGGGAGTTCTTTGGTCTCATGGAAAAGCGAGAAGTAGACAGGGTTGCCAGATCTAGGGCATAGTTTCTATACAGAGTTGTGTCGTAAGGGAGCATTGAGATGATGACCAGATTTGTTTTGATAGACTTCGTTGTTGTTACACCTCTTCTCAGCAGCCAATGCGTTTGTTTCGTTGCCAATTATCCCACTTTTCATGACAGGACCAAACACATTGATTGAGGTAGATTGCCATTACATTTGATATGCTATAGAAGAGCTTTATTTCTACTTTCTATTTTAGCTCAGGGGACCAAGAACATATGCATTCATCAAGGCGCACAAGATTGTAAATTTTTATGGGCGCTTTGGATCCCTTTGAAAAGTAAGGTCTTCCTACGGATTCAACTATGGGAACGGACTCTGACAAGGAGACGATGAGCTTCTTTTCATCCATGTGTTGATGACTCCTGTCTCGTTTGTAATTTGACATCTGAAGATCCCAGTCATTTATTTTTCTCTTGCACTAGCGTGCGAAAGTTATGGGATGCCGTATGTATCTCTTGGCTTGATCCTTGCTCTCTCACTTGATCTTTTGGGACAATCTTTTAGCGTACCAGTTCAAATCCGCCTCTGATTTATGGAAACTGATCGCTACTCTTTGGGATATCTAAGTCTCTCGCAATGGAGTTTTGTTTAGAAATGGGCGGTATTATGAGAGGAATGTAACCCTTTTATCGGGTCTTTTCTCGAGACCTGATTGTTGTAAGTAGGGTTATAAAAAATGTGCCTCGAGACACTGAAGCGTACTTCTCGAAGTTGTTTTCCAAGAAAATTGCCTCGAAGTGCCCTCCTCAAGCAACCCAGGTGAGGCGTGTGCCTTGAGGCGCTGAGGCAGGCCTCAGACCATTGAAACGCTCATGTTTGATACCCAAATTTTTATTTTATCTTATATTATATAGATATGATATCTTAAGCGAGACCCCTGTGCTGGTAGGGTATGGTGCGACTGGTAGGTGCATACAACGATTCTTTAACCGGGTTTAGCAAATTGGATGGTTAGAATTCAAAGAATATCAATATATATGTTAGTCATATACCATATATAATGCAACATAAACATATTGTATGTTGTGTATGTTAATAATATATGTTAGTCACATAATTTTGCTTCACCTATGCACTTAAAGGGAGGTACTGTATATCGACAAGAACTTCACCCTGCCAACATTAATGGAGGTCATAATAGGCTTTACATTGTATACACATGACAATACGTGTTAGAATTCAAATCAAATCATGCAGGGAATATTATATATTCTCGTGTTTATAACATAAATGGTGAATATGTTGATGATATATAATTATGCTTTATTGTAGTTATGTATATTTTCCTATATAAATCGAGGCTTACACCTCGACCACCTCGAGGCTTATGCTTCACCTCGTCAATAGAAAACTACCTCGTCGCATGTTTTTTTAATCCATGACTATGACTGTAAGTTTACCACTTTTTAATTCATCTTGGGTCGAGCGCTGATTACGAGTTTCCCCCTTTTTTATTTAAAAAACCCTAGCTAGAGGGCTGTTCCATATGTGTTGTTCCAAGATGAGCATGACTGACATTTATGCTCTATCTTAAGGGGGGAATGTTGAGAGTTATTTTATATTTGCTTATTTATTTTGTCTTATGGTGCACTTTGCTCTCTAGGGCTTCTCTATATAAGAGAGCTCTGTGGTCCTCATAAATAGTAGTTATTTTTTTCTCTCCACACCTTAATGAAGTGAAATGTCACACCTTAATGAAGTGAAATGTCATGAATGTGTTTTGTTTATACTTATATATCATATAAACACATAAATATACCAATTTGATTTATCTTTTTAAGAATTGAAGCTCACGCCTCGAGGCATGCACCTCACCTTACTTGCAAGAAATGATCTCGATTTACACCTCATTTCCTTAAACCTTGTGGTAGGGTATCGTGTAATACAAAGGCATGGAGATCGTAGGAATTAACGAACATGGATGCCACTAGGCATTCATGTGGAGAAAGATGAGCTGTAGGAGGTCGTGGACTTGAGATTGTGGTGGCAGAGAAAGATGAGCTATATGTGGTCGTGGGCTCGAGATTGTAGTGGCAGGAGCCTCGAGGCTAGTTCATATAGGGCACAAATTTAGACCATGGAAGGACATATCGATATCGTTTCGATATTGTGTCGATATCGATATATCGACGATATATCGCCGATATATCGCCGATATATCGCTATATCTAGGAATCTTTCTGAAGAAAATGACTGAAATCGGATATATCGATATATCGATTTCGATATCGGTCCCATGCCGATATGGATATATCGGCGATATATCGCCGATATATCGGGATACGGCCTTCCATGATTTAGACTCCTAGGGAAGATCTTAATGTGGAAAATGAGGGTGGTTGTAGTGGCAACATATTTGTCCGAGTGGAAGTCTAATATTGTTTTGGTACATGAGTGTAAGTTGGAGATGTCTAATAAATGGGGTTCGAGAAGCTCGAGCGACCTGAAGTTGATGGACTCTGTTGTAGCTTATGCAAATGGTAGATTAAATTGAATTTTGGTTAGGTGGAATGCGAAGATATTTATGTGCAAGGATGTGGTATGTTGGTCTAGAGTGATGAACGTGGACACGAGGATTGGTAATGTCCTGCTCATGGTCTCTAGTCTGCAGGTTGAATTAGGCGTTATAAGGGTGGAAGTGAGGAACGTAGTTTGTGAAGCTTGATTATAATTTTATTAGTTATTTGGTTGACGTGGGAGATTTTTTTTGAAGACCATAAGAGGGGGTAACACGCTATGGTGCCCTCCCCAATATATTAAATTAAAAACAGTAAAATGAAAACAAAGAAGAAGTACAAATGAAAAGAATCAGAGAGATGGTCCAGGCATCCACAAGAGCCTTTGATTGAAACACAACATTCTCAAAATAGAATCTATGACCCGAGAACACCAAGGCATTTCTAGCCAGCTAAATACTCCAAATCAAAGAGATCGGTCCCAAAAACTCAATCCGCGGTCGCCGACGGGCCGAACGAAAGGAATCCCAGAAAGCGTCAAAAGACGACGTGCTGACCCAACCAAGGTCCAAAAAGGCCCAAGAACCGACCGTGTAAGAGCAGGTGAAAAATAAATGGTCCACCAATTCAGCATCCTCCCTGCACAAGTAGCATGCCTCGGAAGAAGAGCCAAAAAACCGCGCGCACCGGTCACGAGTCATTAAGCGCTTGCGCCTGAAGAGCCATAGGAAGAAGCCAATCCACTCCGAAAGTCGAAGTTCCCAGATCAAAGAACAATCCTTGACAAGAATCTCGGAGGGAGCGGGTGGTGGCCTGCGTATCACCGCGTAGGCCTTCCTGACCGAGAAAGGGGAGCCCCTCCAAACCTAGTGGTCCCTCCCCTCGTTGGGGCCCTCGCAATTAGCCAAAGAATCACACATACGAAGGAAATCCTCAAACCTCTTGTCCGAGAAGTTAGCGCAGAACCGAGGCATCCAGTTCCCGTCACACCACACATCAGCCACCTTTGCGTCCTGGTCCGCCGCGAAGGCAAATAGCTGTGGGAAGCGGATAGCGAGAGCCCCATTATCGGTCCAGTTGTGATTCCAAAACACAAAAGAGAGGCCGTTGCCCAATATGGGTCTGAAGAGCTCGTGAAAACGAGGGAGCACCGAGAGGACCCCCCTCCAGAATGGGGACGTGCACATCCCCGTAGGGAGCCCAGGAGATATTTCAATCACACTTTTCTTGAGGAGGGCTGACTGGATAGTCATGATTAATGTGTATTGGGTTATAGGTGGACATATGCACACATATCAGAAAAGAGGTCGCTTGTATGGGATTCAACGTAGGGGTTGGGGAATCTTAGCTGATGGGGCTAGGCGAGGAACGGTTTGTGGGTTTCTAGAAGGGCAATTACGTGGATGGATCGAAGGCCTTCGAACTCTTCTCTAGGCTTGGGAGCATGAGAGGGAAGCTGAAGGTGTATAAGTGCAAGATATCGTTGGTGTAGAAGGATGTCGACCTAGATAGTGGTTGATGTGCTTGACAGAGTTGTGAGTTCCATGCTACTTTGTAAAGCATAGGTTGAGCTTATGTTGGAACCAAGGTTTTAAAAACCAAACCAGACATCAAACCGATCAAGTGTCGGTTTTGGGTTTTCATGGTCGAACCTATGGAACCGACCGGTCGAACCGGTGATGACGTTAACAATTTAATTAAGCCGGAAAAAACCAAACCAGTACATTACTGATTTGGTTCATACAGTCCGACCGGGTCAAACCGAGTTGGACCGACAGTTAATACAAATATATGCATTATGTTACATCTTGTAAATAATATATTTGCAAAAAAACCCATATAAAGACATATGCCTACATTATTCTGCACTATGTATTAGAAAAATTAATTGAGATTACTAACCTGGAAACTTTGACTTTGGTTGTATTAATGCATGAAATGAAGACCAACTAGCAAAATAAAAAAATAGAATGTTGAAATGTACTCATTTAAAATATGCATGGACAATGCTACTAGTATTGTTTATAAGGACTCAGATATGTTGCTATTAGTATTTGTTGCATTTACCGAGACAAATAAACTAGTATTTGTTGATAACTTGATACTTCAAATGTATAGCTACCACTTACCACTTTCATGTTCAAATGCATATTGTAAATCAGATAACCAAATTACATACTAATACAAACTAGTAGCTTAGTAGTTTGATGCTTTTGATACATGCCTGGACTTCCCCAAACTAGTGACACATGGAATACATATAAGTTATATAACTGTATAAGATCTTATCTAATTTAATTTCTTGAAATTCAACTCCTTGCAAAATAAACTACTCATCTCATCTATCCTTGTCCAAAAAAGTTTATCATGCTACATTAAACAAATATCAAGCCCCCCAAAAAATATGTTAAATGATATAGAAGCTAGAAAGTATTTCTAAGTTTTTGAGGTTTTTGTCTCTCCTATATATGGATTGTAAAATAAATAGCAAGCCCCAAATAGTAACTTACGGAGATTTAATATACATCAACCTTAGTTACCGTCAACTGCAAAATGATGTTTCAATGGTGAGTCGATAGAGACTTCCTACAATGGCGTAGCCAAAAGAAGTAAACAACAAATGGGAGAAGCTGTACCGGTTTATCAACAGAGTTAGCAAGACCGACGTGCAGATGTGCTGCTATGCTCTCGCTGCTTGAAGATAGATGATCGGCATCCGCAAATGTGCATATATTGGAAGGGAACAAATACAGTGACTGTAGGGAGATGGGAATGGAGAATGAAGTAATGCATACGATCTTTGCAGGGAGATAGGAATGGAGAAGGGAGTACTACGTACTATCTTTGCAATCGATGGGGAATGGGGATACGAAACGTTTTAATATTTTATAATAAAAATAAGATTGGATCTTTGCAATTGCAATCGATGGCGAGTGGGGGAGAATCACATGATAAGAGACATTTTAATATTTTATAATAAAAATAAGATGCTTTTTAGCATTATAGTATCCACGGTAGACTTTTTAACTTTGGAGAACATCCGATTTCTATTGTGTTATTTTGGATTTGTTTAAATTAAGATTTTTTTCTCCCAAAAATAGTGGTTCAACGGTGGTTTGGTTCAAGCGGTTCAAACGGTTCAACTGGATTTTGACCGGTTTTGATTGGTTTCGACTGGTTTTGACTTCCTAAAAACCGGTTGGTCCAACCGTCCTCCCTCCGGTTCTTGGTTCAACCGGGTTGAACCGGCCGGTTCGGTTTTAAAACCTTGGTTGGAACTATAAAAGATGGCAATAGAGGGAAAATTGACTGGTGGTAGTGCTCATGACTGACTTGGGTAATGGATGAAGATGCAAACATGACTTTCTTCCCCACCATTGTGAGTGGGAGAAAAAGTTGGAAACACTTTCATGCGAATGGTGTAATTGGGTCAATCTTTTGATGAGATGAGTAGGTTGGCAGAGCTGATCATTGAGTATTTCAAGGCCTTTAATAATTAAAATCATGATTTTGGTAGAGGAGTGAAAATAAGAAATTGACTGGAGACGGTGCTTATGACCAACTTGGGTAAAGGTGGAGAACGTAAACATGAAGTTCTTCTACTCCATTGAGTGAGAAAAAGTTGGAAACACATTTATGTTGTTGATGTAATTGGGTTGGTTGTTCGAGGAGATGAGTATATTGGCAGAGTGATCATTGAGTATTTCAAGTAAAAAGCAAAGTCATGCTTATTGTGGAGATGGTGTTGCAATTTTGCAATGCCTTTATATCATTCTATATCCGAAAAGAGCTCATTTGAGTTTGCATGATTAGTCGGGGCCCTTTAAATGAGTAAGGTATATACCTTAGCTATATTGGATACCGTATCATTATTGGTTCATAGAAATAAGTAAGAATAACCATTGTGTAATAGTTGATTTAAAGAGCTATATCAGGGACACAAAAATAGTAAATAATACTATATAATATAGTCCTCTTTAGTTTGAGAAAAGATGTCAATTTTCTCCATAGATCGATATTAGACGGATGAAAATGATGCATATTCTCTACATAGGTTCATAGATTTAGAGTGATTAAATTAGTCGAGTTAAAACGTTAGCTTGGAGAGATCGAGGTAGATGAATCATGTTCATAGATTGGCAGGAGATGGGCAATTTTCCTTTGAACCCCCACTCCCACCCTTCCAATAAGGCACCCAAAAAGCCCATACACCCATACACACAGACACCTACATACACACACACACACAAGCTTGTCTGTGCGCGTATTAGGTTACATGAGATATACGATCTATCGGAGGAACAACGATATAACAAAATGCTTTTTGAAATCATATGATTGACATTATTATCATATAGTTAAATGAGATATCTTTTGCGTAAACCTGGGAGAGGACATAAAATGTGGGAATCCATACTTAGGGTAATCCATGTCATTCAATATGTAGGATGCATGAGTATTATGAGTACTCGAGGTTAGTGTGATCGTGATAGATTGTATTTCATGAGTCATCTATTTCGATGGAATGATATGGCATGATGGATTTTAGTTGCTTCATTTAAAGTTAAATGAGATTTGATTGAATTAACTCTCACTACAATAAACCTAATCAAGTTACAAGTGGTTTGGATATCAATTCGAAAGCATTTGGATTGATTATCTATGCGATTCCATTTCTGAAGTATTAGTTGGACTACTTTTAACATTCATTATCCCTAATATCTGATTCATGGATATGCTATGTCCATATAATATCAGTATTTGTGTTTATTGAATACTAATATATCCAATTTGATTGGGATATCCTTATCTAGGATATCCTTATCCAATATATCGCTATCCGTGAATCATGAATCATGATAGTTGGGTTGAAATATTCACGAACTCTCTCTCTCTCTCCCTCTTTTGGTCTCCTATTGTAGGTCTGATCCTACGGCCTCGCATCCGGCGAGCCTTCTCTTCTCCCACCCTACGATTTCTTCCACCATCAAAAAATATAAATTTTCATCGTTGTAAATTTCTCATTTGCATCAATTGGTATCAGAGCATGGTCTACATATCGCCCTCTCGATTTGACGATCTATACAGATATGCACGCATACACCTAACAAAAGAATCTCGTAACGGAATGCAAACAACGTGCTGACTAAGCATACAACAAGGAATTGATGTTCATGTAGCTCGAATTTCAGTTGAGTCTATGGGAGTTAGATTCAGAATTTCAGACCCTAAGCACTACAGGGTCGACTCCATCACCATTTGTGGCACTACAACCACCCGAAATTGCTGTCCAGGAGGTTTCCAAACCCTCACCGCCATCTCCAGTTGTCGTCGTCAATGCAACCCTCGTCCAAGGCAAGTTTGAAGATCACGCTAGAAAAGAAAGTGAAGAAACATAGGAAAAAGAGCCATATGGAGTTGCTGTCCAACACATTTCGGTTCTGCAGTCGTCGTGGAAATCGACTCCAGCACATCCTCTGGCCATTCCATTCCCTCCACCAACTCCTCCAAACCTGGTGCAACCCTCTCCGCCACCCCCAACCATAGTGGCATCGACCGCTGCCACATGCTCCCTTACCCCTGATACCACCTCCTACAAACACTTCAACACTCCCGCACCCCCTCTCCTTAGCCTAACCCCACCACTGCTGCATCCCACGTCGCCACTCTGTTGGCCTCCCTCCGACCCCGCCTCCCATCCTACCTCCTCCTCATGAGCCTCGAGCTTGTGTGCTATGCCGTGCATCGCTCGCGCGGGCCCCACCACCTCCTTGTGCGCATCCAACGCGACCATCACCGTTGCCTCCGCCACTAACGACGCCACCATCGAGTTTGGAAAGCTCAAACCCTAAGAAGAGAAGAAAATTCTTGCATGATCGGATGCTTTCTCCCCAAGAAATAGGAGTCACATATCTCTTGGAAGTTTTGCACTTATACCCCTTTCTCAAAACCCTTTTATGAAAAGATTAAATTGAAGAATAAGGCAAAATGGAGTTTTTCTTGTGTAGGGATACATATTTTACAATTAGACCCCTCTTTTCCCAAGGATTACAAAAGGAACATGGAAGAGGGGAAATGATTATCTAATCATGGGATCAAGTTGAGATCATTTTATCACATATGTCAAAAATCAAGCAATTTGTCAGGAGATGAATTTTTTGAAGCGACAGAGAGTTGATGCAGCATGAAACAAATTAATAATGATCATTTTTTCGTTCGTTAGTTAAATTATGTTTGAGTTAATATTATTGAGTCCGTTGCAAATTTATTTTAAATAAAGAGATCACATGTGATCTCTAATCAGTTAGTTGATTGTATTAAGTAGTTAATCGGTTAGAGATATTTAGAGACTATTTAGAGTCAATTAGGATATGTTAGGATCTGAAAATTTATTCGCTTTCCGTTTTTGTAATCCATCCCCTCCAATATAAGGGGGATGGAAGTCTAGTGTTTAATGCAATTTAGAATTAATTAAAATTTGAGATTTATCTCATCTTTCTCTCCCTCTCCCTTCTCCCTCGACGCGATTTCCACGCTTCTTTCCCAAATCCCTTGCATCCGGCGAGCCTTCTCTTCTCCCAACCCTCCGATTTCTTCCACCAATTATTTCCACCATCAAAAAATATAATTTTATGTAAATTCTTCATTTGCATCACTCACTCTACGTGTTGATGCATTGATGAAATATGAAATCCAACAGTGCAACACAACCACCACACTTTTCTTCTTTTACTCCTGCATGCACAAGAAATCCATCTCGAGGATCTTCTTCTCCCGATCTTGAGATTGCATCTTACACATTAGCCTCTTATTGACGTACATAAAGCACACATGTGAGAGATTCTTCCTCTGAAGAAGATGCTCTAATGAAGTTGGAGAAGTCAAGGGCTACACATAGAATAATTACGATGAGACCTTCACTTGCGTGATTATGCTTACATTCATCATGTTATTGTTATCTATAATTGCACATCATATCTTTGGTATTTAGCAACTGGATGTCAAAATTGCATTTCTCAATAGATATTTTGATGTCAAAATTGCATTTCTCAGAGGATACCTTAACGATAAAATCTACATGGAGCAATCACAAGTTTTCATTGAAGAGGAATGTAAGGTTTGCAAGCTTAATAAGTTCATATATGACTTGAAACAAGTTTCTCATAGCTGGAGAACATCAGATTTAATAAACCTCATGGGGTTATGTGTTTGTTCGAAATCCTGGTAAACCATGTGTATACAAGACATTCATTGTGTTCATTGTGCTTTACTAAGGTGGCATCTAATTTCTGAAGAATAGTGTACAGATGATGAACAATGTGAAAATTTGATAGTCCCAAACTTTTGAGATGAAAGATCTCAGGATGCCTCTTATGTCCCGCGCTCGAAAGTGTTTTAGAAAAATAAAAAAAGAGGGTCTTCAGACTTTCACAACAAGGATACACCAAGAAAATATTGTAATGACTTCATATAGAAAATTTCAAGAAAGGTTTCTTCACATAATATATTGTGTGTCTAAAGGGACAACTCCTCAAAATGTTGAGGTTAGGAGGGTTATGACTAAGTGGCCTTATGCATCATTTGTAGGATGCTTGATGTATGCCATGATGTAAACGATACTTGATATGTGCCACCACTGTTGCAATTGTCGGTCGATTAGACCTGAATTTTCGGTCAGAATATGGGATGTGAGGGGGTCATCGAGTGGATACTCTCTATTTGGTCAATATTTGATCCAATTGAATATTCGGTCCAACTATTCGGTTGATTGAACGAATAGTCGGTATTCACTGTCTGCTGATTTTTTTAAATTTTTTGATCCATTTATCCTGGTATCACCACACATATTAAAGCTTTAGATATGTAACTTGTTACTTGGCAATTTTATCTTAGATTCTTGTTGATTGATGACCACATATGTTCAAATTTATAATAATATATGTATTGGAGTTTATATTTTTATTTAAAATAATTTAAAAATACATAATCAAATATTTCTGAATAGTATCGTGAATGCCTGATATTCTTCATTTAGTGACCCTCCGATTGAATATCAAATAACGACTTTTGCAACATTGCATGGATTTGAGATAAAATGCTAATTAACAAGTTACATATATGGAGCTTTAATCTTTGCGGTGATATCGGTATAAATGGGACCGACCAAAAAAATTTAAAAATAAAAAAATTTTAGCAGTCGACCGAATAGTTGGACTGAATATTCTGTTGGATCGAAGATTGACTGAATATAGACTATTCAGTCAGTGACCCCCTCATCATATATTCGGAGCAAGTATCCTATCTAGCCTGCCAACTATTATAACAATTGGAGTTGTAAATTGTTAATCGTTTATGAAAAGAAAATACTAGGTTGCAACAAAAGAACTTCATGTAGCAATGACTCAAGACTTCCTTAGACCATGATACAACAACCTTTAGCTCTTAGGGTATTTCGGCTTGGATTTTCAATCTAATGTGTATGATGATAAATCTACTATTGGTTGCATCCTTTTCTATTGAATGACAATAGTATGAGCCAAGTGTAGCAAGAATAATGATACGGTTTTTTAGACAAAGTTGAGTATTGACTGCATGAGATGTAAGAACTATTTCTATAAGATATGCAAATTTGTAACAAAAATTGGCAGTCTATAGTGACAGAGTGACTGATCTACGGATCAAGTTGTTAGACTTAAAAATCAAATGATAGCCAGACGAGTATGTGTATTAGAGAGGTTCAAGAATGGGTTAGAGATGTGGTGGGATACTGTTGGACATGTAAGCTCATGGAGAGCCATTTTGCAAACATGTATTGCTTTTATATCATTCTGCATTTGAGTTGAAGCATTTTTGAGTTTGCATAATTAGTTAGGTCCATCCATATGACTATACCTTGTCCATATTGTATATCGTATATTATTAATAAAGAAATAGATCAAATTAATTGATGTTAATATTTGATAATATAACAAGTTAAACAGAGGACACTCATTTAGCATATCATTTGGCTGATGTTCTGATTAAGGATCATATATCGATGCACTGGTGTGCATATAAACATACATTTGATATATGATCTGCGCATATCATTAGGCTGATATTCTGATTAAGGACCATATATCGATGCACTGGTGTGCATATAAACATACATTTGATATATGATCTGCGAAAGGAATCATCCATATTTATATATGAGAAACTAAGAGATTGAGCTCAATCACGGGACTTTAGGATAAAATGAATTCCATCCGTGATCATCGTTTTTAAAAATAAGATACGGATCTGAGAATACCAACATGGTTTTTGAAAGATTATAATTGATATTGTTGCCTATGGTCAAATAAAAGATTATTTTCTTAACCTTAGAATGTAATAGACAATGTGGGAATGCATACTTTGTGTAATTCATGTCTTCATTATGTAGGATGCATGAATATTATGAATACTGAAGGTTGAAGAGATGGAATAGACTGTTTCCATGATTTCCATTGCAATTGAATGGTCGAACATGCTAGATTTTATTGGTTTGTTGAAAGAGAAATTGAATGAGATTTGATTGGCTCAAGAATCTGTGTTTATTGCGCAAGTAGGATCTCCAATGTTATTGGGATATCAGTATATAGGACATCTTTATCCAGGATATCACCTTCCATGAATCATAATGGGAATAGTTGGGTTGAAATATCCAAGTATTTAGAATCATGCTTTGATTATGCGAATTGGATTCTCATATGGATCATGGATAGCACTATCCGAGAACATCGAGTCATTTAGTCAGGTAGAAATTTCTAAGTATCACTGAATAGTGTGTTGATTTTGTGAATTGGATCCATATAGATGAAGGATCAATTGGTGAATTGATTTACAGGAATTGATGTTCAATTTTGTGAAATTGATTCACAAATGCATTTGGACTGATGGAACATATGTAGTCAAAGTTGGAACCTGAACACAAGTGGAACAAACTCTCCTTATACAAGGAGAGAGGACGTCCATTAGAGTATGGAGATTCAACCCTAGTTGTCCGCTCCCCTGTCCTTATCTCACTTTCTTGGCTGTCCATTCCTCTCTTTCTGTCCTCATCTCAATTAGAGCAACTTCTTTTGAGGAAGAAGCTCTCGCATGCGTACTCCGTGCACACGACTAAGAGATCATTGCATGAGACACAATCTCGAGGTCATTGAGAAGAAGATCCTTGAGAAGGATCCTTTGAATATGGAAGTAGAGAAGAATATCATGGTGGTAGTGTTGGATTTGGAGCGATTGTCACTTCCATCAGTACTTCATTTAATACAATAAATCCTACTATTGCCAATAACCGTCTAGGTACTGATTTCCATGTGGTATTCTGAAGGACATTGTTAAATTCAATTGACAAATATGTTCATTTTTTTTCATGGCTTGAGTGAAGCATGTGGGTTCAAGCTGGAAACGAATAGGTAGAGTTCATATAACTATATTAACTCTTTTTCTTGGGAATGCCATGTATGTATTGAGTTGTCATTTTATGAGTATGGGTGGAAGTTTTGGGTGTTGGCGGTGATAGAACTGAAGTGTTGATAGTGAGTTTAACATTGGAGGTATTGGTGAGGAAGATGAATACAGTGGTATGATGGTATCATGGAGTAAAAGGGATGATAGGCATGAAATGATAAACGGAATAGTAGGAGAGTTGGCGGGTATTTGTAGGTAGACTTACACTAATGGATTGAGAAGGAATAGCGTTTGATAAAAAAAACCAATCTGGAGATAAGCAGCTTCCCAATTGTGTTGTAGCATCAATAAGCTTTGTGATGGTCACCATATCCCAAGAAATTATGTAATGCTTACAAAGCTGAAGTTCATGTTGTTTATAGGCCTACGTTAAAGTATAGCAGCCACAACCAAATCTATATTCAACCATCTTGCCAAATATTACTTTGTAAGGAATCTTGCCTCCAATCGTATAGGAGGGCAATATATCAATAGTAGGACTTACAGTCTGAAGAGCATTACACCAGAAACTTGCAGGGGCCGAGCTCAATTATACACCTGTTTTATCTCATTGGACCCATTTTGTTGATGTGTATATGGTAATGACGTTGGTTTTGATCAATTCATGCAGTCGTGGATATTCTTTAGCCCCAAAAAGCGATTATATACCTTTCAGTTTCTTTTGAAATTGTATTTCAATAGAGCTGTAGAAACGAAGTACGGAGTAGACATCAGATTTTGGAACTAAAAGAAAACACAAGTAATTTTTGTGCAAGCATCAATGATGGTAAAATATTTGTATCCTTCGTGTGATAAAAATTGTCCATACATGCTAATTGATACATATGTAAACATAAGATAAAGTGGCTGAGATCTGATAGTGTTCGCAGGGGGTAAAACACTTGGTGAGATTTAGCTTGAAGGCAAACACCACATGGTTTATGAAACCACAAGTATGAACTTGGTAGCACTCTGGTATTTATGAAAGGTTTGACAATATCGCAAATGGCATGACCTAATCTTTGTTGCCACTCTTGAATAGGAACTTCTTAGCTGGCAGGCAATGCCAAGGTAGTAGAAGTTGGTAGTCGGTACTTGGTCCGCCAGGTTACCGACTAAGGATTAATCGACAGTCGGGTTGCCAATCGGATTTAGTAAAACTTTAGTGATTTTGATTTTTTAAGTATTTTAGATATATACATTTAGCGGACCCCACTTAATTGTGGGAAAAGGCTTTGTTGTTGTTGATTTTAGATATATACATAAATTTTTATATAAATATTCTTATATTTTGCATAGACAATTTTTGATACTATAATACTTTCATAAAAACATAACAAGAATACTACACCCATTAACAAAATAACATTCATAAAAATGAACATCATAAATATACTAACCAGTAGCATTAGCAGTGAATGATTACATATAAAAATGAATCATCCAGATGTATATGTGTATAGTAACCAATAGCATTAGCATTAATAATAATGTGAAACTGAATAACATAAACTGTTGATATGCCTTGAACTCCAATCATCCTTTTCTACTGAACCGAATTGAAGAACTGTATTCTGCATTATCACCAAGAAGTGCGGTTAAAGCCCGCTACCGTATCATACCCTACTGGCACATAAGTCTTGATATCCAAAACACTACCCTACCCTAAACGAATTTTGATTTTGGTATTTTATTCCGTTGGCATTTGTGAGCCATTTGTCATGGGAGTAGTATATAAACTCCCTAGTATAACAAGATAGCATAAAACTTATATACATAACCCTCTATACTTTCAATATTACATACATATTCTCCGTGATCATGAAGTACAGCTAGAACCCTGAATATTTGCTTAATTCTTAGGGATTTTTACACCTGTAACCTTGTATACTTTTGCGGGAGGAGGGTTATGGGTGTATGATTAGTTGAAGACTTAAGCACCATTCGGGGTTTTGGGTGTAATTCTCAATTATGGAGGGTTATGTATGCAATGTTGAAAGTATGTAGAGTCATGGATGCAAAAATCCCAAACATAATCGAGTTATGAACTAAATACACTGCTTAAACACGTAATTAAAAACTCAGCCGAGTAGGCCGTCTAGTCCGCCCGATTAGTCGGGTCGACTGACTAAGCCTAGTCGAGTCGGCTACTCCTCCGAATCGACTAATTGAGCCGACTAATGAGCCGATTTTTATAAACTTAGACAAAGCAACGAAAGGTGAAGGTTGCTGGTTCATAGATGTTTTTTAGTTGGAATCTACAACTTGTACCACCATAATATTTTGCTCACCCTTGCAGGCTTGTTGTTAGCTCCAAGGTTTAAAAAAGCGTGAGGCGGTCCGAGGTGTTTTCCCGAAATGTGAGGCGAGGGCGTAAGCCTCGAGGCGGTCGAGGCGTAAGCCTCAATTTTTTGGAAAGAAAAATTAAAATTAAAGCAAAATAAATTGGAATAAATACTAACAACACAAAAAATTGCAATATATTGTCCTAAAGTTCAATACAAACTACAAACTACAACTATGATTGTCTAAAGTTCAAATACGATTGTGAAAGTAGAAAAGAAAACATAAAGTAGGAAATAAAGTTTCACACAAGCATGAAATTAATGCAACATATGTTCCATCACTATTGTGTGATACATCAAAATCGCAAATCATCAAAATTGATTCAACGAATCAACTTCAGTCATCTCGCCCCTCAGCAGTGTTGTCGCCGCCATCGTCATCGTCACTGCTACTCATTGGATCGTCATCGGAGTCATCCATAAAATTCAAGTGCACATCATCTTCAGCTTCATCCTCGCTTCCATCCTCAGAATTGGAGTACTCCTCGTCAACATTAATTGGAGCTTTTCCTTTACCTAATCAAGAAAGTAATATGCATATTGCATAGTCAACCATTTGAAACACAATTCAAAAAAAAGCATCAAACATTCTTTTAATTTATAATATTGTATTGCACCTTTGTCATTTTTTTCCCCTTCTTTTTAGGCCGAGCGACTTGAGCTCCTCCACCTCTTTCACCTCCTTCCTCCTCAAGCGGATCATCGTCAAGGGGTATGTTTGCATCAAGATCCTGATACGCCTCGACATCTTGTGCTTCTGAAATCCATTCATCACCGGAGTCAATGTCTTCCAAACATAATGGATCTTCTATTGTTTTCTTCCTCAATTCTCTATGTTTCAATTTCAAATTGAACATGATGTAAACCAGATCATTGAGCTTCGCTTGTGATAAACGATTTCTTCTCTTAGTGTGGACCTATATAGACATACGTAAGGTTTAAGTGATTAACATGAAACAAAAACACTATCATAAAATTAAATAATGCTTTAACCACTTACTTGATTAAAGGAGCTCCAATTACGCTCACACCCAGAAGCACTACAAGTCAAGCTCAACACCCTAATAGCAAATGCTGCCAATTCAGGTGTTTCATCACCAAACAACGTCCACCAATCCGCTGGTAAAGGTCAACCACACATTTTAGTAATTATGTAGTATATGGAAAACTCTTAAAATTTATTTACAATACTTACCAGGACTTCTTGTTTTCCTTGAATTAACAACATTTGCCCATCCAAAAAATCCTCTTGCATGCATGAAGGAATCAAGTTGTGAATCTGCTTTCATCCTCGCATCTGGATCAATGATCAATCTTTCCATGCATGAAAACAATCCCATTTTCACCTCTAAGTGGTTGGAGAATGTCGGTTCATAATGAAAGTGGGGATTGAGGAAATAAGCGGCAGCATGCAAAGGCCTGTGAAGTTGACGATCCCAACGGCTATCCACAATATCCCAAATAATTTTATATTTGGTCTCGTCATTTTCAAGATTTCTAGGTATCTCCTCCTTGGCCCTGTCCATGGCTTCATAAATAAATCCCATCGGTGGAAATTTTTCAGATTCCACCAACCTCAAAACGGTGACCAAAGGCTTCGTGGTGTTGAGAACATATGCAACACCAGGCCAAAAAGACTTGCTCTTCACAACAATGTTCACCACACTTTGCCCCAATGGGCGATTCACATAAGAACTGTTCTTCCATGCTCTGGAAGTGAAGAAGGATTCAAGTGAATCCTTGGCTCTAATCAAGCTTTGCAATGTAAGAAATGCAGTGGCAAATCTTGTAACGGCAGGTTTCACCAAATCACAACCTGCAATTTTTCTCACCATTGCCAAAACCCAAGCATGAGCATACACAAAATCGATAATTTTTTTTGCTTTTTTGAACACCGATGCATGAAGTGGCAATTTGAGGATATCCTCCAACATCAAATCTATACAATGCGCCGCACAAGGTGTCCAATAAAGATTCTTCCTTTTATCCATCAACATTTGTTCAGCAGCTTTGTAAGCGGATGCATTGTCCGTTATGACTTGGACAACATTCGTCTCTCCGACCTCCTCAACAACTTCATCCAACACTTTAAAAAGCATCCTACCATCTTTAACTTGATCGGATGCATCAATCGACTTCAAGAAGTAAGTGCCTTTGGGATTATTCACCAAAAAATTAATCAATGTGCGTCCTTTCGTGTCGGTCCAACCGTCCGACATGATGCTACATCCCGTGGCAATCCAAGAAGCCTTCGCCTCATCAACAAGAGTGGTAATGGCCTGCTTCTCTTCTTTCAAAATCCAAGTTCGGAGTTTATGCATGGTTGGTGGCTTGAAACCCCTTCCATATCCACATACATCAGTCATCATCGCCAGATAAGAAGGACTATTGGCTATGTTGAATGCCAATGAATTCTCAAAAAAAAATCTCCCAATGCTCCTGCAAATCCTCCTTCTCTCATCTTTTTTCCAGCTTGCATTTAAAGTGACTTGTTGAGAAGGAGGATCCGAACTACCTGCACCCCTACCTCCATGTGCAATGAAAAAATCCATCGGTCCTCGAGCTAGCTTGATACCACTAGAATCTGTCGGTGCTCTTTGTGCCGGTTCATTTTCATCACCTCCAGATGGTCCTTGCATCCCAACTCGGCAAACTTCTTCCATTTCTTCAAACCGTCTTCTCTTTTCATTACCCTTGCTATCCATGAACATCTTCATCTCTTGTTGAACTTCAATAGGAACGCTTGGGCAAGCTCTCACATTCTTGCGTGTCTTTGCAAGATGGTCTTTTAGCCGCTTCACCCCACCGGTGATCTTCATCGAACAAAAATTGCATTCAACATATACATATCCTTTCCCTTTGTGATGCTCATCCATTTCAAGTTCTCGACAGTATCTCCATCCGGGATCCGATCGCCCCCCACTTTGGCCTTTCCTCCCCATATCTACAAGTTATACAATAACATACACATATTGATAATGATATAAAAAGACAAGGAAATGTCGGGGCTTATTTCTATACGCATAATGTTCTCCTACAAAAAGCAAATCCACATACACAACTTGCTCTAGCTCTCTGTATTGAAATCCAACACAATTGAAAGATAGAAAAAGCAAATCCACATACCCGCAATTTGGCACTTGATCATGTCAATAAAAACAAATCGAAACTCTGGACATAATGACCAAATCGCCTCTACACAAAAACCTCTTGCACTAAGATCGCAAAAAGGACTTAAGACCCCCACAGGACTTGCAAGGTAGCTTGCAATCTATTTTTCCTGAAAAGCAGGGTGTTGCAACCATGCAGATCAGTTCTTCACGAATTAGACATCTAAGCAAGCCAGAATCTGCAGAGGAATGTTTTAGAGCACAGCAAGAGCAAAGGTATGCGTAAAAGATGGGCTTCCTTTACACATAAAAACACCACATTTTGCCATGATTAGTTTTTGGATAACACATGATATTTGAGGTCAATAATCTTCCATTTTTTTAAAAAAATCATCAATAGCTATAATACATCCGATTAATGATATAAAAAAACACAAAAACAATTGAAAGAAATCAGAAAAAAATATTTAGGAGGTCTTGGCGGTGCAGACCTGCTCCGGTTGGGTGGCGAGAGGGTCGGCGATGTAGAAGATGGCTGGGCGACGACTCCGATCGGCGGCGACCGCTCGGCTGGGCGGCGAGAAGCACACAGGAAGGAGGCTCGGGGCTCAGGCGGCGATGGGTGGGAGGGTTTCTGTCGCACAGAAAGACCCTTCCCCCGCGACCCTTCGGCTATTACGAAAAGAAGGTCACGTGCTTTGCACGGTGACCCGGAAAATTAAAAAAAAAGCTTTTTTGAGGCTTACGCCTCAGCCTCGCCTCGAGCGCCTCAGGCGAGGCTGAGGCGTACGCTTCTCGTCGGAGCTCTGAGGCGTGCGCCTCGGGGCGCTTTGGGCCCGCCTCGCCTCGAGGCGTACGCCTTTGCGCCTCGAGGCGGCGCCTTTTAAAACCATGGTTAGCTCTTTGACAACAATATCGTCTGGATTGAATAAAAATGAGAAATGATTGTCTGAATTAATCTTTTGAATGTGCTATAAGTTCTTCCTAGCAGCAGAACATGCAAAACATCATCAAGATGCAAAGTCGTAAAAGGGAGATTAATTGAAAAATCATATGCTGGAAACACGTGCACATTGGCCATTTTCAAAATGAATTTCACTTGTTACTTCGTAGTTATGATTGATATCTAGACTTCTAAGGTGCGTTTGGTTGGCGGGTTAAGGCGGGTTAAACTGGTAGAGGGTAACCCGTTTTTGTGTTTTGGTGTTTGGATAGAGGGTTAAACTGTGGGTGGGTTAGAAGTAGATTTGGGTGATATGATTGTATTGGAGTTGAAAAAGTGAATAGTTATTGTGTTGTGATTGTATTGAAGTTTGGAAAAGGGAGTAGAAGTGGCGTAATTTATAATTTTATATGATATGATGGTATAATATATTATGTTTGATAGGATTGATGATTGTAAAATTGATTTATTTTAATTTTTTTAAAAAGGAATAAAGTGGGGCCCCACGGGGAGAGAGAGGAGGATGTGGGTTAAGGGGGTAAACTCCCCTAACCGCAGGTAACCCGCGAACCAAACTCTACCTAAGGAATAGATAATGAGGCACGAATCACCCTTGTGTCTGGATGCCACAACTCCATGGCTGGTTGGGGGTTGATATCAACAGAATTAACAGATAGGTGATCAAATCTATAATAACATTTCACCGTAATGTGGTTGGATCTTCTGCATATCTTTACCAGGATTCTTTGTATTTCTGGTTCGTGAACTTTGATTACTAAAAATACGATCTCTTCCTTGAGAGGTGGTCGACCTTGAGGTGGCCGATCATTTACCTCATCTGCAAAAATTAGATCCACGACCCTTTTTTCTAACAGATTTGTTGTTAATATCAGGTTGAGAGTGATACCTCGTTAGTCTTTGATCATGAGATGGGAGGTAACCAATCAGCTCTTGATATGCAATGGGTCCGGGACAGCTTGTAACATATGCTATACTTGATTTATTGTCAAGTTTATTATGACAGAATATCCTTCCACTTCCATTCTAAATAATCATCGGTAAAAATATTGCCACCAGCATCTCTAGTAGTGGAAACAAAGATGGAACTATCTATTAAACCATTTAGGTCATATTCTTTAAGAAGAGATAAGATCTAATCTTTCCATGGAGTATGATTTGAATTTGCCTAATTTATAGTTGTGGCCCAACTTAAAAGAGTGGTTCGTCTAGAACATAGATATATTACTTTGAGGAGAAAAGATTAGTTGTGTTGCAAAGACTGCAAAGTAATCTTGAGAGAGAGTTTGACAACTTAACATCGCTTGTTAGTCATGGATGTGCAAATAAAAGGACTGGTAAAGAAAATGAGTGTTCCAAGATCATTAGAACTAGATGGTGGAATCTTCAATTGAAGCAATCGAGCTTTGGGAGAGAAGGTTTTAGAAGACTTATGTTGGGATTGTAATGGAAGTGCGAACGAGATATGAGAGGCAGTATCATCTTATATCCGAATGGTAGCCAAAGAGATGCTAGGAGAGTCTAAGAGAGGAGTTCCAAGACAAAAGAAGGCTTGGTGATGGAGAGTGGAGGGGTGTAAGAGAAGCTTAGAATTAAATGAGCACGCGTTAAAGCTCTGTATACAAACATAATAGAGGAAACTGTCACAAATTACGAAATAATAAAGAAGGAAGCAAAGAAGGTTGTAAGTGAAGCTAAATCTTTCAAGCTTATGAAGTTTTGCATGTAAATCCTGACTCTAAGGAGGACTAGAATCATATATTCAGATTTACCAAAGCAAGAGAAAGAAAGGTCAATGATATTTCTCAAGTGAGATGCATTAATGATGAGGAATGACACATGCTTGTTATTAAAAAGGATATAAGGACTAGATGGAAGTAGTATTCTTATAAGTTTTTTATTGGGAAGGAAATAGAGAGATCACTTTGGGAGATCTAGCTAGTAGTGAAAGTTTGTTGAATCGTGCAAGCAATAGACGAACACAAAGGAATGAAGTAGAGAAGGCTTTGAATGTTATCAAACTCGACAAAAGTGGACCTGATGACATTCCTATAGGAGTATGGAGAGTTCTAGATGAATGTGGTTTGTCTTGGCTCACAAATTTATTCAATGTTATTTGACGAAGCATGACAATGCCTAAAGGATAAAAGAGAATCATCATGGTGCCTCTTTATAAGAATAAATGAGACATTCAAAATTGTTCAATTACAGAGGTATCAAGTTGATGAATCATATTATGAAAAGCTGTGAACGTGTTATCGAAAGAAGGTTGAGGCGAGTTTTCGAAGTAAAAGAAAACCATTTGGATTCATGTCAAGTTATTCAACTATTGAATCCATCCACTTGTTGAGGAGAACATAGATTTATAGAGCTAAAAGGAAGAACCTTCATATGATTTTTATTGATTTGGAGAAGGCTTATGGTTATGCCCCACATGAGATATCGTGGAGAGTTTTGGAAGAAGAGTGAAGTACCTATCTTATTTATTAACTTTATAAAGGATATATATGATGGGGTTCATCTTGTGTAAGGATCCCAGTTTAGGAAGATTGACTATTTTCACATCAACATTGTTGGTTTGCATCAAGGTTTAGTTTTTAGTCCATTATTTTTTAACTTAGATTATGGACGAGTTGACTAAATCAGATTTAATGAGATACCGTGATGTATGATATTCACCGATGATATTAAATTGATTGATGAGACTAGAGATGGAGGTAAATGAGAAGTTTAAGATTTGGAGACATGCATTAGAGAGTAAAGGATTTCATATAAGTAGGATTAATACTAAATATCTGGAGTGCACTTTTGATGGAAGCAATGACTATGAAATCGAGGCGAAGATTGGTGGCGGATAACGTTCAAAAGAAAGTTCTTTTAGATATTTTGGATTTATTTTGCAACATGATGGAGAAATCGATGGAGATGTTACTCATAGAATAAATGCAGGTCAGCTATAGTGGTAAAGGAATCATGTTGAAGATTAGTGATGATAACATTCAGAAGAAAGATTCTTTTAGATACTTTGGGATCTATTTTTGATGGAGAAATTAATGGAGATGTTACTCATAGAATAAATGCATGTTGGTCAAAGCAGAGATGAGCCTCTATTGTTCTTCGTGATATGAAAAATCTTTTGAAAATCAAAGGAAAGTTTTACGAAGCATGTCGACATTTAGATCCATAGAACATAGCAGGTCGAAAGTAATAGAATATGCCTTCCTTTTGTATCTTCCATGGGGTTCAGTTACATGTGGTTTTTCTTCCAAATAGATCTAAGAGTAAATTACAATTTAGGTCCCCATCTATAGGTCCGATCTCAAAATGGGTCCCGATCTTTAAAATTGTAACGATTCGGGTCCTAGGACCATTTATGAAATGGAAATTTTGGGATTCATGACGAATATGCCCTTGTTGGGAGGGAAATGGGGGTTGGGTTCCAACTTTTAAACAAGGGCATACTCGTCATTAGCCCCAAAAAGTTCCTTACATTAGTGACCCTGGGACCCGAATTGTTACAATTTTAAAGATCGGGACCCATAGATGGGGACCCAAATTGTAATTTACCCCTACATCTAATTTGGATCATATCCAGGCTTATACCAGAAATACCGTAATAGATAATTTCCAACATTTCTTTGTATCTTCCACATCCCATCTCCGCCATATAGATCTCCCAATTTGTCACACTATCAATTAGAGCACGAGATGGCATAGGTAGACGGATACATGTATGAGCAGAAGTTTGCAAATATGAACAAAATAAATGTGTTGGATGTCTTACATAAGAAACAAATTCATTTAGGATCCATAACTGTGTATATTAGATTAATTATTTGCGGATATAAACTAATATCCGTATTCATTCTAAAACCATTATGAACGTGCAAATTTGGATAAAACATATACTTTGGAATTTTTACATTTGCAGGGACTGGTGGTAAAAGCTGCATCTCTTGCCATGGCACGGGATGGTGCAAGTGGAGGTGTCATCAGGACTGTTACAGTAAGTATATCTGTTTCTGCTGTTGAAGCTGCACCATTTCTGTTCTGATTAGCAGCCGATTACTGGTTGAATTAATGTCATGATCTCTTGTAGAAATCAATGTTTTTGAATTATCTTTCAGATCAGTGCTGATGGTGTGACGAGGAAATTCTATCCAGGAGACGGTCTCCCATTGTGGCACGAGGAGATCGAGGCACATAACTCATTGCTCGATGTACTTGCTGCAAGCAGTCCAGAGCCCATGAGAACTTGAAACTGGGGTCTCTCCTGGAGTGGCGATATATCTGGAGTCTCGGCCACTTCTCATGTCAAGGTGCGATTGCTAGTAGCTTCTGGCTCTTTTATTTACGTGTAATCGCTGATTGCTGTTACTGTTTTTCTTTTTATGATCGATTTCGTAGGGACAGTTTCTGAACTGATGCATGCAGAAGTTCAGATGGAGGATACGAATAGGTATCTAAGTTTGGTGTTGGATGATGTCAGTAGCTGATGGGTGTCTTTTTTATGTCGTGATATTGATCTGTGTCTGAAATTCGGTGTTAGATATTGTTGTTATCTATCCTATTTTTATATTGTAATATATTTGTCTAATTGAATTTAAATTTTTCTCTTCGGAATTTTCCAGCTTTTCTAGTCTTTGTTGTCCAGAATTCGGTCAACGTGAATAGAAAAACACGAGGGTTCTGTTGCTATCTAAGTTAAAAAGTGCGGATTGCTTGTGATCATGGAAATATGATCATCCGTTTGGTGTTTTCTATTGTTAATCCGTTGAATCCAACCGTCTTTAAGAAGTGAATTGAGTTTTTTTTATTTTGGTTAATGCTCGAGTAATCGAAATGCTTTACTTAGAAATTAGCCAGAAATAAAAATCTCATTTTCTATTGAGTTCCACGAAAACTGATTGGACAAGCTAAGATTTAATTAGGTCAAAATCACTCCCACTTCTTCCGTTGATATCGATGTTACAAAAGAGTTAAAATCGGAATTCCTCTACATGTTTATATAAGACCGAGGAATTGATTCTCCTCTCCTTTGATGGCTAAAAAAAGCTTATAATCGCATGAACGTGATGGAGGCTATTTTTTTAGCAAAGATTGACCAATTTATTGCAAAAGAAACTTATTGATTGAAGGAATTTTATGGTTACATTGATGGACAATATAAAAATCATTTTTTATAGGGGATTTGTCCTCGGCAGATCCTGTAATTTGTCAATTATTAATATGATTTTTGAAATAACGTAACTTTTCCCTCCCGTAAACATGTTACCTCACTGATCATGTGGTTAACTCATCCATTTGTTTGTTAAATGTAATCAAATTCTGTTAAAAAGTGGTGCATATTACCCTCTTTGTTTAGCAATTTTACAAAAGATGATATCCCTTCCCTTCCACCTCCCATGCGTCGTTTTCGACCTCCCCTGCATCGCCCTCGACCTCCCTTGCATCGTTGCCAACTTGCTCCTCCTTCAGGCTGTCCCAGCTGTGATTTTCTCCTTCCCTAAAAATCCCTTATTTTTACTGTTGCATTGTCATAGTTTAGAACTTTAGATTCCCCTGCCTTCCTCTCCGATGTCAAGAAGGCGATGGAGCTTAGGAAGCTTGATTGCCGGGGCCAAATGAACCAACAATGATTCCAACAGACCTGGTCTTCTTTCCGTCGAGCTGAAGTAGCAATGGAATCCATTCTCTGCATCTCCCCTCCTTGCTGCTCTCCCCTGCCACTCAATCTCCTCACCTCCACAAAGTTCCCATCTTTACATTGTTCATGCCACTCTCATCAAAGCAAGAGGTACCCACCACTTGCTATGGCCTCCACGTCCTTGGAGCAGAGCTTCAACCTAAAGCCTCGCCCCAAACTGAGGTCGATCTCGCTTACCCACAAATCGGAATCGGCCTTTGGAGGTGCCTCCGTGGAAAAGGCAACGCCTTTAGCTCTCTACATCCAAATTGAGAAGTTGGTTCTCTTCACATGATGGATACTGAGTTTGAATGCGGTCAGTACATGAGGAATCGGGTGTTGTTGGTGCATGTCAAGTGCGGGATGATGGTCGATGAGCATTACCTGTTCTAGGAAATGTCCGATCGGAATACGGTTTTCTGAAATACATGGACATGTTCTTGCTGATGTGGGAGGAGATCTCAGATGGAGGGACACATACATTTTCGTGTCTGCTGGATTGAGCATGGTGAGAGTTGCTCTCCCCTCCCCTCCCTCCTCCAGGTCGCCGCCCCTCCTCGACCTCATCTAGGCCACCCCCCCCCCCCCCCCCCCCCCCCAAACCTCCGCCTCCTCTCCCTCCCCGACCTTCAGGCTGTTCGCTCATCCCTCTCGGATTTCCACCGTAGGTTTCATTGGTTAGATTAACTCAAGACTAACCCAAGCCAATTTGACCTCAAATAAAGTTAAAACTAACGGCATGGTCTGTGGGGTTAGACGGAGCAAGTTACAGGGTCGATGGAGGAATTAGGTTATTTCAAAGGTTGTCGAGGTAATTGTTAAAGATTTATAGGATCTGGTGGGTAAAAAACCTTTTTTTATAAAATAAGTTATACATATATTTATTTTTTTGAATTTAACATGAATTTAATCATTATTATATTTATTATAATATTAGTCTGACAAGTTAATATATGAAGATATTTTAGTAATGTTTGAATGATTGCAAGTGTTTGAAAAAACCTGCCTACTTTAAAGCTATTTTTTTTTGAGAAAAAAGAGTGCAAAGCCGTGAAGGCCAACACCCAAAAACTTTATATTCACACGTTATGTATTACTTTAAGCTCTTGAAAAACTCCAAATTCAGACCACCGTATTCATCATCTTAACATTGTTTTACTCCAATTTGTATTTATGATGCATATTTGTCGTGTTCTGCAACTTCTGCCCTAGAGTTGTCGCCGCGGTGGCCTTGTTCCCCTTGTGAAGGGTGTTTACTGTATATCCTTATTCAATATTAATCACATACGGATCGAATATGGATATGGGTTATAAATATTTTTCGGATACGGATATGGTAATGTCTTGAATATTTGAATCCGTATATCCGAATATAATATTGAATATTATTTATTATATTAGTTAATATAATATAAGTAATAAGCATGTGTTATTATATTATTTTTATACATTATATAATACAATATATTAATGATAGTAATAAATTTCTTTTTTGTTTGTTTGAAAATGGACACGAACAAAATTTACGACATTCTATCCTCCTTTTTGTTTCCGATCAAGAATATATGTCACATCAACACTCCCTTTTGTCATGATAAAACTTACTTATATTTCATTGATATTTTTAAAACCGTGATGGAGTTTAATAAAAATTCAATTCTATTCGTATGCGATCTTTATTCCATCCGTATTCGGATTCCATGTTTATTGAATCAATATTTGGATTTCACTCTTTATTTGATTCATATTTGAATTAGCTCTTTATTCGATCTGTATTTGAGTCGTTCTTTATTCGATCCGTATTCAGATTCGATAAATATCCGATTCGATTTCGTATCCGTATTTTTAAAGATATAGTTTATTTAATGCATATCCGAATCATATCCGTATCTATATTCGTTTCCAATAGAGACAAAACAAATATAAATATGAAAATAGACATATCCGATCCTTTTCATCCCTACATATTATCCGATACTACCTTTTGGGACGGAGAATCCGAATTTCCTCTTTTTGGGTGTAATGATAGAGGACTCCTTTAATATAGAACAAAAGTTTTCTCGATATAAATTGCTATTTTTAGCATGACTATTCTCCTTGCGAATGTACAGGCTCCTTTAAACTTCTAAAGCTCCGTAACTATTGCTACTCTTTGCCTACGAGCTTTTGATGAATGAATCTGTCATTAAAGAAAAAGGATGGAAATATAAGGAGAGAGGGCGTTTGTTGTTTAGGTGCACAAGTGTGGGGGAATAGAAAACATCTAATTTGCAGTCATTATTAACTTTTAGACCATGTTGGTAAAGTTATCATGTTCTTCTTCAATAAAAAATAAGTTAAAGAGACATGTAAATATTAACAAGATGTTTCTTTCTTTCCCTTTCAATCCGTCATCTGAGATTTGGTTGGAGGGTTATCCGAGAAAGGGTAACCTGTTTTTGTTTTAAATGTTTAGATAGAGGGTTTGGGATTGAGAGGATTGTTGTGATATGATTACATCGAAGTTTGAAAAAACAAGTAGTTGCTACGATGCAATTGTATTGAAGTTTGAAAAAACGAGTAGTTGCTACGAGTATAAGTTAAGTATTTATAATTTTTAGATGATATGATGATATAATATGTTATTTTTGGTGGAACAGACAAAAGTTAAATGATCTATTTAATGTATTAAGAGAGAGATGGAGATAGAGAGTGGGCCCTACACGAGGGGTAGAAATATGGGTTTTGGCAAGGGTAACCCCAACCGTTTTGGTTGTCAGGTTACTTCGGAGTAATCTGGCATACCCCATGCTCTACTCATGTATTCATGGGTTAGAATTAGTTGTATGGACTGCACAATTTATTTGTTATAATATTTTTTAACCACATTCAAATAAAAAAATTACCAGAAAACATATTATAATCACTAAAAAGTTAATATAAGACATAATCAATGTCACATCACATCTCATTTATCATTTCAATCCATTCCAACCCTTCTAACAATCTAAACAACTACTATTGAGATTACTTCAACCCAATCTAGTAACCAAACAAACCACTTTTATTTTAGCGGTCTTCAAATGCTTGGAGATAGAGTAAATGCAGATGTCCTCTCTAACCTCGGATGGGTCTTACATTTAAATTTTGGGATACTGGCAGACCCTATAATCTTTATCAATTACCTCCATGACTTTTGAAACAATTTAATTTCCCTTTTGACCCTTTAAACTTGCTAACCCTTATCCTACAGACCATGTGGTTAACTCTTATCCATTTTACCTGTTAAAATCAACCAAATTCTGTTATGTTCTTTTATATTATACCCATTTTGTTTATCACATTTTTATTAAGTGTCACTCTCCTCACCCTCTCCTGGTCTTCTTTCCCCCCTCCCCAAGTACCAACCCATCTCCTCGACATCCCCCCGCCCTCGCCCTCATCCTCTCAACCACCTCCGCTAAGCAGCACTACCGGCTCGAGATTGAGGCTCTCATGATATTCAAATTCAAAGTGCCTGCAATCCACTATGCTGGTGGATCCAATTCCCGACTCCCTCACCATGATCTCCCCCACCCTTCTTCTACAAAGTTGTAGTGTAGATTGTCCCTTGTCATAGCCATGGAGAGTAGCAGTAGATGTCAATGGACAGACCTACTGCAAGACCTGGTGGCGCTGATCTCGCGCTAGGCCTCCAGTACACCAGGTGACCATACTCGCTTCTCTGCCGTGTGCAGGTTCTGGAAGGAGGCCTGCGCTGCTGCTACTGCTGCACCGCACCGGTGGGACGTGCCCTCTGTGACACGCTTTCCGCCCATATCATGTCCAACTGAGGCCTCTTCCCCGCCTCCACCTTGACGGCCAATCTCTCCCCCCTCCCTCCCAGCCCCTCAATGCTTCTGCATCGGTTCCTCACACAGCCTGCTCCTCTGCTACGACTCCTCCTATCCTCACTTCTTGTTCGACCCTCGGACCGCCACCTCCACGCAAGTCCCTCAATCCAACTTCCCCCAAATCCCACATCTTCTCCCATCAGATTCCGGCGGTGTCATGTACTACTGCCCTCCCTATTAACACCTCCCATAATATCTGCTTTCCATCCTACCCTTTCGACGTCCATAACTACCCATATCACATTTTATATTGTCAGCTCTGCCCCTCTTCGACATTCTCGACGGTCGTTGCACGTAGGTAGGGTAAAGCTTCATTCTAATTGTGTTGGAAGCTCCATCGAGTCATCATGATTTCTTTCACCATCTTATCGTGTTGAATCGAGGCCCTGAGCACCTTGTTCGATCCATCCATCTCTCGCCATCAGCATGATTATTTCCTGGTACAAGGAAAGGAAGGGAAAGCTGTGTCACCCTCCCTCTTTGAGTAGTCGCAGGAGCTTCTACGTCTCCATCCATTATCATCTCTTAAGCACTAAGGCTCTGTTTGGTTGCAGGGTTGGGTTGACCCAACCCTGAATATCCTTCCTTCCAAACACCTCAATCCTCCCCACAGTTTACTATTCACAAGGGTACCCCAATCATGCCCAACCATGTAACCAAACGAACCCTAAAGAACCCAAGGCTCCTTCAACCACCTTCGCGGCACTGTCCCCGCGGTGATCGGCGCAGTTCTGACGCTCCAATGGTGCCCCTCACACGAAACAAGGGCCTCAGTCATCATGTGCTTGGAGAAGGTGGAGAGGATGAACTTTGGAAAGAATATAGGGTGGAATATCCAGCGTTGGATTCTATTAGTTAGATTAATTCAAAGAATTGCCTCAAATAAAGTTAAAATTGATGGTATGGTCTGTGAGGTGAGACAGAGCAAGTTTACCGAGCTCGAGGGATGAATTAGGATATTTCAAAGATCGTGGAGGTAATTGACAAAGATTATTTGAGCTGCCGGGTAAATTTTTTTTATATATTACTGAGTCGACAAGAAATAGTTTGAGTAAAACAATGACATGTGCATGATATTTTTTTATTATTTTTCAAAATTCTTAAACAAATAGGAATGCCATGCATATTATGGACTCCAATCTGTTTCAAGTATCCACCACGTCTGATTATCGTGAGCACCTCAACTTGATTTGCGTCTTCCCTTGTTATGGTAAAAGGCAACCTCGTCTTAAATTGACATAAATTACAACGTCCTTTTCTGCCAGTCATCACGTGCAGATGACGCCCACTAATAGAAAACCGAACGGGAAAAAAGAGAGAGAAGGATTAATATTTACAAACCGATCTGTCGTGGATTCAAATCTTTGTTATTTTCTTGTGACCACTACTTTGGACGAGGCACGAACTATGACGTGACTGTTGAGATTACGATGGACGAACGGATGATGAATCGGTATATTTACGGTCTATCTATATATAATATATATAACAATATCCACTGGTCAACCGGAGCAAAGCAGCAGCTTGGAAGCATAGCACCGCCACCATGAAGCTGCTCTTGCTCTCCTTGGCCGTGCCAGTTCTTGCCTCCGTCGTCCTCTACCAGGCCTTCGACTTCCAAGCCGCCGATTTCCCCCACGACCTCTCGCGCGAGATCACGCGAGTGCCCGAGCACCACGATAACATCCTCTCGGTCATGGAGAAGATCGGGGAGGGTATCCTGCTCGACCCCGAGGACATGGTCTACGACGCGTCGGAGAAAACGATCTACACCGGGTGCAACGACGGATGGATACGTCGCGTAAAACTCGATGACGAGGAGAGTCCGGTGGTGGAGGACTGGGTCCATGTCGGAGGACGGCCGCTGGGGCTGGCGCTCGGTCGTGGTGGAGATCTCGTGGTGGCAACGCCGATAAGGTCAGTTCTATTTTTCTTCTGATCTTCAAAACAAGTACCCAAATCTCGTAATTACATTGTGACTTATTGGCAGGATTGATGGTGGTAGAGAAAGATGGATCGGTGAGAGTCCTGACTGACCGAGCAGAAGGCCGAGATTCAGTCTAACCGACGGAGTCGATGTCGCCGACGACGGTATGATATACTTCACAGACGCGTCTGACAAGTACGATCTCGGAGATTATGTGTCGGATTTTCTGGAAGGGAGGCCGCACGGGAGGCTCCTGAGTTATAATCCCATCACCAATGAAACCCTGGTTCTTGTTCGTGACTTGTACTTCGCCAACGGGGTTGCAGTCTCTCCCGATCAGGACTTCCTCGTTTTCTGCGAAACATTCGTGTAAGTTCTCGTGATCTTTATACTGGTTGCCTTTCTTCTCTTGGATTGATTACTTTTTCATTGGTTCTCGTTGATTCTTTATCATCTCCCCTCCCATTGACGAGTGCCAACAAAAGAAAGGACTATCTTAGAATTATGCAAGTGCCTTTCCTTGAACGACGGGAACACCCATACCCGGCGATTGTCTGGGGGGGAGGGGCTGACATGGATATGGAACTTGGGATTGCATGCGTGGGTGATCGAGATGTGAGGAAAACACGTAAAAAATTAGTGGCAGGAGAGGGGTTCCGTGCAGGTCATCTTAGTCTACATAGGTAATCGGGTGTAGCTGGAGGTGCTGCGTGCAGGCCCAGAGAGTTGGATTTACGTGGGCTTGAGATCCATGGTCCACGAAAGGAGGTTGGGAAAGCCCATTTTTTAGGTAATTGCAATCGGAAAACGTCGGATTAGGTGGGGATGCTTGGACATAAAGAAGGTGTTGATGAGAAGGCCATCGGCCGTTAGATCTAGATCAAGTGGTCGAGTAATCTTTGTTAGGTTGAAGGTTTCCAGGTCCTTAGATTATAATCCAACAGTTTCTTATATGCCTGGAAACAATACATGTAGCTGGAAATAAAGAACACTACAACAACATTGGGCTATACTACGTTTTTTTTTTTCAAAATCCATCATTAATTTCAAACATTGTTAAATATCTAGTGACGATATTAGTCGTTGTTGAAATGATTTTTATATTTCAAATTAACAATTATCATATCTGTTGTTATATCATTAGTGATGGTCCATATAGCGATGCTTATCCATTATTTTTTTTCAAAATTTTAACCAATCAACGCTAAATTTTTAGTTCAAAAAATTTAGAGACGGTTGATTAAAATTTCAAAAAATAATAAGGGATAAGAATCTCTCGCATATATCGTCGCAATGATATAACAACGAATATGATATTCGTCGTTAATTTGTAATTAAAAATTATTTCACAATGAATAATATTGTCGCTATATATTTAATAACGACTGATTTAGTGACAATATTTTGAAAGAAGCACTATTTAGCTCAATTTTGTTGTAGTGAAAACCGTGCAAAAATCACACATTTTGTCTGGTGCATGTCTGACCGTGAAGCTCGGACAGCCATGACGACTACTACGTGACTACTTAGGTACACCTGTTGGTTCTATACAAAAAAGAATCGTCATGAGCAATTGACTAAAAATAATTTCAAAATAAACACTAGTGTAAAGCAATTCCATGTATGAGAAGCAAGAATTAGACTACCAACCATGTCACTTGGCATCAGATCAAGTCGAATAGACACCTGAATATAACAACAAGCACCAAGTCCATGTGTCATCCAACTTGTCTTTCGGGGTCACGATCATTGAAATTTCAAACCCGGAGCCCAAGGGTACATGCGGTGTATCTTTGATCTGGCGCACCATGAGAAATGCATCTGTGTACAAGGAGAAGGTCTAATGTGAGAAGAGTCATCCACGGAGCGCCAAAAACCATAAACAAACACTAGTAACATATCAGGGGATTTGATTCGTTTGGCAAAAATGTACATCATACATTGCGTAATATGTTACTCGCATTTGATATATCCATTTAAAATGTAAAAGGAGACACAAGAGCGCAAAGATAGAAGTAGACGAGTCGAAAGAGGATGTGACTAGTGGAGTTCACAATTCTTCCTCTCCTTCTCTCACTTCGAATTCTCAAGTAGGGCCCTCTGAATCCGTCCGATGGGTACACGAAAGTGACGAAGTTGCTTTGACTACTGAACCATGCTTGTCTGTTGGAGCGAATTGAATGATCGTGCCACGACTCCTTTCATTACGGTATTTTCGAACAAGTTAAGGATCTTGAAGAGTTGGAGTATTTTCCTAAATTCATTTTAATACCTTGATTCCATTTAATTTATCTATTTATGTATATTCTTTTTAATCATTTTAGATGAGATTCCGATTCAACTCAGGTCAAATGACTTTGGATAACATTCATTTTAGGGTTTTATCATTTATGCTCCTATGAGATATTACAATATCAGTTATGCTCATCTTTTTTTTTGAAATATCAATTATTCCTTTGACTTATTGAGGTTTAATTAGTTGTATACTTTGAGTAGTTGCCTTTCATCTACATCCCAAATGAACATTAATTTATAGGACACGAGCATAATTAGATTGGATAACTATGGGTAATGCGTCCATCACCTCCTCCACCCCTCTTCAGTTACTCCCCTGCAATCGACTTCCTCCTTCGCCCCCTCTGGCATTGTCTTAGGTGATGTACCACCGGTGGTCAGAGTAGGATGGTGTCGACGGTCCGAGCAAGGGCCATGACAGTGTTGGAGAATGGGAGAATGTGGACAAAGGATCGAGACGATACATTTTTGACGGTAAATGGCAACTAGCGAAGGAAGATGGGGATGATCCGATGGTGCAATGCACTGGAGAAGAGAGGCGAGGTGCAACAGAGCAGCACCAGGCTCGTGCCACCGTGATGATCCTGAAGGGAGGTGGTGGCTACAGAATAAGGGAGAAATCCTAGGATGGGTTCTCCTCCTCGAGTTCCCTCCTTCGATTGGCCCTTCCCATCCCCCTCCACCCCCTTCCTCCTTCACCATGGAATATGAGAAGACGAACAAGGTTGTTTCCTTCTCCTTCCTTCTTGCCTCCATATCAAGTTACCCACCAACCATTTTGTCCTCTCGGATTGATTTAGAGCATAGGACCTACAATCTCAAGCTCCTGACAGGGAAACAATGGGCTTGTCACCTTGATGGGCCTCTCCGACGAGAATCTCCTTGGGTTTTCCAATATGGTACCTTGAATTCCACATGTGGGTCTTGTGTTGAGGTCGAAGATAAGAAGAGAGTCCTTATCCTCGTTGAAAACAGAGGTAACCTGGAGGGCCATGTTGGGAAGATGGGGAGGTTAGGGCTGAGTTCCTTCATCTTCCATCAGATCAACAACAACATCAGTCGGCCCCAACTCAGGTCTTGCTATGCTGAGTTGAATTAGAGAGAAAAAGAGTGAGCTGCTTCAATTGAACATATTGATATGATTCCAATTAAAGAAGAAGAAGAAGAAGGTGACGTTTGCTACCAGTCATCGCAGACATTAGAGACCCTCAAGCTCAGATAGGCCTCTGATCTCCCTCCCATCCAACCACCTTTCCTGACCTCCTCCCCTACCCTCCCTCCGCCCAGCCACCTTCCCCAGCCTCCTCCTTTGCCCAAGCCCCTCCGTCAAGCTCCATCCGCCCAGTTAATGGTGACAACGCCTCGAGGAGATGTTTTGACAGTTCTGCCCCCTCTCTAACCACACCATGATTTGAATAAATCAGAGTTTAAGTCATCTTTTGACAACCAAACTAACGGATCCGCAATAAGTCAAGGGTAAAACACGAAATCTATACTCTAACTAATAGTGGTTTTTCCCACCCCCTCTTCCTGTCCTGACACGTGGCACTCTCCCCTCTCTTCCCCATTCTCTTGCTCTCCCCCCGTTATTTCTCTTCCGTCTCCCCTCACTCTCCCCTCTCTCGATCACTCTCTCTCCCTCCACTCTCTCTCTCCATCTTTTCTCTCTCTCCACTCAGAATCTCTCACTCTTTCTCTCTCTCTTCCTCTCTCCTCTCCATCTCTTTTCTCCCTCTCTCTCTTTCTCAAATGCATCCGCCTCTCTCCCCCTCTCTCATCTTTTCTCTCTCCTTTAATTCCTCCTCTCTCTCCCTCTCTCTCTCCACTCATTTATCTCTCTCCCTTTCTCATCTTTTTCTCTCTCATCCTTTAATATATATGTTAATTTAAAATTACAAATATCATATACTAAAATAA